>CM070557.1:44295815-44675858 GCA_036346405.1 Phyllostachys edulis | reverse complement strand
TCAAAGAGAAATGAGAGGATATTTATCTATCTTCTATCAAGTATATCTGTAGCTTCAGTCTTATGGGTTTCTTTAGCTTCATATCTGTGTTGATTCTCGTTGCAATTAATCTAGCTATATCTTCAATCTTGCTGGATCTGTAATCTATCTTAACAAGCATTTATTGTCCTGTTACTGTGAGATTGCTTGGCATTCCTTCTGGATCCTTTTGTATTTTTAATTCGTATCCTAGTTGATTGCAATGGAAACCTTAATATTACACCAAATAGTAAGCATGCACATATAATACACGTGTTCCCCAATATATCTTGCTTCAAAATATGTTTGTTTCATTTCTGCTTCCATTTTCATTCAAAATGATATTGGACAAAATAGCATTTCCATTCAAAATGATCTTGACAAAATAAGACCTGTTCTTGTTCGGCCAAATGCAGTGATGATCTATTTTCACAGATGGTTACAACAAAACTAGTCATCTAATAACGATAACTATCATTATGCGTGATAGTTCTTGTCGCTGACATTCTTATTCGTGAACGCGTCAGTGATAGTTTTTTTTCTATTGCAAAAAAGGATTATGAAGCCTTGCCGACAGCGACGAGAGCGGCGGCGAATGGCATGATCATGACAGAGAAAATGAATGAATATGTGCAATGATTCCAGGAAGCAACCACAATGCTATCGGTAGCGGCATGAAGACCTATGGTCATTGGAGTTGTGCTGGCGATGGCTGCAGCGGCAGTGGCAGAAGCTAAATGGTGGCGATGAGCTAGAAGGCACGGAATGCTATTTAAACCTCACACTTGCACTCACGAGGTCCAAGAGCTCACAAAGGTGGTTGATGACGATGGAGCCACTCGGGATAACTTGACGGCGACAAGCGGATATGATGGAGCATGGTTCACCAGATAGCGCGAGCTTGAGGCGAAACTAGGCAACGAGAGCGCAGTATTAGTATCTAGAGGATCTAGAGATGACATAAAACCAACGAATCAAATGATAACTCACCGGACGGAGAGACAAAAGAAAAAATAGACGACGGCGGCGAAAATGGAAGCGAGATGATGCGGCTCGATGAAAATATGCAAGAACTCCTAGTTAGCCTCGCCCCAGCGCGTCCCACCTCGACTCGGCTATAATATATAAGCATAGCGCCAAAATATGTTGCCTCCCGCGCTACGTTCAAATTTTTTGAACTCGGCGTTGCGAATCACGAGCGGTCAGATCATGAACCGTCACATGATTACCTGACGATTTTGATATCTGACCGGCCTGCGTGATAAGTATCTCATCACGATCGGTTTGTATTAAAAACTCTCTAGTTTTAAAATGGCTTGAAATTTTCCCTCCGATTTTACCATAGCCTAGAATTTTTCTTACTCTCGATTTTTACGTGGCTTGAATACTCTCTCGATTTTACCATGGCTTGAAATTTTCCCTCCGATTTTACCTGGCTTGAAATTTTCCTCTGATTTTACCATGGCACACAATCCTCTGTCGCACACAATCCTCTCGTCGTGGCAGCCTAATCCTATCTTAATCCTGACCAATCCTCTGTAGTGGTACAATCCTCTGTCATGACACACATCCTCCATAGTGGTAGCTAATTGTAACATCCCAATTTTCAGAATTTTGAAAATTTTCAAAATAAAATAACCATTTGGTTTTGTTGAAATCTAAAGCTTAACTTGGGATTTTGGAATTTAAAAGTGATTTAAATGACTAAATCAAACTTCAACTAATCCAAAGTTTGGCTTATTTTGAGTCTCATTGGAGTTCTCTGGTGTTAAAATCTCCTTTCTCTGCTCGTCCCGTTCCCCCTCCCTCTCGTTTGGACCTCCCCGCCTAGACCTCCATCTCGTTTGGTCCCCCCCTCGATTCGAGACCTCCTCTCGTTTGGACCTCCCCTCGATCCAGACCTCCATCAGTGGTCCTAGGAGACCTCTGGTGGTCACGGAGATCCCACGACCTCCTCTTTGGTCACGACATCTCCTTTAGTCCACGACCTCCCTTTTGGTTGGACCACCCTCCAGAGAGTTTGACTAGCCCCACCTATCAGCCCCGCTCACCATCTTCTTCCTCTCGTTAAATCACTTGCGACCACGAAAGTCTTGGCAAGATTAAATGCCTCTGTGTCATATTAAATGTTGTCGCTTCTACAGCCGTTCCCCTCTTGTCTCCTCCCCTACCTGCCCCCATCTCCTCCTTCACCTACCCTTGAACACGTGCACCGTCTCCTCCAGGCTATAAAAGCCTGAGCAACCATCTTTCCTCTCCTTTAGCCTCACCCAACTCTCTTGCTCTCGCCCAGCTTCACCGTGCTTGAAGTTGTGCCACCGTCCGCTGAAGCCCGCGTCATCGCCTCCTCGTCGCCAAGGAGTCCGCTGGAGCCTATCTGCGTCGCCGCCTCCTTTGTCGAAGGATTCACCGGAGCACCTCCGTCGTTCGGTCCTCCTCTGTCTTCTCCGCCTCTCTCTCTCTCTCTCTCTCTCTCTCTGGCCTGGTGAGTATCTCCGTGCCCTATTCTCCTGTTGCTCTCACGACCTCGTTGCGTAGTGTATCCCTCTTCGACCACTTTGAGTAGTCATTACCCTTTGTATTCTCCGTGCGACGACCAAGTTGAGTAGTCGCACCTTCGTTGGACCTTAGGACCTCCTCCTCAGGACCTTCCTTGACCTCCTTAGGACCTCCTCCTCGGGACCTTCCTTGACCTCCTCGGGACCTTCCTCGACCACCCTCTCGCTTGGACCTCCTCCCGAGAGCCTGCTCCTAATTCATCTATTTCGCCTTTCTTTTGGTTCTAGTTTGGTAGTTTTTGTTTTTATTTGGATTTGTTGTATTTATTTGGCTCTTTTCCACGTGTAGATTCCGGTTTCTCTGAAGAGTTCTTGGACCCGAGAACCTCGACCAAAGAATCTCGGCTCTTTAACGAAGGCAAGTCATAGACCTTTGATCATGTCGTACCCAGTTTGCAAAAATTATATTGTTTTGTATCAACATGCATGGCTAATTGTATAAAAATGGTTTCAAAAATAGCTAAATACCTTCTCGACAAGATGACTCCTCGAATACTTGTGATTGACATGTTGACATGAACCCTTGGACTCCATAGGTTGGGCAATCTTAGTTGGACATTTTTGAGATACCAACATGGGTGTGTATATTGCTTAGTCCTGCTTTAGTTATGTGATGTCTCTCGATCACATGATTCAATGATGATAAATTTGACTAAGTGAATATAGAATTGTGGCATGTGTTGCACTAATAAAATTTGTTGTGCCATGACTAAGGTGGTCATTTGGCCGAGTTGAACCTAAAATGCTTTATACTCGGCAGTGATCGACAAAGAAAAGGGGTGCGAGAAGCACATTGAGATGTGGTTATCTCACCGAGTAGTCACTAAGGACTTAACCTTGTAAGCCATTGATCCGTTAGACATTCACACTTGGCGCAAGAGGGGCGTGAAGGCGAATCCTTAGCGGCCAGAACCGGTCAAAGTAGAGCTTTATAAAGGCCTTGTCACGTACTCTAGCCTGCTTACATAAGGTAGTGAGCAAGGGAATCGACGAATGCCAAACAAACTAGAGAATTTGTATCTTATGGGTAAAAGCTATACAACCTCTATGTAATGTAAAACTATTGAATAGCCGTGTCCCCGATTATGGACAATGCCTAGTGATTTCACACAAGGGGTAGACTTTCTCAAAAATTGTTGTTAGGGTGTTCCGAGGAATGCGAAAAGTGAGCAGGGTGTTCACGAGTGGTTTGGGAAGTGAAGTAGGTGTTCACGAGTCGTTTCAAAGAAACTTGATTACTTATGTATTAGTTTTTCAACTTGTGCTTTGCAATCTACTTCTTGTATTTTCAGTCAATCTGCTTTACGCAAAGTAACCATAAAGCTATCCTTGTCAAGCTGGCATGAATACTATTTGCATACATTTCCCTACGACTTGCTGAGTACATTCAAAGTACTCACGGCTTTATGCCCTTTGGTTGATCAGTCGCTGAAGAGGACCCAGGGAGCTCCGAGCTCTATGAGGAGGAGTTCTTCGAAGACCTTACGAGCTAGGAAAAGTCCTCCACTCGATTGCATGTGGGCATATCGAATGGCTTCCACAGTGTTTGGTGTTCATTGTGAGCTCTCTGTTGTTGTAAGCCTGCGTGTAACTCTCTGTAAAAACCTTGACCATAAGGTCTTTTCTTTGTTGTTAATATTAATTTATGCGCTTGTCTATAGTTCGTTGTATGGTTTTGATTACATCGATGTTAAAGGCATCGCGGACTAGCTCACGATCATGGGACTAGTTAGGAATGCACGATGGTCAGGGTTGCTTACTCGGGTCCAGACACTAATCTCTGCCGTGGCGTAATCTGTGCCATGGCAGCCAATCCTCTGCCGTGGCACACAATCCTCTCTAGTAGTACAATCCTCTACCATAGTAGCTAATCCTCTGTGGCGGCAACCAATCCTGTGCCTTCGCAGCCAATCCTCTGTCATGGTAGCCAATCCTCTGCTGTGGCGACCATTCCTGTCTTGTCGTAGCCAATCCTCTGCCGTGGCATATATTCCTCTGCATGCACACAATCCTCTATTGTGGCACACAATCCTCTACATTCGCCACGGCACACAATCCTCTGCCGTGCACACAATCCTCTATCGCCGCATATAATCCTCTGTCGGGGCACACAATCCTTTGCCGTGGCACATAATCCTCTGCCGCGCCCTTGCCGTGGCACACAATCCATGGTAAAATCATAGATGGTTTTTAATAGAAATCGTCTATGATATACGGAACCATCACAGACGGTTTTATTAAGAACCGCTGCAGGACGTTACTATCACAGGGCGATTTGTAAATAGAACCGTCAGTGATACTTCCTGAAACGATTCTTAACAATAGCTGCGTGATATCTCGTGATTATCACAAGCGGTTCTTATGAAGAAGCATGCGAATTATCACGATTCGGTTCTATTACAAACCGTCTATGATAAGATTAATTATCTGAGAACGATTCTTAAGGAACTGCTCTGTGATAACTACAACACGAGATGGTTCTAAAGGAACCGTCTGTGATGAAGCGTCTAGTATAGCTTGTTTTGTAGTAGTGAATAGATCAATCTATAATTTCATCAAGAAAACTCCAAGGTTTAACTTTTACAAACAAGTAAATCTACAAATAAATAACAAATAAATAACAAGGAACCTTTTGATGACCCTCCAACTTGTCATTGTCCTGTTCTTTTACAACCACCAACTTTTCGTTATTGTCCTCTTCACCTTTCCGGCCGTCGACCTCCCTCACCATCTCCTTGTCACTTCCACAATTGCTCCCGCTCTGTAGTGTGTCAGAGCATGTGTGTGTTGCATCTTGAAGAGCACCATATTTGGAGGAGGCGATAGAAGAAAAATAAATACAATTAGTTGCTCTTGCTCACATGAGGATTTCTTGGGTTTGAGATGCATCCAAATTTCCATACACAAGCGAAGCGACAATAAAAGCAGAGGCATGCATCCAAATTACATAAGACCAAATTCTTACATAATGTCTTGGATAGGGCCATCGAGTCAGAATGTAAAGCAAATGAAGATCGTAAATCAAAAGGAGTCTCCATGATCCGCACAAGCAATCGATTGAGACTCGACCTAGTTATCATCGTCATCTTCAGTTCCAAAGCTGGACACATAGAAGTATCCATACATCGGGTCTTCAGTCTTGTAGTCTGAATCCACATATTTGAGCAACAATAAGTACGAAGTAACTCAGTAATCCCTCACACCAAATGCAATTATATAGATGCAAGACTTTCCAAATGAGGGGTCTTATGGTTATTTTAGCACAAAGTAGGTTTTGCTCAAATACTATAATTATTTTTCAAACATATGTCCTAGCCATTTTAACTTCAAACCAAAGTGTTGTTTAAGTAAATTTTATCATAGAGCAAGGTTCCATCCATCATTCCACCTATTACAACTCATGAGATTCCATCCACCGATATCATTGATACAGCTATTTTTACATTAACATGTCCTTATTCCATATTTTATTTAAGGTAAAATTTTGTTAGTGCTACTGGAAAGGTGTGCCATATCGGTTCTACCCTTGCAAATTGGACCGTGTCATTTTTACCACTTAAATTTTGCGTCCATTTCGTTTTTGCCACCATCGCCAATCAAAGCACCTTGATTGTCAAATTTTATACGAAAAGACTTGTTTGACCTTCCTTATTTCTTTCTCCCCTTTCTCCTTTTCCTCTTCCTTCCTCCTTCTCTCCTTCTCTTGTTCTCTGCATAAGCCCTTCCTCCCTGGCCGCTCCTCTGGCCCACACCCTTCCTCGCCTGTAGCACCCCCTCCTCCTGGCGCTCCTCCTCTCGCTGCGCCTCCTCCCGTAGCCGTGACCAATCCCGTCTCTGGTGGTAACTTGGGTAGCGTGTCTTGGCGTTAGCGAAGGCGGTAAAACAATGGCGGCGTGGCCGTGATGTGTGCTTTCGGTGAGGCGCGATGGCGACTCGTGGTTCGAGTGTGCGGCCGGGTGTGGCAGCGTCTTGGCCAGCAAGATGTGGTGGGGCATCGTCCCTTCTCCTCGTCTTTGTCTTCTTCCGCCTTCCCGCATTCGATCGGCTAATTTTGTCCTTGAGGCCGCCTCTCCCATCTAGATGCGTCCCAAAACCTCCCTTTCTCGATGTGCGGGCATTCCGTGTTCTTTTCTTGATTCCGATGAGAGGAGGGATGGGAGGAAGCTTCTTGAGTGCTAATCTGTAGGCGGTTTAATTTTGATTTTATTTGACACATTGTTGCTTGATCTCAGAGAAAAAAATGATTCTTTTCACGTGTCGTTTCTTGAAAAATTTTCATGCGTAATTTCTTTTGGTTCGTTAGCGAAGAACACATTAGATTTGGATTTTTCCTTGCAATTCGCATCCCACCTCCTAAACCGAAGATGATTTCAAAATTTTTTCCCCGAGATCTTGGCATTTCAGTTCTTCTCATGCAAATCTCCATTTTTTTTAAATGTGTTCTTGTTTTCGTGAGTAGTATGGAGACCTCCACGCCAATCTTGCTTGCCTCTCGATGGCGCGACCACGGCCATCTTGGACTTCAACGATCGGTGTGGCTCAAGCACGTGAAGTGGGGTACCGCTACCTCATCTCCCACAAACATGTACACTGCTTTGCTCACGCTGTTGAAAGCATCTAGGCCCTAAAAATTGTTTTGGTAATTAATGATAATATGTGAATATGGGAACAACGTGTTTATTGAGTATTTACAAGGTTAAGTCCTATTGGTGAATTTCATGACATAAAGATGCATGCTAAGGACAACATGAAGATCTACATGGCTTGAAGACAAGGTACAAGTAGTCTAGGATCATTTTTATGTTTCTGGGTCTTAGGAGATTTGGTTGGAAGACCGGATTATAGGTTAAATGCCGTACTACTAAGAGAGATCATGACTAGTAGCTTGATAGCATGTTCTTGTGCCATATGGATCAATTTAGGATCATGCATGCATTTGAATTTGAATTTGAAAGCTCTAAGTGTTTTTGTCAGAAATCGGTCGTCTGAAAAGTTAAGCGGCGGTTGTGCAGCTTGAAGCGGTATGACCGCACTATATAACAATACTACTAGAGTTGGATGGTTTACTTAGGCCCGAGCACTAATGCGATGCGACCGGCTCTTTGGCGGTACTACCACATTGCGCTCGTTCGATTTTAGTTGGCGGTTGGATAAAACCGGCGATGCATTTTGGCTCGAGCTCTCCTTAATGTCGGTTGTACGCAGCGCTTGTAAACGGTTGAATCAGCTGCGGTTGTACCAATTTTTCTAAAGCGATGCGTATTTTCGAAGAGCATGTTAGTTCAAGCATTTTGGAAACCCTTCGATCGGTTGTCTTGCTCGTCAAAGCGGTATGATCAAGGCGTCTGATTATACCGCACTTTGGTTGCTGGTCGCATGCGCTACGGGAAATTCAACGGCTATGCGAGTATTAAATGCGCCCGTTCTAGCCGTTCTGGGTTTCGACACAAGTGCGATTCAACGCAACAGATTCTTGGTCGTCTGAGAATTATTTGAAAGTTGGGGATTTGGTCTCCAACGGTTATAAGTGTTGGTGGGGTTATAAATACCCCCAACCGCTCAAGGACAAAGGTGCTAGTGTTCATTTAACATCCTTAGAGCCTTGAGAGCCTTATGCATTCACTCAACACCAAAGTTCTCGTGTGCATTCATTGTGAGACGCGGCCTTGGCGGTGGAGCACGGTGATCTCTTCAAGAAGATTGTGAAGAGGCCGGTGCAAGCTTATGAGTGGTTTGGTGTTCGCCATCTCGGGCGGAGGAAGAACAACCATAGTGATCGAGGAAGGCTTAATTCGTGGAGGCTTGAGTTGTCAAGTTTCCTCAGCGTGGACTAGTGAAGACCGGCAAGTCTTGATACTACGGAAAACATCTTTGTCTCATTGTGGTTATTCCTAGTCTTTACTATTTCGCATTTACATTTCTAGCTCTTTATTGTGATTGAATTGCTTAGCTAGAAGTGTAACTTATTTAGACTAAGTTATTAATTGGCTTAAATTGTTAAATTGTTAAAAAATTTTAGTCGGTTATCCTTGATCCTACAAGTGGTATCAGAGCTTGGTCTCTCCATTATTAGACTTAACCGTCTAGGAGAGAAAGGATGGCTCGTGAGAGAGTGTCCATAAGCAAGACCCCTTTGTTTGTCTCAAATTATTCTTATTGGAAAATTAGAATGTCAATTTTCTTAAAGGCCATGAGTTCGAACATATGGAAAATCGTAAATGAGGGTTACGTTATGCCTCTTAATCCACTAGAGCCCACGCAATAGAGGCGTGTAATGCTCATTTGGATGCCCAAGCTATGAGCGCTTTCTTTGGCGTTGAGCGGGATGAGTTCAATAAGTGAGCAACTTGGAAAATGCTCATGATATTTGGACTACCATCTCGAAAATCCATGAGGAACATCCACGGTCAAAAAAGCCAAATTGCATAGGCTTCGGATCAAATATGAGACATTCATAATGTTGCCTCATGAAAACATCAATGAGATGTATTCAAGACTCAACAACATTGTGAATGAGCTCAAAAGCCTTGGGACTAACCTTCTTGATGTTGATATTGTGCGCAAGATTCTTAGAACTCTTTCGGACAAATATGAAACGTCGGTAACACTATTTCTCAACTCTCCCGAGTTGCCAAGAATAACACCAACGGGGCTTTTGGGCAACCTCATCACAAATGAGTTGTTCAAGAAGGACAAAGAAGAGCTCTTGAAGACATCCTCCTCAAAGAAGAAAATTACGCTTTCAAGGCCAAAGCGGAATCAAGTGATGATGAGGATAAAGAAGAAGACTCGACGAGGAGTATGCACTTCTTGTAAGAAGAATGAAGAGGTCATGAAGAGGCGCCTAATAGAAGCTACAACCCGACAAGTACAAAAGCAGGGCAATCCTCAAGTGACAAGAAGTGTTATAGCAACATTCGATGCTATAATTGTGAAGAGAAGGGCACATTGCTTCTCGTTGCCCCAAAAGAAGGATGACAAGGACAAGTCTTACAAGAAGAAAGAGTATAGCGGCAAGAAGAAGCTTTTCAAGAAACTTCACAAATATGGCAAGCATGAAGCCCACATTGGAGAATGGGATTCAAATAATGAGTCAGCGACTCGGTTCGATGAGGATGAGTCCCCAAGAAGAAGGGACTAGTCGGCATTGCCATCAAGGAAGCTCCATCTCTATTTTCCACTCCCACTTGCCTCATGGAAAAAGGAGATAAGGTAAAAATCCATTGATAGTAATGAACCAACTTATGATGAATTAGTGGATATGCTTGATGAGCTAAATGAATATCTTGGAAAAGAAAAGTCAAAATATAAGGTCTTAAATAGAGAGCATATTTCTCTAAAAGATTCTTATGAGAGGCTAAAGGAAGCTCATGACTTGCTTATCCAAGAATATTCAAGCAAGTCTTATTCTAGTGTAGGAATTACATGCGATATTATTGATGATATGCCTAGTGTAGAAATTGCTAAAACTAGTGCATCTATTTCATGTAATGATCATAGTGCTTTGCCATGTTGCTCTAGTATAAATGTTAATAATGATAATGTTAAACATAATGATGCAAAGCTTATTATTGAAAACAATGAGTTAAAGGAACAAGTGATCAAGCTAAGCAAAAGTTTGGAAAGGTGCTTCAAGGGTAAAGCTACTCTTGACAAGCTTTTGAGTGAGCAAAGGTGCTCATTCAATAAGGAAGGTCTTGGGTATGTACCTAAGAAAGGTAAGAAGCCGACAAACAAGCCCACAAGATTTGTGAGGCAAAATGGTAAATATTGCCATAAGTGCTTGGGAAATAGAACATGTGCAACAAAATTGTCCTAAGGGTAAGACTCTATCTCTTGGTATATATGATTCATGCTATATGCTTAGAAAGACTAAGGATGTTAAAGTAATTGCTCGCGTTTTGTTGGCACTTCAATTTTAGGCGCTAAAAAGAATGCTATTTGGGTGCCTAAATCCTTGGTTACTAACTTCCAATGACCCAAACAAATTTGGGTACCTAAAAGAACTTGATTCTTGTTTTGTAGGTGAACTATAAAACTGGTGGAAAACATTGGGTGCTAGATAATGGATGCACTCAACACATGACCGGCGATAGAAGGATGTTCACCACATTCGAGAATGGAAAAGGAGTAGACAAGATCACATTTGGCGATAATAGCAAAGGAAAGGTAATAGGATTGGGTAAAATTGCTATCTCAAATGACCTTTCTATTTCTAATGTATCTTTAGTAGAATCATTAAATTTTAATTTGCTATCGGTTGCTCAAATATGTGATCTTGGACTAATTTGCTCATTCTCTAATGAAGGTGTTACGATTTCAAATGCAATAGATAGCTCTTTGGTCTTCAAAGGTTTTAGATTTGGAAATCTTTATTTGGTTGATTTTAGCTCAAATGAATCGTGTTTAAACACTTGTTTGATTGCTAAAACCTCATTGGGTTGGCTTTGGCATGGAAGGCTAGCTCATGTTGGAATGATTCAACTCAAAAAGCTTTTCAAACATGATTTACTTGTTGGCTTGAAAGATATGAAGTTTGAGAAAAATAGACTTTGTAGTGCTTGTCAAGCCGGTAAACAAGTCGCTAATTCTCATCCTTCTAAGAGTATCATGTCAACTTCTAGACCATTGGAACTCTTACATATGGATTTGTTTGGGCCAACAACCTATAAGAGTATCGGGGATAATAGCTATTGTTTAGTCATTGTGGATGATTATTCTAGATACACATGGGTATTTTTCCTAGATGATAAAAGTGAAACCTCTGGCATTTTCAAAAGTTTTGCAAAAAGGGCTCAAAATGAATTTGATTTCAAAATAAAGAAAATCCGTAGTGATAATGGTTCCGAGTTCAAGAATACTAAAGTTGAAGACTTTTGTGATGAACTTGGAATAAAGCACGAACTTTCCACAACCTACACTCCGGAGCAAAATGGAGTTGTAGAAAGGAAAAATCGTACAATTGAAATGGCTAGAACAATACTTGATAAGTATAATACTTAGATAGTTTTTGGGCGAAGCAATTAACACCGCTTGTCATGCCATAAATCATCTTTATTTACATCGTCTTTTGAAAAAGACTTCCTATGAGCTTCTTGTAGAAAAAACCAAACATCTCTTATTTTCGAGTGTTTGGTTGTAAGTGTAATATTTTGAAGAAGGGTGTTCATCTTTCAAAATTTGCAAGTCGTTGTGATGTTGGTTTTTGCTTGGTTATTGTTCAAATAGCAAAGCTTATCGTGTCTTTAACCAAAACTCCGGTTTAGTTGAAGAAAGGCACGATGTGCAATTTGATGAAACTAACGGCTCTCAAGAAGAGCATGAGAATTCGGATGATGTAGGTAATGAAACTTTAAGAAAAGGAATGGTGCATATGCAAATAGGCGACATCAAGCCCGAAGATAATTCATCATCTTCCACACAAGTTGAGCCTCCAACCTCTTCCAGAAATCAAGTTCAAATTGATGAAGAGGACAATAAGTAAGATGATCAACCATCCAACCTACCACCAAGAATTCACAATGCAATTGCAAAAGATCATCAATAGACCAAATATTGGGTGATGTAGGTAAGTGTCCAAATTCGCTCTCGTGTTGCTTCCTTTTGAACACTACTTGTTTGTCTCTTCCATTGAGCCAAAGCATGTAGAAGAAGTACTTGAAGATCTGATTGGGTGAATCTTGTGCATGAAGAACTCAATAACTTCACCCGAAATGAAGTTTGGACATTGGTGGATTGACCCAAGGAACACAACATTATTGGTACAAAATGGGTCTTTAGAAACAAACAAGATGAAAATAGTTTGGTTGTAAGAAATAAAGCAAGATTGGTCGCTTTAAGGTTATTCACAAGTCGAAGGTTTGGACTTTGGTGAAACTTTTGCTCCTGTAGTTAGGCTTGAGTCAATTCGAATGTTAAAAGTGCATTCTTAAATGGTAAAATATCCGAACTTGTCCTTGTTGAACAACCTCCCGGTTTTGAAGATCCTAAAAATCCTAATCATGTCTATAAACTCTCCAAAGCACTCTATGGTCTTAAACAAGCTCCTAGAGCATGGTATGAACGCCTTAGAGATTTTCTAGTCTCAAAAGGATTTAAAATCGGAAAAATTGATTCAACTTTATTTACTAAAGTTTTAGATGATGATTTCTTTGTATGTCAAATCTATGTTGATGTTATCATTTTTGGGTCTACTAATCAAGATTTTTGCGAAAAGTTTGGTGATATGATGTCTAGGGAATTTGAAACATCCATGATTGGAGAATTGAGCTATTTCCTTGGACTTCAAATCAAGCAACTCAAAGATGGGACCTTCGTGAGCCAAACCAAATACGCAAAAGATTTGATCAAGAAGTTTGGCATGGAGGATGCAAAACCCATCAAGACTCCCATGGCAACCAACGGTCATCTTGACTTAAATGGGGAAGGTAAATCGGTAGATTTAAAGTTTTATAGGTCTATGATTGGTAGCTTGCTTTATCTTACAGTATCTAGGCTCGATATCATGTTTAGCGTTTGCATGTGTGCACGTTTTCAAGCAACCCCAAAAGAGTGCCATTTGATAGCCATTAAAAGAATACTAAGATATTTAAAGCATTCCTCTAGCATTGGCCTTTGGTTCCCAAAAGGTGCTAAATTTGATTTAATTGGATATTCGGATTCCGATTATGCAGATTGTAAAATGGATAGAAAAAGTACCTCGGGTAGTTGTCAATTCTTAGGAAGATCTTTAGTATCATGGTCATCCAAGAAACAAAACTCCGTAGCATTATCCACCGCCGAAGCCGAATATGTTTCCGCGGGAAGTTGTTGTGCTCAATTGCTATGGATGAGGCAAACATTGATGGATTATGGAATTAAATTTGATAAAATACCTCGTTTGTGTGACAATGATAGTGCGGTGAAAATTGCTAATAACCCTGTTCAACACTCAAGAACCAAGCATATAGATATTCGCCACCATTTCTTGAGAGATCATGTGAGCAAGGGAGATATTGAAATTAGCCACATAAGAACCGAAGACCAATTAGCGGATATTTTCACCAAGCCATTAGATGAAGGCCGCTTTTGCAAATTGAGAAATGAATTAAATGTCATAGACTATTCAAATGTTGTTCGAACTCTTGCCTCATGTATTGTGCTTCATTTGATGTTATTTGACTATTTTATGAAAGTATTTTTCAAATCTTTTATTAAAAACAACTATGATCATAAAATTATGTTCTTATATAGACATTAGTTTATTCTATGCATAATGATCCTTAATGATATTTATTTGAGTGCAAAACTAAGGATCATTTGCAAATAAATCTCATTTCGAAAGAAAATCTAGAGTTGTTTCTTGAAGCTCCGGGATAATCGGAACAACCGATGTGTTATCTTGTGATACGACCGCTTTCTTGATGCGATCGGCGTTATAATAGCGGTATGACCTCGGTCTTGGTTCTCTGGCGGTCTTGTGTGATACGACCGCGTCGATTCGAAGGGGTAGTAACTTCCGGTGGTTCTTGTTTCGCCCGAGTCTTAACCCTCGCGTCGGTTCAACTGAGTAACGACGCGCACCACTTCGCTTTGGGTTTCTCTCTCTCCCCGAGACTCCCCAAATACCTCCACTCAAATCTCTCAAATCTTGGCGATTCTTCGTTGCTTTGTTGATTCTTGCATCTCTAGGGTTCACCTCCTCCATTCTTTAAGGTAAAATCTCTTTTGATTCGAGTTTTCTTGCTTTTGGAACCCTAGGTATCATTTTAGGTTTAATTGAAAATATGATGATCTTTTGGTTTCTAGATGGGAAAAATAGTATATTTGATGTCTAATGATGCTTAGCATTCATTCCATAGATTCACTCCATGAAAAACCATAAAAATCCAAATTTTTGCTTAACCTAGAACTTCGGTCGAGACAATCGGTACAACCGTTCATGGCCTTGATTCAACAAAATGCGGTTGTACCGCCATATAACGTCGATTTGTCCGATTTTCTGTTGAAAATAAAAAGCTCATTTCTTTTTCACTTAATTCTATTTTGATTAATCCTTTGAACTTCTTATAACCTATCTTATCTATGTGAAGATGCCTAGGACTCGATTTTGACTCGAAATCACATGGACCTCCAAGAGGCAATCTTCACCTCAATCCTCTTGGCTCCAACTCAACCACCTCAACGAATTCGACCTGCAGCTTCAACTCAACAAACAAGATCAGTTCGACAGAAGGTTGTGCATGGCAAGGGCAAAAGGCAGCTCGAACACGAAATGAGAAAAGCGAAGAAGAAGATGATTACGAGGCTGAGTCGAAACGGTGAAACACGGATGATGACTTGGGAGAGCCTCCAGAGCCTCCAACTGATTTGCGACTCATTTCAGCCGATGAATATGCCATCAAGATGCATGTAAATCAGTACCTTTTCAAGTCTGATTCAGTTAATCCAAGATTCCATATTGTCTTTCAAGAACAAGTGTATGAGCAGTTATATGGATATCACAGGAAGTTTACAGATCACAAATGGATTAAGTGGGCTCATATAAATACTTTGGATAATTAAGTGGTGTTTATCAGCTTTTTCATCGAGTGGGTCTTCATGACCTTGTAGCACTAGAGCAAAATTATAATGATGAGTGATCGAGACGGTTTTTATGCCATGGCATGTCTCTCCAGTTTGACATCGTTTAGATGGATATCGATTACTAGAAATTTGGAGAGCACTAAGGAGGAATTTGAGCGGATTTTGAGGATTGATCTAGCTCTTGGGAGAAGATCTTTGACAATACCTTTCTTGCCTCCGCATGGGATGACTATTATGATTCCTCGATCGGTATAAGCTTGGAACTATTCTTGGACTTAAGCCCTTACCAAGCATGGTTGATATGATTATTAATCATACCTTTTACCCCAAGAGTGATAATTTTGATGTAGTCGGGGGACATGCTTGGAATATTATTGATCATATTATGAAGGGGATAAAATTTGATGTTGTGGATGTGATTCTCCGGGCATAGTATCTTCCAAGAATGATAGGATTAAGAGGATTTACTATGCTCCATACATCATGGCATTGATTATGAAGAAAATTGAGTATCGTAGTGGATTGGGATCATCCATAAGTCTTACAAGACATGACATGGTATGCCTCCTCTTCGTGGTAATGAGGATGATCCCATTAGCGATCTTTGTGCCCTCTTCTTCTTTGCTCTGCTTGAAGGTACCCTTGCACAAATTCTTCAAAATCAGTAGCTAATTCTTAGCACATTACAAGAAATGAAGGCAGAACAAAATGAATTTCAAGATGAGACTCGCAACATGCTACTTGAGATGGAGACAACTCAGAATGACTTCTTTGATGAGACTCATAACAGATTATGCCGCCATGATGGGCGATATTTATGACTTGGAGCAGCTTTTGAGGACTCCTCGGCGATACACTCGCCGTCCTCCTCAACCTTCCGAGGCCTCTACCTCTTACGCTATTCCTCCGGTGGCCCGAGCTCCAGTGCCTCGGGCTCCAACCCTGTTGCTCCATCTTGACTCTAGCTCCTATTGATTCAGCGCCTTGGATCCGGCACCAATTTCTCCTCTGGATCGAGCCACGGCTTCTCGGGACTCGGCTCCTCTAGCCCAGTTCGAGCCTCGGGATCCGCTCGGCTCCCGCTCGGGACCAGACCCTCCTCCTCGAGACCCGATCGTGCGAGATGTTTTTGGTACTTTGATGCCAAGGGGAGAAATGAGAAGACGAGCATGTGAAGACAAAGATTTAGGGAGCAAAGTCTTTGCTACTATTACCATATATGGATTTATGTGTTTTATAATATAATTGTGGTTTTATTTTGTTGAACTTTACGTGCTTGTAATAGTTTACAAGCTGTTGCTCTTCGTGTTGAACTTGTTGAATGATGTTTATGCCTATGTTATCATATTGAAATGCAATCTCAATTGTTGTCATAACTCATTATTGCATTTTCCTCAAGTTCAAACATGCTAAAGAAACTCCGCCAAAATTTCAAAATTCTCTGCATGTGCTTGTGAAGATCTCCTATCTTTTATATGCACATGTTTAAGGGGAGCTTTCTTTAAATTGGATTTAACAAGAAAATAATTCTCAAATCTTATTTAAGCTTATTGCAAGAATTATTTTGTTGTTAAGTCATCAATAGAATATACACTCATAGTATATTCAAATCAATCTTTATCACATATTAGTTGTGTTGTCATCAATTACCAAAAAGGGGGGGGAGATTGAAAGCATCTCAGCCCCTAAAAATTGTTTTGGTAATTAATGATAATATGTGAATATGGGAATAACGTGTTTATTGAGTATTTACAAGGTTAAGTCCCATTGGTGAATTTGATGATGTAAAGATGCATGCTAAAGGATAATATGAAAATCTACATGGCTTGAAGACAAGGTACATGTAGTCTAGGATCCTTTTTATGTTTTACCGGTCTTACGAGATTTAGTTGGAAGACCGGATTATAGGTTAAATGCCGTACTACTAAGAGGGATCATGACTAGTAGCTTGATAGCATGTTCTTGTGTTATGTGGATCAATTTAGGATCATGCATGTATTTGAATTTGAATTTGAAAGATTTAAGTGTTTTTTGTCGAAATCGATCGACCGAAGTTAAGCGGGTGGTTGTACCGCTTGAAGCGGTATGACCGCACTATATTAGCGGTACTACGAGTTTGATTGGTTACGCTAATGGCGCTAATGCGGTACAACCGCTCTTTAAGCGGTACTACCGCATTACTGTCGTTCGATTTTAGTTGGCGGTTGGATAAAACCGAACCGATGCATTTTGGCTCGAGCTCTCCTTAGTAATCGGTTGTACCGCTTGTGAAACGGTTGAATCACGTGCGGTTGTACCAATTTTCTAAATGATGCGTATTTTCGAGAGCATGTTAGTTCACCTTTTGAAACCCTTCGATCGGTTGTACCGCTTCGTCAAGCGGTATGACCGAGGCGATGCGGTTATACCGCACTTTGGTTGGTGGTCGCATGCCGCCGGGAAATTCAACGGCTATGTCGAGTATTAAATCTTTCTTTGTTCTAGCCGCTCTGAGTTTCGACACAAGTGCGGTTCAACCGCAACTTAGTTGCTTGATCGTGCAAATTATTTGAAAGTTAGGATTTGGTCTAGCGGTCATAAGTGTTGGTGGGGTTATAAATACCCCCAATCTGCTCAAGGACAAGGTGCTAGTGTTTATTTAACATCCTTAGAGCCTTGAGAGCCTTGTACATTCACTCAACACCAAAGTTATCTTGTGCATTCATTGTGAGGCGGCCTTGGCGGTGGAGCACGGTGATCTCTTCAAAAGATTGTGAAGAGGCCGGTGCAAGCTTGTGAGTGGTTTGATGTTCGCCATCTCCTGAGCGGAGGAAAAACAACCATAGTGATCGAGGAAGGCTTAATTCGTGGAGCCGACTTGAGTTGTCAAGCTTCCTCAGCGTGGACTAGTGAAAACCGGCAAGTCTTGATACCACGGGACAACATCTTTGTCTCATTGTGGTTATTCCTAGCTAGAAGTGTAACTTGTTTAGACTAAGTTATTAATTGGCTTAAATTGTTAAAAAGTTTAAAACCTCCTATTCACCCCTCTAGTCGGTTATCCTTGATCCTCTGACCGCTCATGGCGCTGGTGGCCGTCTTGATTCTCCACTTGTCTCCTCGGCGACCTCGCCGACCTATGTGGCAGCTCGTTTCAACCTCCTCTCAGTATAAGATCCTTGAGCGATCCCGAGCTCGGCGAGACACCTACCTAACCCTGCCGTGCTCCTGGCAGCCCTCCTCCCGGCTGGGCGTGCGCAAGCACCCTCCTCCCAAAGACTAGCTTGTCTCTCGCCTCGTAGTGCCACCTTCGCATAAAAATGAGTGGTAGTAGTGGGGCCCACAAATGATAGGGGTATTGAACATCTTTTGGAAAAAACACATCAAGAAAATAGTGGTCAAACCATCTATTATAGCAGTCAAACTAACTTTAGCGATGGTAGTGACAAAAACGAAATGGACACAAAATTTGAGTGGCAAAAATGACGCGGTCTAATTTGCGGGAGCAAAACCAATGTGGCACACCTTTCCAGTGGCACCAACAAAAATTTTCCTTTATTAAAACTAACCAAGTGTGGCTTTCTTCACAATGCTTGTGAGTGGTATGGCTATTCGAATATATTATACACGCTGCAGAGGTTATACAGCTTTACCTACAAGATATGATCAACTCATAATGTTGGCCATGACACGCTTCCTTGGTCGTGCGGTGAGGCGATCATAACAAGGGTTTTCAATACCTAGTCCCGACACTTAACCCGCTCCGACGGGAACACCTAAACATTGGGACGATGACCGTTGCGGGGCACCTCCAGAATGCTCTGTTACTAGACACATTTTCAATGAGGGACCCTCCGTTTTGAGGAGTCAAGCTGCTCTTCTCGATGATAGAAATCGATTAGAAATTCTCCATGATAGAAATCGTATAGATAGAGATCCACTGCTACTATGCTCTACGGTTATGCCGGAAACTGAGCAAAGTAATTAGCCAGGTCTATCTCATACTAGATTTGTGATTGCATGGGTTTATTAGTTTAGAAATACGGCACATGATTTGGTCCTTAATCGACTCAAAGCGAGACAATCCACAAACCCAACTCTCGTGCATGCCTTTGCACCGATCTCATACCATCTACCCGCCCAAGTCTCCACCATTTTTTATATAACATTCTCATGTTCCCAGTGGTAACCTACATCACCACACTACGATTCAAATTATATCTGAAGTATTATTATGGCAATATTTGTGTTATATTAAATTTAACCATTAAGCAATGTCTAAGCACAACCAATAGTCATTATTGATTAACCAAGAGAAATTTATTAATGTAATAATTACCCTAGGGTGACAAGGTAAAAGGGGTTATCAACAATCAAGGGAAGGGAAAAGTAATAACAACATTTGGCATAGTTGGGTATCAATCTTTAGCATAGTATTTCATAAATAATAATAAGCATGCAAGTAATATGTTAAAGTAAGGTAATTTGCAATTGAAAAGTATGTTAAACATGATCAATTGTAAGTTTACCTTGCTCAACAATGGATATTACTTGGTCTTGATCTTGTCCTAAAGCAAAGGGCGAAGTCTTGATGGCGTTGGAATCTATTTAAGTAGCTCCAACGGCATCCCGACCTACATCACCATGAGTGGCCTTCGTGAGCCTCGCCCAAGCTCTGCCGCCACCGGGCGTGGCCTTCGTGAGCGCCAACTAAGCTCCCTGTTGCGGGCTCCTCGTCGATGTCGCCACGGCCTACCCCAACAAACTGTGTGCCACACCACGTCAGTCGCCTCCTCCACTAGGTAGGCATGTTGCTGGCATTTTCTCGAATTGTTACAACTCATTTTCTCTATTTGTTGTAAAAAGTGGTTTTCTTTATTCCAATGTACCTTTTTCCTAATCTTGCAGCAAGTATTGTTCGTTGCAGTGGGATGTTGATTTGTTGCACTAGTGCATTTTTTTTGTTGCAAGAGTGCTTTTCAGTTTGCTGCGCTCTTTTGTTGCCATTGTAGCACAGTAAATTTGTTGTATCACATGGGATGTGTTGTATTGCTGTATACTTACTAAATAATTGTTACGTCATATTATTTTTTTGTTGCACCAGGTAGAACAGCTGTAATCGATTTTTTAAGCTAGATACGACGATAAAGACGAAGAGGACCGTACCTGCGATCCCTATTCGCCTCTTTATTAACGACCTTGGGCTGATAGCGTGATACCATTTTGCTACGTACACAAAACAAAATTGAATGAATCCCTATTTCAAATTGGGCACATACGATTCTTGTTGTAGGATGCCAGTACGATGAAACTCCATATCATGTGCGACAACTAGCCCACATAGGCCATACTACACTATCATGAACCCACCTCCTCCCTCCAATACGTCACCTTCTACTTCTTCGTGAACCTTTACGACCATCCAATACATGACCTCCATGGCTATGGCCTAACGCAGAATACTAACAGCAGCAGTTGGCCATCTCATGCCTTGCTGCAACATGCCAAGACCCCCAAAATGCTCAGCTAGCCTTCACGAAATTAACTATGACTGAAGGAAATTTCCAGAACTTTGTATTTTTGGCGCCTTGCATTAGTGGCAAGGAACTGCAAGAAACATACGTGTCAAGTGCCAACACAATTGGGAATGAACTCTCCTCATCAAGGTCCATTTGAGCAAGCAAGGGAACAGCCAGGAGTGCCCTCGACGCCAGGCTCGCGACGGTCGGCGACCTCGTGCACGAGACCGTGCCCGTCGGCGACGACGAGGCGGACGTCGTCGTCGTGCGGACGTGGGGAGCGCAGGACGGAAGACAACCTCAAGAACCACGTGGATCTCTGCCGGATGCTCGACATCGTGGCCACGGGAAGGGCGCCGACGTGGCCGGCGGAAGGGCTACCACCTCAAGGACGAAGCCGTCCTCCTGAACCTGCCATTGGTAATCTTATATCTCATATGGTACTTGACTTAAAAAAGACTGTATCATTGTCATGCTCCTTGTAGTTGGCTATGGCCCTGGTTCAATTTCGGCCCATTGATACATCGGCGTCCAAATATTTCTAAGCACAACATAATCAATTAATCATATGTTAGTCAGTTTCAGCCCAGTAAAACGAAGGTAAAAGTAGCTAGGAATAATGCTCTGACCAAAGCAACCTGGGAATTAAAGATGAAATAAACTTGTTACTGTAAGCCTTTTCATTTCTTCTACGTGATGTTAGATTAAAGCAGTTGAATATATATTAGTATATATGAAGTGCTCAATCTTCTGACTGAACAAAACGTAGTGTAGTTGGAGCAAGGGCACTCTTATCAACTTATGTAGTGGACTAGCTAGTGGTGTCACTGTTGATATGTTCATGGCCTCATGCACCACTTATTTTTTAGCCGTAGATGGGAGAAACAGTTAGCAGCATGCCATGCAAAAGAATTAACAAGTCTAGTAGTGGTTCTTCCTAAGAATTCCTCTAAAATTAGTAGTAATTTTTCCTACCCTATGAAATTTCTTTGAACCAATCCTACAAGCCAAACAGTCCTCAGGAATTTTTCCTTTGGATTGAATTCCTCCATTTCTCCTCTGAAATTCCTTTGAATCAAAGAGCCCCTGAATGCTCTAAATGAAGCGGATTTCCGACGAGTTCACTCATTGGCGCTTGGTGGAAGCTCATAGCTTGGAGGCACTGCCAGGCCGCGAGTAGTCCCTCAACCTGCTGTTCGAGTCGCACTTCTCTGGCTTTTGTTTGTTGCTTCCCTCTTGTTCTGGCTTTTGTATTTGTAGGTTCTGGTTCTTTTCAAAGTATCTTCCTTCTTTTGATTCTGGTGTTTGTAATTCTACTTAATGGAATGACGCGCAACTCTTATGCGTGTTCTCGAAAAAAAATTGGTGTACGTTATTCAAGGTTGAAAGGACCACTTGCGAAAAAGGCCCTTTTGGATTTCACTCGCCCATGATAAATAAGGGGAATTGATAATATACCTTCACTTTTATGCGTTTCAAGAAAACACTCACATTCCCGAGGTAATTGTTTATATACCCTGCACATAGATCGATCCTTGATAAAATACATCGTTTGCAATATTTTATTAATATTCACAGTTTTCCCATTTTGGCCACGCGAAATGACCTGGTTGCCCTTGCTCATGCACTCATCTCCTCCCTTCCGCCTACTCTCCCTCTCCTTCCGCCGCCACCACCTCCTCCTCTCCGAAGATCCTCTCCCTCTCCTTCCGCCGCCACCTCTTCCCCGCCCCCAAGGTCCTTCCCCAGCCTTGGCAACCACCACTGCCTCCTCTACCTCTGCCTCCCTTACAGCCCCTCCACCCGCAGTCCGCTGTCATCGTCCAACACCTCCTCCCTCCTCCTCTTCCTCCCTCCCTACCTGTAGTGCACGCTCCTTGGCGATCGACCTTCTCTTCCTCCTCACCTCCCTCGCCCTCGCCATCCGCGCCCGCCTCTCCTACTCCTACAATGATGTCATGCCCCGGGTAACAACCCCTGGGACCTCCTATGCAAACTGGACTAGTCCCATGATCAGTCGCTAGTCCGCACAGCTCAACAAAGATGCCATCACAGCCATACAACAAAATAAAGATGAAGCAGACAAATCAACAACAATAACAATGAAAGACCTTATGGTCAAGCTTGTTTACAGAGGTGCCACGCAGGGCTACAAATAGCGGAAAAGCAATAGAACACGTGGAGGCCACACGACCGCCTCACAGACAATCGAGTGGAGGACATCCTAGCACGCCTGGTCTTCGAAGACCTCCTCTGCGAAGAGGTCGGAGCTCCCTAGGAGGTCTTCAGCTGCTGATTAATCAGAGGGCGCAAGCCATGAGTACTTTTGAATGTACTCAGCAAGCCATAGGGAAGGTATGCAAATATATTCATGCAAGGCTCAACGAATGATAGCTTTATGGTTAGTTTGCAGAAAGCAATATTGGAATTGAAATACAATAAGTAGATTGTAAAGCACAAGTTGAAATAGTAATACATAAGTAGACAAGTTCTTTGAAAACAGCTTGTGACCACCCTGACCACGTCCCAGATCTCTCGTGACCACCCTGGTCACAGCTCAGACCGCCCACGGCCACCCTGGTCGTGAGCCGACCACTCAACAAGTTTTATGAAGTCTACCTTTATGTAAAATCACTAGGCATGTTCGTGTCGAGGGCGCGGCTATTCGAATAGTTTTACCCTCTCTGAGAGGTTGTGCGGCTTTACCCATAAGACCACGAATTCTCTAGTTAGTTGGACATCCGTCGATGCCCCGCTCACAACCTTTGGTAACCAGTCTAGAAACACGTGACAAGGCCTTTACAAAGCTCTGTTCTAACACAGTTCGTCTGGCTAAGGTTTAGCCATTCCTAGCCCCTCTTGCGCCAATTCAACAACCACAATGTAAACAAATCAAAACATCGCTAATTAGTTGGCGAGTCCACCCCATAAATGAACTTGTGGTTGCACGGTATGGCCCGGATCAATGGCTTACAAGGTTAAGTCCTTAGTTGTTGCTCAGGAAAGACTACCACATCCCAAGTGCATCGCGCACCTAAGTGCTTTCGCACCCAAGTACTTCCCGTACTGTGCTTCGCACATCCCGCCTTTGCCACCGACCACTCGCCTGAGCGAAAAGCATTTTAGGGTTCAACCCAGCCAAATGACCACCCTGGTCATAGCACAACAAATTTTTATTCAAAGCAGTATCGCACCACAAATGACACAACTGTGATTTCGCACCACCATTGCACATCGGAGGTATCGCACCGCAATTCCATATATCATTAAATCAAGTTTATTATCATGAGTCATGATGATCAAGAGACATCGCATAGGCGCATAGCTAAAAGCGGGTCTAAGCAATATCGCACCCATGTTGGTATCTCAAAGAGGTCCAACTAAGATCACCCAACCTATGGTGGTCCAAAGGTACATGACAACATGTCAAACACAATGATTCAAGGAGTCATAATGCCAAGTAGGTGTTTAGCTAAGTCCCAAACCATTTTTATACAAATAGCCATACATGTTGATATAAAACAAAGTAATTTTGTAAACTGGGTTCAATATGATCAAAGGTCTATGATTTGCCTTCGTTGAAGAGTTGAAGTTCTTGATTAGTGGTCGCCGTCCACGAACTCTTGGTGAAGTCGGAATCTACGTGCAAGAAAGAACCAAATAAATACAACGAATTCAAATTAAAACCACAACTACCAAATAAGAGCCAAAAGAGAAACACTGGAATAGAAACGGACTCTCAGGAGGAGGTCCAACGAGGAGGTCCTAGGAGGGAGGTCCAAAGCGATTACGACTATGCAGCGTGGTTATGAGAGAAATTCAATCCACATATCATAGTCATGAGAGCAAAAAGAAAACAGGCACCTGAGGAACATACCCTGACACAGAGAGAGAGAGAGCAAAGAGAGAGAAGGGAAAGGGATGGCGAACGGTGCGGGCGCTCCGGTGATCTCTTCAACGGCGAAGAGGTCGAAGGCGGCGTAGCTCCAGCAAGTTCCTGGCAACAAGGCTTCAAGCCGGTGAGAACAAGGAGCAAGAGAGCTTGGTGAGGCAAAGCCGCAAAGGGGATAAAAGAGGGCTACTCAGGCTTTTATAGCCTGGAGAAACAAGGGAGCCACTGGGATACAAAAACACACGTGTTCCAAGGCACGTGAAGGAGATGATGGGAGCAGGTCGAGGAGTAGACGAGAGAAGGAACGGGTACTGCAAAAATGTGACAGCATTTAACGCGACACAACGGCATTAAATACACAAGGTCCTTTGCGTCAGAATTGACATAACAGGCGGAAAGAGAAGGTGAATAGAGTTGACAGGTGGGGCCTGTCAAAACTCAGAAGGGTGGTCCAACCAAAGGGGAGGTCGAAACCAACGGGGAGGTCGTGACCCATGGGGAGGTTATGACACAGGGGGTGGTCTTTGCAAAAAGACTTAGAGGGTGGTCTTTGCAAAAAGACCAACGGGAAGGTCTTGACACAAAGAGAGGTCGCGCCCAGGGAGGTCATGACAAAGCGACAAAGGAGGAGGTCGCGACCACGAGGAGGTCGCAAAGCGACAAAAAGGAGGAGGTCGCGACAAAGCGATAAAAAGGAGGAGGTCATGACCCACAGAGAGAGGTCGTGGCAAAGCGACAAAAGGTCGGGCCCAAGGAGGTCACGCAAAATGACAAAATGAGGAGGTCGCGCCACAGAGAGAGGTCGCGACAAAAGCGACAAAAGGTCGCTGACCCAAGGAGGTCAAGACAAAACGACAAAGGAGGAGGTCGCGCCATAGAGAGTCGTGACAAAATGACAAAAGGTCGCGCCCAAGGGAGGTCGCGCAAAACGACAAAAGGAGGAGGTCGCGGCCACAGAGAAAGATCGCGGCAAAATGACAAAAGGAGGAGGTCGCGGACTAGGAGGGTTGTCTTTGCAAAAAGACCAGAAGGGTGGTCGTGGCAGGTCTCCACTCGGAGGTCGCAGGACAACCCGGAGGTCCAAACGAAAGGGAAAGGTCTAAACCACAAGGAGGTCTAAACTGACAAGGAGGTCTTAGACCAACAGGAGGTTTAAACCAAAAGGAGGTCTAAACCAAAAGAGAGGTCCAAACGGAAAAGAGGGCTAAAAGAAGAAAGAGCTGGGCCGAGGGAGACACAGAGAGAACAGAGAAGGGAAAACCAACACCAGATAACTCCAACGAGCCCAAAACGAACCAAACTCAAATTAATTGAAGATTGATTTAGTCATTTTAAACGCTTTTAATTCCAAAATCTCAAGTTAAGTTTTAGAACTTCAACAAAACCAAATGGTTCTTTTTATTTTAAAATTTTTCAAAAAGGCTAAGAAAATTGGGATGTTACAAACGCCACCTCCACTACTGCCATCAGCGAACATGACAACAACCTCGCGCTCCTGCTCCTCCTGCGGACCGCATGGCTCGTGGCAGAGTGCACCTTCCTCGCGGTGCAATTTGTGGCGCACCTCGCTGTCGTGGGGGTCGTTGTGGCGGAGAAGGTGGTGGGTCGACCAAAGCGGCTCTCGGCGTCGAAGAAGTCCCACTAGTGGCGTCGACCGACTCCGTCGAGGTGGCGTACACGCTGTTCGTGTCAAACTAGCGGCATCGGTACCACGACGAGGATTAAAACATCTATGTATTATTTTAATATATAATAAAAGACCATACGTCTTCATGGTCGTAACCCCTAAGACAGCGACCTCCCCGGTCGTTAGTATTCCGAGGTTACTTAATGGGTACCACAGCCTGGATGAGGCTTTGTGCCTAATCCCGACCGGATAACCGCCAGAAAATTATCGAATCGGTATTTCTTATCGTATGATGAATGGAACACGTGTTATAATGTTCCAAACCATGCGATGGTACAACCACGAGACATCGACTATTAACCACCCTACGGTTAAGCTTTTCACAAGAATCGCAAGGAAGTTAGCACATTGCTAACTTCTCTACCGCTCCGACCCGATCGTAACGCTTCACCAGGACGTCTTCTCCAGAGTAATCGCCACCTCTTCGAAGTTATTTAAAGGTGAAGCACAAGAGACAAGAAGGGAGGCGATAGGCAACACACAAAACAAGGCCAAGGCAAAGATATGCACGAAGCCTAAGCGGTGGAATTAGAAGCTAGATAATCGACTTTAGACTCATATTCTAAGTCCGATTGCGGTTAAACATTCCTCCATTCAATGTAATTCAGGTAGTACTTAGCCACATCTTGTAAATCCAGTTCATATCAATAAAGAGCGACCCCATTCCATTCCGGATATTCCACGCCATTTTCCTCGCTTATTTTAAGTAAGATCGGCGATTCGATCGTCGACAACCGGCGCCGTCGGTGGGGAAGAAGGCGAAGTTTCAAGAAATTTTTTTTTCGCCAAGAAAATCCTCGCCCAAAAACTCGCAATCGCTCATGCGACTATGCCCGAGTTTGGGATGAGGAAAATCGGTTCGATTTGGCGGACTACGCCAACCTCGACATGGAAGGATGTATCCGCGCCATGGAAGAAAATGGCAGTCATCCTCCTCATCCTCCTCCGGCCGCCGTCGCCGACGCGTTAGCGAGGTCGACGGATGGATGAAGATGCGCCACCACTACCGGTGGCGAAACAGAGAACCGCCGTTCCCGACCAGTCGGAATGCCGAGGATCTTTCAAGCCCGGTCTTCTCGACCGTGAAACAGTGAAGAAATTTCAGCTCCATCACCCGAAAACTCTATACCATTGATGAAATCATGGTCGAAAGATACTCTCTTCGACCGGCAATTCCAGAGTCAACCGTCACCGGTAATCGGTGTCGATGAAACCTCCAGTGGTCGAGGCCATGTGGGGATGATCACACTCGACATACGATCGGCGGTTCGTTCTGATCGCCGAGAAGACCTCAGGAAGTGCTCATCTCCGACCGATCTCCATCGTGGAAGATTCTGGCAGAAGCGCTGACAAGCTCTCCATTAGTTATGATGGAAGCTCATCGGAAGATCAATGCTGGAAGCACGAGGTCAACGCGATCGGAGATGAAGATCAAGATGCCCTACACGGTCCTACACTCTCTACCACGCCATCACGTGTTGTTAGAGATGATCCGGGCCGTCAAGCACCAACTTCCGGAGGCAACGGAACTAATCGACGTCAATCGCTTAACTCGCTTTGCATCGCCCACCCAGTGGTGACCGACAGACCGAACAAACCGAAGGTCGGGGAAGGTTCAGACAGCGTACACCTACGACCAAAGATGAACCACTTGAGACCTTCGAGAATCGACAAAACTTATGCGTATTCAAAACATGTTAAATAATTCCGATCTGCTCTAGCAGAACGCCTAGTTTTGTACAACTCGTAGGTCGGTATCCAAATTCTCCAATGACCATGCAAATAAGCAGGCGATCGAGAACAGAGGGGTTCAGAAGTCGACTAGGACTTCGCCCCAACGCCTCCTCGGAGGGGACAGACATGGTCATACCAGAGCGATCCGATACCAAGACCTCCTCGACGATTCCGACCAAGGAGTCACGAGGGAGAAGGCTATTTCAAGAGGATACTCCCCATCAAGCCGAGAAGAACCACCACTAGGACCTAACGATCTCCGACATCGTTTGAACCAAGTGGTGCGGTGGACATCATATCAATGTCCACGACCGGATCGACTACCGGAGTTTCAGCTGCTTCAATCTTAGGGATCGGTCTCCGGCCGACATAATCGGCACCTTCCCGGAGAAGACGCCATGAATCAATCACGTGTTGTCGAGCCTTCTCTGCCGGCTCCAAGTCGTGCGTTAGCCTGGCCGATTCCGATCCAAGCCAACTTGGACAAATTCAATGGAACTCAAAACCCATTGGAATTTCTCCAAATATATACCACCGCTATCGTGGTCACCGGTGGCGATGAGAATGTAATGGCCAACTATTTACCCACCGTGCTCGAAGGGTCCGCCTTACGTGGTTGTTAAACTTACTGGCCGGATCCATATATACTTGGGAACAACTCTGTGATCTTCGATTGCCAACTTCGAGTGCGTCGACCGCCTCGGAAGAAGGACGATCTCCACGTAATCCGGCAGGATCGATGAGACTTTACGCCAATATATCAAGAGGTTCACCAGGTTCAGAACTCTATACCGAAGTCACAGAGTCCTCTCGTTATTCAGGCTTTTAAAACAGTCTAAGGAATCGGCGGTTTCACGGAGGACATAGCAATGAACCCTCCAAGAACAACCGTTGAGCTTTTTGATATGGTGGACAAATATGCCATCGCTAGTGAAGCAATCGAGTGGTGTGAAGCCATCGATCGGAAAGACAAGATTCCCCAACCGATGCGGACAAACAGGAGAAAAAGAACAAGAAGTCTCTCAAGAAGAAAAAGAACCGCAGACCGACGACAAAGAAGTCCTCGCTGCCTGCACAAGATCAGGGAAGGGCAAGAAGGACTATGCTTGGTCGAAGCAAAGCAAAAGTTCACCCAAGGATTCTGATTTAATAAGAAGTGGTGTCCACTTCACCAAATAGTGGGGCATGATCTCGACTGCCGTGTCTGGCGAAGAAACTGGAGGATTATTATGCGGGTAAAGGACCATTTCCAAAGAATCTGAGAACATGGAGAAACGAGCTCCAAAAGGACAAGGATGGCGACGAGGAGATGGAGTACCAGGATCCCCAACACACACCAACATGATTTTTGGAGGATCTTCTTCATACGAGTCCAGCGTCATCTCAAGGCCATGGAGCGGAGGTCAACCTCGTCGAATCTCCAAGCGTAATCAAGCACTCGAAGTGGTCGGACACCGCATAATTTCAAAGAAAGACGATCGCACCATCCCATCGGCTCGACGGGTAGGTTCCCCATCGTCGTTGAACCAACTATTAATAATTGTCGGGTTAATCGGTCTTAGTGGATGGGGGTAGTTCCTTGAATATATTATTTGTAGGAGCTTTAGAAGAAATGCAGGTCCCCATGTCAAAGGTGAAACCTGTGAAATATGCTTTTCATGGCATAGTTCCGGGTTCTACCGCTAAACCGATAGGACAAGTTTCCTTACCGGTGACGTTTGGAAAACCTGACAATTTCCGAACAGAGAAGATCCCGTTTGATGTAGTAAACTTCGAATCCGCATACAACGGAATCCTCGGTCGACCAGCATTAGCAAAATTCTTGATAGCCACGCATTACGGTTATCAAAGTTTGAAAATGCCGGGGCCGAAGGGAGTCATCACAATTCGAGGAGATCAGAAAATGGCTTACGTATGCGATCGGAAATCCTTTGCACTGGTTGATGAACTTCCGACCAGAGAGGTTAATCCGTCTCCCATGCGTGTCAAGCACTTTCGAAGCCAAAGATGACGCCCAAACCATCCGACTGCACCAAGGAGGTACTACTCGACAAAAGCGCTTCTCGGACAAATCAAGTCGTCACATGGGTCAGACAACCAGATCCAACCGCGCAAGATTCGGTCAGGGCAAGACTCGACCCTAAATAGGAAGAGTCGCTCGTCTCCTTCCTCCGAGCAAATCAAGACGTGTTTGCTTGGCAAGCGTCCGATATGCCTGGAGTCCCCCGGGAGGTGATCGAGCACAGGCTTGCTCTCCAGCCTGATAAAAAACCGATCAAGCAGAAACTACGACGTTTTGCACCCGATCGGAAGGAAGCAATCCAGTCGGAGATTGACAAGCTTCTCCAGGCAGGATTTATTCGTGAAGTCAACCACCCACAGTGGCTTGCTAATCCTGTAATGGTTAGGAAAAATAATGGGAAATGGCGAATGTGTATCGACTTTACAGATCTTAATAAAGCTTGTCCGAAGGATGACTTTCCCCTTCCCCGCATTGATCAACTAGTAGACTCTACTTCTGGGTGCGAGTTACTAAGTTTTTTAGATGCGTATTCAGGGTACCACCAGATTAGTATGTGTAAAGAAGATGAGGAGAAAACTTCCTTCATCACCCCATATGGTACTTACTGTTATATTAAGATGCCATTTGGTCTCAAAAATGCTGGTGCAACTTTTCAAAGGTTGATGCAAAAAACTTTTAGTCCACAAATCGGTCGGAATCTAGAAGCTTATGTTGACGATCTGGTCGTAAAGACCACCAACGCCAAGGCGACCACATTCCCGACTTACAAGAAACTTTTAATAACTTGAGAAGACATAACCTCAAGTTAAATCCTAAAAGTGTGTGTTCGAGTTTCACTGAAAAAGCGCTTGGTTTCTAGTTTCGCTAGAGGTATTGAAGCTAATCCAAAGCAAAATTGCGCCATCGACCGATCGCCCTCCGACCATGAAGAAGGAAGTCCAAAACTAACCTAACAGATGTATGGCGTTAAGTCGTTTCATAGCAAGGTTAGGGAAAAAGGATTACCTTTCTTTAAACTTCTTGAAACATGGGAGTTTTGAGTGGACTAAAGAGGCAAACGATGCCTTTGAGGAACTTAAAAGTACCTTACAAGTACCTCGGTTTTAGTTTCTCCGAGACCGGAGAAACATTGCTAATTTACGTGGCAAAGAACACCACGCACGAGTTAGCGGTGTCTTGGTTGTAGAAAGGATAATATCCAACGACCGGTCTATTACGTGTTTAAGTCTTACATGGACCAAAGGAAAGATACCCACAGTACAAAAGTTGCTCTATGGCCTCCTTATGTCTTCAAGGAAGCTAAGGCACTACTTTCGTGCCCACAAAGTGGTCGTATTCTACCGGATATCCCCTTGGTCAAGTCCTTGGAAACAGGGAATCATCAGGACGAATAGCCAAATGGGCGGTCGAGCTAGGGGCGTTCGATCTCCATTTTATTTCACGAACAGCAATAAAGTCCCAGGCAATAGCAGAATTCATTGCCGAATGGACAAACCCTGAACCCACCCAAGGACCCGAGTACGAACACCACGACGAGTGGACAATGTATTTCGACGGTTCCTTGATGTTACAAGGATCGGGGGCTGGAGTGGTCTTGATATCCCCTACTGGCGAACACATCAAGTACGCCATCCAGTTAAATTTTCCTGCCACCAATAATGTGGCAGAATATGAAGGTTTACTAGCGGGACTCGAAAGCGGCTTCGTTCGCTCGGGATTCGCAGACATTAGTGAAAGGCGATTCTCAACTAGTAGCTTAATCAAGTGGGGAAAGAGTATCAATGCTCTAGTACCAAGATGTCATCTTATCTGGCGGAATACGAAAACTTCGAAAAGCACTTCTTCGGTTTTCAGATCCAACATATTCCTAGAAAGGAAAACTTTCTGCGCAACCGGTTGGCACGGATGGCCTCCACGAGGTCGGCCGTCCCGCCGGAGTTTTTCTCGAGCAACTCAATTCACCCTCAGAGTTGAGCCTTCCGAGAACATACATGATTCTTTGCAAGTTGAACAAACTAATCAAGGGAACATGGATGCTCCACGTGTCGTTGACGGTTGGCTATTTATCACGATCAAGGTAGAGATCGGATGACATCGATCTACAATTATCTTCACAGATGACACAATTCCAGAAGATGATGTAGAGGCCGATCGATAGCACTAAAAGCCAAATCATACACTCTAATCGAAAGTACCTTGTATAAACGAGGATCTCATGGAGTGTTGATGAGATGCATATCTCAAACGGATGGCATTAGATTGCTAACCGAGATCCATGAAGGTGTCTGTGGAGCACACCATTCCTACAGAACCCTGGTCGGTAAAGCCTTCCGGCAAGGCTATTACTGGCCAACTGCCCTTCATGATGCAAAAGAGCTTGTGATGAAGTGTGTACAATGTCAGTTTCATAGCCGACAAGTACACCAGCCAGCACAAGCCTTACAAACAATTCCTCTTTCTTGGCCTTTTGCAACCTGGGGACTGGACATTCTGGGACCTTTCCCAAGAGCACCCGGGGGCTTCGAATTCCTTTTCGTCATGATTGACACGTTTACAAAATGGATTGAAGCCGAGCCAGTCGTTAAAATAACAACTGAGGCCGCTAAGAGATTTCTCTTGAAAAATGTGATCACGCGATTTGGTGCACCCAACAGATCATCACGCATAATGGTTCCCAGTTCTCCAGCAGTCAATTCCAGGAATTCTGCGATGAACTTGGTGTCAAAGTTCATTTTGCTTCTGTTGCACATCCGCAGAGCAACGGAGCAGTTGAGCGGGCTAATGGTATCCTTATGCAGGGGATCAAACGCCGAGTATTCACCGCTTAATCAAACGGTCAGCGCTTGGGTTAAAGAACTTCCCTCGTGTTATGGGCGTTCCAACCACGACGACCGTGCGACCGGTGAAACTCCATTCTTTTGGTTTATGGTGCTTTGAAGCCATGCTTCCTCCGAACTCAAAATTGGCTCGCTTTCGAATCGATCGTTTTGACGAAAATGATCGAGAATGAACGACGACTTCGACGACGCCGATTTCCTTGAAGAACGATTTAAACCAAGCCCTTATGCGATCGGCGGTCTACCAACAAACCATGCGAAGGTACCATAGTCGTAAGGTGCGACCTCGTAGCCTTGTCAGAGGTGATCCGGTTCTCGAAAAAATTCAGAGCCAAACAAATCGCAATAAACTTTCTCCTAAATGGGAAGGTCCTTACACCGTGGTCGGTAACCCGACCGGGTTCCGTCTGACCGCTATGTCGATGGGCAAATTTTGTCAAATTCTTGGAACATCGATCAATTGCGTAAGTTCTATGTTTAATTTTCATTCTTTCATTTCTTTCAATTTCAATTTCATTAAATTCATTAATTAATTAAGAAGTGCAACCTTGCTATATATATACACCTACATTACAGTCGTTTATTATTGTTAGTCCAGTGAGAAGACATTTTTCTCTCCGATATCCTTTTTAAGGATCTCTCGATACTCTATGGTCCTAGTCGTGAGCATTTTTCTTCAAATGATTCCCACGCGACTACACTCTTTTCTCAAAGAAAATGAGTAATCGAGCGCCACACAACTAACTATCTCATGAATGATATGCTTACGATTACAAGATTATACTTCATTATTTTAAGATTACGGTCTATTCTTGTCCGTTTCTCGGTCGGGACACGGAAAGCCTCCTAGTCGAAGTCTCTCCTTTTTCGCACGTGGTCACGCTTGCTCGAAGGAGCTTCCTAGCGACGGTTCTTTTCTTCGATCCTCGCTACCGATCGGATCTGAAATTTGAACACGTTTCAAGAAATGTGTCGTATGCCTTCGTGTCTTAGCATTAGTTCCACCAGTTATGGGACAATAGATATAAACAAAGTTCACTTATAATTTGTTGCATACATATTTGCATTTCTTCTTATGTCAAGTTTGACAAAGTCTTTTTTCCGACCATATATAGTGTTTTTGATTGGTATTTCCATTATGACAAACAAAGATCTATAACTAGTCGAAATCATCTGTTGTCCTCACCACATTTGATTTCCTAGTCTTTGCGATCGATTTTGTCTTACATATCCAAACATACCTTCAAAAACTCACATACATGGTTATGACCTCTTTTTATTCTCTTTCTTGGCTCACCGCTTGTATGCGAACGTTCTTGTACTATAAAGCGATCGGGCAGGAAATATACGAGAATTTTGAAAAAGTCAAACAGGATAAACAAAAGCTTTGTCAATGACATAAAAGGTAAGTTTTCATAGATATTCAAATATTTTTACACTTGCAGAACCTACTCTAAGAAATATTCCCGCCTAACTCATCGCTTGTCGGAGATTCGACCTCCATTTCCTCTACAACTATATCTCCGAGTGGCCCGAGTTCTTCCATGAACTTGGTCGCCTCCTCAGTGGGCGATTGAAGTCATCTTTAACAGCTTGGAGATCTATGGAGGGTTTGAAGCTTTCGGTTTGCCAAAGCAAAACTAACTCCACTTGCAACGCTTTGTTTTTAGGGCACAGGCATAATTCGTCCGAGTAGTTTTGAGCGAACTTTAAGGTCCTCTAGAAGTTGACCCAAATAGTTCATTTTCTCTATTGGATCTCCTAAGGAAGGCAGGCTTGATCCTCGATCCCATATCAAAGATCATCTTGTTCAAAGCATGAATCTTTTCATCAATATTTTGAGCAAGAGCCGCCTCCTATCTGCTCAAATTTCGAGTTTTCTTTACTCTCTCAAGCATTTGCGTTTGCTCTGAAAACAAATCGCTTAATGAACACAAGCATAAGTGAAGGAAAAATCAAGTTTACGACATATTACCTTTATTTGTTTTGCTAAGTGTTTCATATTTGGTCGTTGCTTCAGCGATCAACCGGTCCTTAGCTGAACTTGCTTCAGCAAATGACTAGTCCTTAGCTTTTATTTCTTCTTCAAGAAAAGTTGTCTTGGCTTTCTCAGCCACAACCTCTTCTTTTATTTTCTCCAGATCTATCGAATGCGATAAGGGAGAATAATTGTAGAGGAGCAAAGTATTGAAGAAGAAACAGAAGTTTAAAAGGGAAAAGTTCTTACTTTCCAACTCGAGTGCTTTTGCTCCAAGTCCTTAACTCATTGGTCGATCCTCCGATCACAAACAAAGTTCTCGACCAAATGCTACACAATTAGCATTCTCTTTCTTAAGTTCCTTATAAACTTTGTAAAAAAGAGTTATGTAACTGGTCATAGAATACTTACCCGAATTGCCTGGTCATTATAACCGGCAAAAATCAAATCAGGGTGCATCTTGAGCTGAGTATCCGATACTTTCTGCCACGCCTCATCAAGCTCCTTATCCTCGATAAATCGGGGACGAAAAGGAACTTGTTAGGTTGGGAAGGGTTATCGCGATGATCGGAACTGTTGAGACCTCTCGAGGCATCTACCTCCACGTAAGGGGTTTCAATCACCAAAGGATCCAACTCACCCGTTGCCCTTGTCACCGCTCGGGGCTTCTTCGACCACTACTTCCTCGGGAACTTTGCCCGAGAAGTGCTCGTGGGAACTTCCACAGTGCCAGTCCTCGGGAAGAACCCGGTCGGAAACGACCGGAACACCAGAAGACCTATGCAAACCAAAGATGGGAAGTTCAAAGTATCAAATCATTAAGGAATTATTAAAGGTACATACTTATACGACCACTTTCATTTGTACATACCTTGTTAATCTCCGGGATTTGACTCTGAAACGCGCAAGAGAGAAATATGTGCCGCTAGCCTTCCTTTTCTTCTCCTCCAATTTTGCTGGTTCTGGACCGGCAAGGTTTGTTGGAACCCTTACATCCTCCAACAAGATGTCGGAAGCTATGTCCTCGACCAGTTCATCAAGGATCGCATTCCTGACTATCTGGTCGGAGGGAGTGGTTTCATCAATCTCCAGATCAGTTGTTTCAGTAACAACCATAAGGTCATGCACGACCACTCTGAGTCTCTGACCTCCGCAGATTACATTCTGCGGGCCCTCGAACTTATCCACCTAAATCAAAAACAAATTTGATTGGGTGAAGAAATCCTTTATCTAAAAATTCGTACATATATGATTCCAAATGTTCTATTACCTCGAGGATTCATCTCCTTCAAGTGCCTCGAGGGCACGACTCGGTCGGAACTAAGGTGGGGCGTTGATCCTCACCAGATTGTATGATTCGCAATCCGGCCGATCGCAAAAGTAGAGCACGATTGGAAATCTGGTCGAATATATGTATACACATGGTAAAAGGAATTTTGATTAAATTACCTTAAGCCTTGCCGCCTCCCTTCAATAGGAGTTACGGCTAAGATCTTGGGGCATTCAAATTTTTCTCCGAGCTCCCCACGCAGATCATCCTGACTCGTTCTCTAATTTCCCCAGGGGAAAGAGCTTTAATAGAAGGAAGAATAGACAAATTTTAAGGTAATACATTAATCAAATCAAAATACCGATCGGAATTTATCTCAAAGACTTACCACCTTCTGAGGTAGCTTCATCACGATCAAGGCACCAGAGCAGGGAATGAGTCCGGAGCTTCAATGGGCTAATCTGACGAAAGGTGAAATCCTTCACCACATGCCACGAAGTCAGGCCCCTGACTCGCAAGTCATAGATGGCATCCGCCCATCTTTTGACTATCCTCGTCTTCTTTACTGGTTTCTTTCCACTTGGAGTTTTCACTTGCTCTAGTTCCGTAAGTAGAGGCCATCGTCTTCGAACCGTCATGTAAAACCAAGACTTTTTCCATGACGACCACGAAGATTTCAAGCGTACATGAAGATGTACTCATCGGCCTTCCCGTCATGAAGACGCAATGTGCATTCCCGGGAGTCGCCTCAGATTTTGCATGATTTTCCCATCACCATGCGGTAGAAATAACTAAAGAGCTTCAAGTTCGGTTGTATTCCTGTATGCCTCGCACAAATATGCGAAAATACTAATATTTGCGATCGAATTTGGGGCCAAATTCACCAATTCCACCCGTAATGTTCAAGAACGCGGAGGAGGAATTTGTGTACCAGTAGTCTCAAATTTCACATTCGATGTAGGCAAGAAAACAGGATTTCCCCATCTTCACGGCTCGGAAAATGCTCTCCGACGCGGTCTCCAATTAATCGATTCCTATCTGGGAGTATTCCCATCTTCGCCAAAGCCTCAAGCTTTTTCTTGCCCAATTCGAAGGCAACCACTTCGTAATTTGCTCGACATGGCGAAAATCCTCAAGGATGAGTAGTGGAAGTTGAAGACTTTGTGGTCAAGAACAGAAAAGGCTCGAGGATTTCTTGGCGAGAAGCTAAAGAGGATCGAAGGGATTTTGGAAGCATAAAAATTCTAAGAGCCCGGAGAGAAGATTTTATAAACTTCCGATACTTTCGAAAGATTCCCACAAAGTCCAACCGACAAAAAGCTTTTTTTGTTCAAGCAGACAGAGGAACTCTTCGTTTCCCAAGGCAAGTTCTCAACTTTAAAGTGAACATGAGACCACTTCAGTATACCACGACATTAAATGGGTTCTGCCGATCGATTTCATCGGAAAAGGTATATACGACCAGTTCATTTAAAGTTCGGGGCTAGGTAGCGAGGATTAAAACATCTATGTATTATTTTAATATATAATAAAAGACCATACGTCTTCATGGTCGTAACCCCTAAGACCGACGACCTCCACGGTCGTTAGTATTCGAGAGGTTACTTAATGGGTACCTGCCTGGGATGAGGCTTTGTGCCTAATCCCGACCGATAACCGCCGTAAAATTATTGAATCGGTATTTCTTATCGTATGATGAATGGAACACGTGTTATAATGTTCCAAACCATGCGATGGTACAACCTCGAGACATCGACTATTAACCACCCTACGATTAAGCTTTTCACAAAGCAATCGCAAGGAAGTTAGCACATTGCTAACTTCTCTACCGTTCAACCACCAGAACGCTTCACCAGGACGTCTTCTCCAGAGTAATCGCCACCTCTTGGAAGTTATTTAAAGGTGAAGCACAAGAGACAAGAAGGGAGGCGATAGGCGACACACAAAACAAGGCCAAGGCAAAGATATGCACGAAGCCTAAGCGGTAGAATTAGAAGCTAGATAATCGACCTTAGACTTATATTCTAAGTCCGATTGTCTTGGTTAAACATTCCTCCATTCAAGGTAATTCAGGGGTAGTACTTAGCCACATCTTGTAAATCCAGTTCATATCAATAAAGAGCGACCCCATTCCATTCCGTGATATTCCACGTCATTTTCCTCGTTTATTTTCGTAAGATCGGCGATTCGATCGTCGACATACCCGATGCTCACCGTGTTGTTTCGGTCCTTCACCGCCTCGTCACCGCCTGAGACGCTTCTCTCTCGACCTAGTAGTGCCTCCTGCCCCTCCTCCTGCCGCTGCTTTTTGACTCGGTCGCCCGACTCGCCTCCCTCAACCTCGCCAACGGCTCCTTCGTCTACCTCTCCTTGGGCAAGAAGATGGCCATGATTACTTCATAGCATGCGAGGGCATTTTGGTCATTTCGCTTGGCCAAAATGGAAAAACATACACGATATTAATAAAATATTGCAAACAAGGTATTTAATTGAGAAATCATCTAAGTGGAGGGTATACTATCAATTACATCGGTAATGAGGCTATATGCTTGAAACCCATCTAAGTGAATGGTATATTATCTATGGGAGCTACTAGCCCACGCTATACTGTTGGAATGCATTTCCAACTGTATATCAGTTTTATGCAGTTTCGTGAAGTTTCAGTTGCTTAAAAGTTCCAGATTTCGAGTTTGAAGTTTCAACTAGGTTCCAACGCGTTTCAAATTTCCAAAAGTTTTCAGAAGATTCCTAAAAAGTTTCAAGCCCAAGTTTAAACAAGTTTCAAATTTTGGAACTCAACTTTCAACAAGTTTGACAGAAAAGAGTTTCAAAAGTTTCAAAGAAGTTCCATGAAGTTTCAAGAAGTCTCGTAAAACATTTTAAAAGTTTTAGATTTCAATGAGTTTCACACTTTTCTAGAAGTTTTCGTAAGATTTTAAAAAGTTTCAAGCCCAAGTTTCAAGAAGTTTCAACATGTTTCAAGAAGTTTCAAAGAAGTTTCAACATGTTTCACAAGTTTCAAGATGTTTCAAGAAGTTTGATTTTGGAACTCGAGTTTTAACAAGTTTCAGATATAAAAGTTTGACAAGTTTCAACATGTTTCAAGAAGTTTCAGATTTTGGAACTCAAGTTTCAGACAACAAAGTTTCAACAAGTTTCAGCAAGTTTCAACAAGTTTCAAGAAGTTTCTGTTCGTCCGGTCCGAACCTCTCACCGCGTCATTGCCAGTTGGGCCCCACCATGCCCGTTCGGATGGTCCAAACCGCCCCTGCGCGATCCTTCTCACTGACGCATGGGCCCACGCTTTCAGTCTCTTTTTGCCATCCTCTCTCCACCTCACTTACACGTGGGACCCACCACGCCCACGCCAGCTCGCTCCCTCTCTCCCACCGACAGGTGGGCCCCACTTGTCGGCGCCTCCCCTGTGCTTCTTCCTCCCCTTTCTTCTTCCCATTGCCGCCACATGCCGCCCTGTTTTTCTTCGCCCGCGACGCGAATCCCGTCAATCACGTCGCCTTCGCCCATCCTTGCCGCTCGTCCATCACCGTCGCGCCCGCACCATGCCTCTGCTCCATCCCCCATACCCTGCCAACGCTCCATGCCGCCATCCATGTCGCACTAGCGCAAACCTCGCTCCGCCCATCTCCTTCCCCGCTCCTCCCCGGCTCCTATAAAGAGAAGCACCCGATGCCCCTTGACCTCCTCTCTCTTTCCCCCTACCCTCTCCTTCTCTCTAGCCCTCCCTTTACCGTGCTTTCAGTTTTCGTAGCCGCCAACCGAAGCTCGTTCGCCGCCGCTAACACCGTCGTCAGTGGTCCTCTGGTGCCTTCGTCCCCACCTTCGGCACCGCTCATTCACGGGCTACCCCGTGCGTGCACCCACTCACCCCGAGAGTTACTGGACCACCGTCGCCGCCGGAGCCCTATCTTCGGTGCTGCCTTTGTCCCTCGCTGCCGGCCATTTCTTTCCACCCTATCGCTGCGAAAGGGAGCACGATGTTCGCCACAAGTTGCCCGTTCTTTTGACACCACTTTCGCTGGGCTCGCCAGAAGTGTAGCGCCAAAGAAGCCTACACGCCCGAGCCGTCGGAGTCCACCGCGCCGACGTGGCCGCCACGTCATGGCCACGTCACCCTCCCCGCCTGCGTGGTTGCCTGTGTGGCAAAGCACACGTGGCACGGCCCTGTGCCGCGAGCCGGGTCCATGGTGGACCCTCGTGCCATGGTGGACTTGGTCCATGGCCGTGGGGCCTGCATGTCAGCCACACAAGCATATCCTTTAGAAAAATAATTCCAATCGAAATTCATAAATTCGGCCGTTGACGTCATTGTGACGTAATAAATTAATTTTTCTTTTGAAAATTAATTTCAAAAATCCGAAAACCCCCATTTTTCATCATTTCATGTATTTTCAAACTTCCGAAAGCCCGTTCTCCTCCGTTTGAACTCCGATTTGAGCGATTCAAATTTCTAAATTCATCTAAAATCAAGATCTATATTTCTATACTAAAATTATTTAATTTAGAGTTCATTTGAATTTTATTTGAATTTACTTAAGCTTTCACGTGTAGATTTAAACAACTCCAGGGAACCCTAATATTTCAAGAAGTAGATCCTCAAACTTTTGAGCAAGGCAAGTTACATCTTTGATCATATTGAATCTTAGTATTTAAAATTATTTAAATTCTATTTAAAATTATTATTGTATGCTATTTAAATTGAGTAATTTAAATTTACATTTTAAGCTTTATAGTCATTCTAGCCAAACCTTGCTATTAAATTAGTAATTCCTTGATACCTTAGTGAAAATCTAGTTGATACATTAGTATGAGCTAGAACATGTTGAAAAAACAAGATGCTTAAACAAAGCTTAGACCGAAAATGTTTAATTTGGGGAATTTAGCCAAAAGTACAACTATGATTTAAAATGATTCTATGGTATTGTCTTTACCATAGAAGTTTATAAATTGATTTAACTTGGTAAATAAAATAAAAATTGGTTTGGATTTGGACGAAATGGATGTTGGATGGTGCACGTTGATGCACGGGATCGAGTCATCTCTATGATCGAGGCCCAAGGGTTATTTTGGAAAGTCGCCCAAGTCAATTAAGGACCGGTCTTCGAGCCACATCTTGCTAAGCCTCATCGTACTACCACATGTTCTGTATGGGCGGGACCTGGCTTAATAATTTGTATCATTTCACCATGGTGTCTTTATGACCTACTTTTATGTATTGCCACATGGCGCAAGAGGGGGCTTAAGTTCGACGGGTTTCTATCCAAAGGAAACGAAACCTTGGCAATGCGGGACTACGGTGGGATGATGCATTGTAAAGCCTTTGTGATAATGACTTGGTCGCACACCTTCGGCAGTATGCACTACTACAAAAAGGCTAATACTGGACGCCTCATCATAGACGGTTTACCCAAACCATCTGTATTAAATACAATCACAGACGGTTTTGGTTTAGTGGCCATCTGTGTTACTGGCAGCGCTAAAAACCATCTGTGAAGAAAGTAATATTACAGAAGGTTTGTATTGAAAACCGTCTGTGAAGTATCACAGACGGTTCTGAATAAGATCCGTCTATGACTTACCGTCCTCATCACAGACGGTTTGTATTAAAAACCATCTGTGATAAGTATTTCTGATTTTACCATGGCTTGAAATCGCTAACTCTCTTATTTTACCAAAACCGTCTATGTTCGGCACCGCTCATTCGCGGGCTACCCCGTGCGTGCACCCACTCACCCCGAGAGTTACTGGACCACCGTCGCCGCCGGAGCCCTATCTTCGGTGCTACCTTTGTCCCTCGTTGCCGGCCATTTCTTTCCGCCCTATCGCTGCGAAAGGGAGCACGATGTTCAGCGCGTTGCCCCTGTTCTTTTGACACCACCTGCTGGGCTCGCCGTAGCGTGTAGCGCCAGCAAGCCTACACGCCCGAGCCGCCGGAGTCCACCGCGCCGACGTGGCCGCCACGTCATGGCCACGTCACCCTCCCCGCCTGCGTGGCTGCCTGTGTGGCAAAGCACACGTGGCACGGCCCTGTGCCGCGAGCCGGGTCCATGGTGGACCCTCGTGCCATGGTGGACTTGGTCCATGGCCGTGGGGCCCGCATGTCAGCCACACAAGCATATCCTTTAGAAAAATAATTCCAACCGAAATTCATAAATTCGCCACGACGTCATTGTGGCGTAATAAATTAATTTTTCTTTTGAAAATTAATTTCAAAATCCAAAACCCCAAACCCCCCTTTTCATCATTTCATGTATTTTCAAACTTCCGAAAGCCTGTTCTCCTCCGTTTGAACTCCGTTTGAACGCGCCAGAGGTTTTCAGTCGTCTCTCCTTGCCGACGAGCTTGAGTCGAACTCGGACGACATGCAAGAACAACTTGTGATATGCTGGTGAGGTACAGAGAGAAATAATGTTGAACCAATCCAAAAAAACCGATGAGTTCTTCAGGAGCTTGGAGGCACAGATGGTTTCTAGCTAGTTTAACATTGTAACTTTATTATTTTTTCCCCATTCGAAGGGGATGTTGTGAAACCTTTTGGTTTCCCTTTCCTATAATGTGTTTGCCATCAGAATTTTAATTAAATTTTAGTTGTCTTGCTAGAGGTTGCATATGGAAACTACTGTCGAACAATTCATTGGTTTGGCTCAAAATCCGATTTGTTTTTTGCAATAGACTATAAAGTCAGACGGTTCAGAAAAAACCGTCTGTGATGACGATTTTGAACCGTCTGTGATGGTCTTTTCTGTAGTAGTGGTGTTAAGCGGACATTATAAATCAATTATCTCTTGTGAGTAAAGTTGTACAATATCTGCAGTGTGTTAAGAACTATTCGAACAGCCGTGTCTACGGTTAAGGACATGCTAAGCAAAGCCACTCAAAGTTAGACTTTAATTTTGTTTACAAAAGACTGTATCAAATGTCGTTGGATAGTTTATGCAAATGGGAATTTGGGCGGGTAGCCATGTGATAGGAGGGTATCCTTCACCACTCGTTGATGAATGTTATCTGACTATAAAACTTGAGATTTAGAAAATAAATTTTAGTTATAGAGTAAATTGCTTTAGAACTTAGTAAGAATATTTAAATAAAAAATATCGCTTTATGCAAATTGAACCATAAAAGCCTCTCGTTGTTAAATCCTTGCATGCATTATAATCTGTTATTGGGAGTAACTTGCAAGCACGGTTGTTTGTACTCACTCTTGCTTAATACAATGGTTGAGCAGGAGAGGAGTGCTACGAGGAGAATGAGAACTTGGACGACTAGGCTACGCCCCTAGACGATTGCCTATGATGAATCGTGTGGTCTACCTTACTGCTTTGGCTTCCGCTCTATTTTGCTTATTGGCTTTATGCCCCTTTTGTAACAGACTTTAATTATTATTAATGAATGACGTTTTATGGTTATACTATCCACTTTGGTTAACTGTGTACACTAGCTGTTCTTGGACTAGTGTATGAATCACAAAGAATCTGGGATCCTTTGCTCCCATGTTCGACAACATCGTAATGTGTGCCAAGATCGCTCATGTCATGTCATTGCTATGAGCCCTCTTGCCAGGACGCCTCATGATGCTGCCTTCACCCACCATGCTAACGAGTGCGCTCCCTTCCCTCTCTATACCAGCGCACACATCCGCCGTAGCTTCCGTCGGGGTGCGCATTTGTGTCACCACTCATGCTCATCCACAACCACGACCACTCTCTCGCTGCTGCGCCCAATCACTATTCTCCACTAGCGCATAGGGCCAAAACTGGGTGAGGAAACCAACGAGAAGTGAAGCAGGGTGAGCTCGTGGAGTAAATTGCAGTTGTCCCTAGAGAAATCCATTGCCGCCGTCGATGAATCAGACGGCTTTGTGTGGTGTGAGGAGAGAGAGAGAGAAACAGAGAGATGGTGTGAGCAAAGTGAACTGCATCGAGTCCATCAATGTAACGATTGGAATTTTCTTCATTATTGTGGGGAGCCGAGCGGACGATACTAAACGGTGGACTAAATCAGATTCAACGGCTGATGGATATCCGTTGGAAACGTGGCCTACGCTATAGTGTTATGTAGATTGTTCCATTATCAATTCCCCATAAAGAAAGACAACAGAAAAAGGTACCGCAAGTGCATGCCTTCTTTTTGTGCGCATCGTTGATCAGTTATTATTATTGTGTTGTTGCACGAAAAGCGCAATGAAAAGCACAACAAGGGCATGCACCTTGTTGGCAGTGGTTTATCGGTAGACCTGCAATAGCAGATTCTCTGAACCTTTCTGGCCGGTCGAATTCTCAGTTGTCGCGCATTTTGATTCGTTGGACTGGAACAGAACATATCGGCCGTTTTCGTACTTAGATAGCACCACACTACTCTGTTTGGCACATGGAAGTAACAGAGCTCGGGTGGTGGTGTCTGACACGCGTATGTTTATCAAGTAGTAAACGGTGATGAGTCGGCTTTAAGATGTACTGGTATTACTTTGAGAAGAAAAGGATCGTGCGTAGCTAGTCCAACATGGCTTGCCTTTGGAGAGAACGAGAGCTCCAAAACATACAGTTACATCACGATAAGATGCGAGGGAAAATGTCGGAAAGAAACTTCCATGTGTAGGAAAACAAAAAGGAGTAGTGCTTTGTTGTGTTTAATCCAATGATGTAACTATCATCGTTGAAAGGTCGTTAGGAGACGTAAGAGGTGTAAGACGACCGTCTCCCATTTGTAGCAGCTGGTCCAAGACACATGGACAAGCCGGTGGAAGGAGTTGGTGAGGAGTTGGAGTTGGCGAGGAGTTGTGTTATGTCGTTCTCCGTTGTCGCCGAGGGGAAGAGTCACTTTCTCACCTAATTCATTTGAAGCACTTTGTCAGTTGTCCTGTTAGCGTATGGATTCACCTTTCTCCTGCTTCTATTATTCTCTCTCAAGCTGGTGCTTTGGTGATCCTCTACACTGCTCGGATTAGCCAGTTTCGGAGTTTCTGTGTGTTGAGCAGGGAGATTAGCTCTTCCCTTAGCCATGATGTATGTGTAAGGCAGAGTAGTCGGAGTTGTGGTGTATGCGAGTTGGGTTTCGCCTCTAACTCTGATGATGTTGTTTAGGGTGATGCAAGGTGCGTCTAGTTGCGGGTTCTCTCCCGTCTAGGGTGTCTCCCGCTGGTGAACCGTTTTATTCTCTTTTAATTTATTTTATCCTGCTTTTTAATTTATTTTATCCTGCTTTATCAATATAAAGGATAGTTCTCCTTCTCTTCATTTCAAAAAAAAATTGTTCATCCTCATCTTAATTTTTTTTTGGCGAGGGACGTCCGTGGGATAGAGATGGCTGTAACGTCAAGGAGGTAAAGCTGATGATCAAGCAATACTTGATATCTACAAAATTAATTTCGGTTATGATCAGATCGCGATCGCCATCCGTTTATAGGGAGTAGTAATTAATCCGTGACATGTCCTTCCATTAACATTTCCCCTTCTCTTCCCGTCTGAATCGCGAGTTTTAAAGCATCTCTCGCTCTCACGGTCCACATGAACGACCGAACGCGCGCGCGCGAGACAGAGGCGCAGAGCAGAACCGCTGATTTTTTTTAATTATAGGAAAAGTAATAAATGAAATTAAACAAGTAGAGAATTTTGAATTATAGGCAGGCCGCTGGCACTGACAACGTCCCTAAGGACGCTACCATTGCCGACGTCCCATTACCCTATCAGCCAAACCAGGCATTACCACCCTTCTTCTTCATCAATCTCCTCCATGGACGCCAAGCATGAAGCAGGGATCACCATCATTGTAGCGAGCACTACTTACCTACACAATACATGCTTGCAGCTCGGCGACTGCGTGTGACTGTTGAACTCGATCTCCTTATTTGAGTTGCACAGTCACAAAAACATTCAGTTAGTTTTGCATCTAATTTGGAAAAAATTGGAGTCTCCTCAACATCTGAAAGTAAAACAAACATCAAACATTCTAATTACTTTTTGTTTTTGTTTGAGGACGTGTGATAATTCCACCAACAAACAAGAGAGCAATTATTCTCAACGATATCAAACAGCTCAAAAACGACTGTTTTGAACTCAAGAAAACAGTCATGCAAGTTTTCTAGCATTTCTGATTATTCTATATCTTCAGGTTTCAGAAAAGTCATGAGGGTCTTGTTCCTAATCCTTTTTCTTTTCGAGGGTGTTCTAATCCATTTATATGCCAAACAGCACTTGCTCCTTGAGTCCTCAGTCATGCCTTCTCCTGTTTAGTATTAGTGTTCGTGGAGTATTTTCTATCAAATACTTTTTCCATGCAACCATCTAGCTGATAGATTATGATTCATCTGTATGCTAGAGAGAGATTATGATTCAATTCTAACCTCTTCCGACTCAGAGATTCATTCTAACCTTCTCCTATTCAGAGTTCATGAATAATTTGCATTAGTTACAGCACTTTGCGCATGCAAGAAAGCAAGAGCAATGTGTTTGGTGTTTGCCGTCAATGGTGGAGCCGTGGGAACTGGGAGGACTCGAGAAGAACTAGATAGCGGTGGCAGCGCCTTGTTTGGCGAGTGAACTGTGGGATGTTAGCAGCTCAACAATAAGTTGAAATGCCACCGTGGTTATGAGCTTCTTCAGTTGGGTTGGATGGCGTAGATATCACTAGACCAACAACCCTGAAAGGCTGGAATTAACCTATCTTTTTCATACAAAATTATAACAGTATGGCATTGCAGTGTTGTATCAAAAAATGGCATAAATAAAACTGTACTACTAGGAGGGATGGGCAGTAGCTCAGTGGGCACGGGAGGGCTTGGGCCTCCGCCCGCCCGCTTTCGAGTGCTAGGCTCGGTGTGCGCGCTCATGCAGCTTCTTCTAGTAAATAAGAAAATGACCACTAGAAAAAAAAAAACTGTACTACTAAACTAGCTTATATAAGCTACCGCAATGGAACGTGTTTACCAATCATTTTTTTTTTTTGCAATTTTGCTATACACGTACAAATCAGAAAAGTTTATAATGGGATAAGACCATCATTCCGAAAACTAATGGGATACGATTGGCCCTCGTTGTCGTTTCATCATTTCGCCCTCGAAAAGGCCAAGTGGAGCCACCGAGTTAGACCATGAAATATCTATTGGATGGCACAAACGGCCCCAGCAAATCCATAAGTGCAGTGCATATAAACATTTTTCTCGGTCTCTTTAAAAAAAAGACACGAAAGCCCCTGAATAATTGGTCTATCCTGAATTCCCGATCGATCGACATGTCGATCACGCATGCATGCTAGCTGCCGTCCGAAAATGTAACCTGGCAGCTAGAGTGCTGATTGACTAGCGCATCATCATGCCGAACCGATCTCCGATTGGCAATTATGAAGGAGAAAAGAGATTAAGAACTTGCATGAAATGCATAAATTTCATAGAATTTGTAGGATTTCACAGGAAACAGTCTAATTCCAGCAAGAATTGAAAATTTTCGACATTCCAACGGGCCTAAGATAGTATGTACGTAGAGGAAAAGGACCAGATTTTCTTCTTTTTTTCCTCCATTTTTAGAAAATGTGTCATTTTTCTTCTGTTTTTCATGTACAGGAAGTCCCTCTTTTCTCCTTAATTATATCTTCAATTCAGTCATTTGTTTTCAATCTTGTGAGTTTTTAGCTCCCCTAATTTTCTGGAGAAAATGTTCTTGTTCCGTATATTTTCATATCTAATATCTAACGCCTGTTAATTTGGAAATGGCTATATTCTAGGTCCATTCAATTAGTTTTACAATAGTGCACGAAAAAATTAATTCGCACAGATCGTGAAGCACTACATTGCAATACAGTAGTGAAATTTATTTTCAAAGTAATGCATTTTGCCATCATGACATAGGTGGAATATGTGGTACCCTGTATTTTTTTAAAAAAAATGTAGTTTTCTTCGCCTTGTTTCGTAATACAAGGTGTGTGCACATGAATTTATTGATGTTTTCTCTTGTTTGCCCACATTTATCACATGTTCTCTTTTGCATTTATAACAAACACTCTCACTAACTATTCTCATTCCTATTTCTAAGGTATTTAAGCAACTATAGCATAGTCATTTTAGCTTGTCATTCTCTTTATTTTACTACTTTATTAGCCCTTGCGGCACCCACTCAACATATGCTTCGTATTTTGAAATGGAGGGAGTACTTCACATGGAAATAGTATTTTTGAAAAATGCAAAATTTCAGAACATAAAAATAACTAAAGAAATCAATAAAGATCACAAAAGTCATAAGTAGCCGAGTACATGGCATAATTAGGAAAAAAGATATCTGGCGCCATGTCCTGTTCGACATTTCCTGGCCGTTATGATGCTACTTGAAGTCCACCTTTTTTTATTCCTCTGATATCTATTTCTATTTTCAAGATTCGTACATCGCTTTACTTCTTTTTTTTTAAGATCGAATTCCTTCACTTTTGTTTTTTGGGAAAAGTGGTGGAAAAAGGAAAATTGGTGGAGTTGGGGGAAATACTCACGCGCTTGCTGAGAAGGAAAAGCGACGGCAGGGAAAAGTGCTAGCCATCGAATGTCTGAGGATATCTGCCTAAATAAACCTTTTCGTTGCTTCTTTTTATGCACCAGTCATCAAAGACACATTGAAATTTGCAGATCTCGGACAAATCGTAATTCAATCTTATCATCAAGGTAGACTTGGAAAGATTTGTTTGACTTCGAATTTTATAAAATAAGAGGTCGTGTTTGAAACATGGAATTTTTATCGATTATTATATGAATTATACTGTCTCCTATGAAATTTTTAAAGAAAATGTGACATTTCTGCGTACCAATTACCAAACAGGCCATTAAGAAACCAGTATTTAGAGGAAGCTAAGCCTCAATACAGCTTGGCCTGGGTGGCAGAACCAAATTAACAAACACCAGTGTAATTTCCGAATAACCATACGGGTCTCTTGGAAAAAATCTGGCAATATATAAAAAAGAGTAAATTTGAGAAAACCCCAGGTTTTAGGGACATTAGTAATACAAAACCCCATATTTTGAGACTTTTTTTTTAGAAAACCCTAGATTTTGAGGCAAACCACAATACATAACCCATTTTCCCGTTCGCCGGCACCACCTCTTCTTCATTGTCTCTGACGACATCTCGTGACGCTGAAAACGCCTTCTTTTCGTTCCCCGCTTCTCTGATGAGTTCCTCCAAAATCCATCCGTGTCACTATGCGTCCCTTGCCCCGATCTACACTTCTACACTTTTGATTTCATGTTTCGTCCATCGTGCACCGAGTTCTCTCTCTTCTCTCTCCTCTCCGGCCGCCGCCCTTCGCCGGCTGATTGCGCTGCCACCGATGAGCTTTGCCATTCATCTTTACCACCATATTACTCCTCGCAATGCATTCTATGCCATGCTTCCCTCCCCTTTCCCGGAGTGTCGACGCAACTCCATCGTCACCGGGGCCGAGCTTGCGCGCCAGCCAACTCCGACATGCCCTTGACCCTGCACCTGCGTCATCTTCTTGACCTCGTCACCCTCTTTTCGTTTTGCCCCTCCACTCGCGTTGCTTGTGGTTGCTAGCTCGACGAGCCGACGAGCCTCGTGCACCACCATGCCACCAGTGCCATCTCATTAATAATGTTATTGTGTTATGTGTTGTGGTTTGCCTTAAAACCTGATGTTTTCTAAAGAAAAAAGCTCAAAACTTAGGGTTTTGTGTTATTAATACATCAAAACTTAGGATTTTCTGAAGAAAAAAATCAAAACATAGGGTTTTATTGAAGGGATATGGGTAGACTACGATAGCTACAATTCAAAAATTCTACCACGTAAACCAAGAAGCCAAGCAAGAAGATGATCACAGATCGTCACCACCAGACGTCTTGAGTAAGCGGAAGAAGAGTTGGAGCAGCCTGGTCCAACGTAGAGTGCATCGATGTAGTAGTCATAGTCGATCGGCCAGCATCCTCGCAAGTCAATTGTCTCCTCCAGCAGCTTCTGCAATTCCCTATGAAGATCGCAGATCGTCCTCAAGTGCAACAGCAACCACAGTAGCGCCTCTACGGTATCCACATGTCTAGGGAAGGAACAACTGTTCGCTGATGTGCTAGCACCAAGTCAAACAACAGAGCTCTCAGGAAGATGTTGGCTAGGGTTTCGGTAGAGCAACTCACGTCAATCTCATCTTCCCAATAGCCTCAAGCATCTCCTTATATAGTGCCCATGATGGATCCTATCCGAACACGTTTTATTCCAACCCGTTAAGTGTGTGACCTGTTAGGTTTATGTGTAATCGGTTGTGACTCGGAAACCCTTTCCAATCACGAGTCATTAGCGGTTCTTAGCAGAATATAACGATTCTCGAATACACACAAAATATATCGGACAAACCTTAATGCAATATGATCTACGACCAGGTCCTCATCACTTACGACCAGGTCATATCTCTATATGACCAGTTCGTATTTAGTCACAACCAGTTTATAACTCCTTACGACTAGGTTTCGACCACTCTGTGATTACGTTCGACCAGTCTACGACCAGCTCGTATCTCCATACGACCAGTCCATAACTGATCGAACTAAGCGACCTATTCGTGTATTCTCCCTTTGCCTCATGATGTTTGGTTGAACTCCAGGTGAGATATCATGTCATCCATGGACTGCTCAATACTTTCTCGATCGAGTATCGGATAACCTTATGTGGTCGAACTCTTCGACCACCAAAGGGCATGGCCATGCACTTTCTTTACCCGACCACTTCGAGGGGCCCGAGACATTTCTCCGTTATGTTAGGAGGGCAAATCCATATCCGACCAATCACATCTCTCGCATGTTTCATAACATACCGAACTCTACCTTTATAACTACCCGATTCATTTAGTAGCGTTTAGCAACCCCTAAGAGTGTTATTACACATGTAGGAACTATCTTGATCTCGGTCTAAGGATTATACATCATTATTGCTTGACACCAACTAATGACACATAGAATCACAACAATCTCAATAGTGTCTCAAGGTGGGTCTATCCAACCTTATGTTCTCTAACATGTGTTCACATTATTGATTCGATATCGCTATATCCATGACCGTGAAACATGGTCATCAATCAATAAATGTCTTTGGTTATAGAGTCACTAGTGTCCCGACCAAAGGACGTTCGACCGAGGATACTTTTAGAATGACATCATCATAAGTTAAAAGAGCTTTACCAACAAGTCACATACTCGTTAATCTTTATAACGATGATTCAATCAAGGAAACGTAATAACACTTATTCAATAACTCATAAACATAGGCGTGATACAATCATATCTATGATTGCCTCAAGGGCATATCACCAACATTTATGTTACTAATGCCACAAAACCTAAAAGTTTCTAAAATTTACTCTATAAAAACTGATTTTTAAAAATAATATTTTTAAAAAAGATAATTACAAAATATATAGTCGCCCAAAAATTACAAAATGTGTCTCTGCCAGTTCAACCGGCAATGAACTTGGCGATAGGTACTGAACTGGCGGCGGTACCTATCGCCATTTGAAATGGCGAAGATACAGAATCGGCGGCAGTACCTCAAACCCTAATTTGATTTGCCTACTTGTGATTTTCATAGTTTTTGAGCAGTGAAAATCATTAGACTCGCAATAACATTTTGTGATCGTCGTATGTTGTTCTAGTGCAGTGAATTTCTGAAGAATTTTGCGAGGAAGATTGAGGTATCAATGATTCGTAGGTAGGAAGGTAAGTGATATTGCGATGCGCCCGGGAATTCATACACTTGCTCATGTACATGCACTGCATATTATGTAAGGAAACAAATATGAACTTGCCACATAACATTCAGCAAAATGTCATAACATTTAATCAAAATGATAATTCAGAACATTGGCAATAACATATTACTATTGTCCATGCTTTCTCATGGTCACATCCTCAACGTCCCCCGTGTGGACTGTCTCGAGTCGGGTGATCGGATGAGGTCTACGCAGCGACGTCCGGAGTACCGATGTCTCCTTCATCCTGAGGATTTCTCGTGGGACATTTCTTGAAGGTGTGCCCAGACTCCTTGCAAATGGAGCACTTCTTCGTACGACGTCTGGTTTTTGCTTTGTCCATGTCGTTCCTGATGCGTCGTACCTGTCGCCGGCCAACATTTCCCTTGAGCCTATCAATATCCGCGGCCTAGATTAGTTGCTCCTAGATCGGATGGCCAGTGAAATGGTCAACCACAGCGTAACCATATATCTCCCCAGTCCAGGTTTGCATCACCACCTCCTTGGTGAAATAGTCAGAGAGTTACTAACTGGGATGCTACGCCACTATCGAACATGCGGCTATGACATGGGAGCAGGGCCTATGTAGAAGAAGGGGCTTGTTGCAAGTGCATATGCAACTACCGTGGCATAGCGTGCACTCATAGGTGACCCTCTCATGGTTCGTCGTGCGGCGTCCTTTATCCCTACACATTATCTCGAAGCGAAGCTCCCTTGTGCCCATCTTGAATGCCCGATGCATCTCACCCTTCTTGCTCTTCTCCTCTATGTACTTGGTGACCATGGCGGAGTAGAGTATTTTGTCATTTGTCAAGGCGAGCGACGCGTTGTTACTTCTATCAACAAAGTAGTTCGTCGTACCGCGAAAAATTGCCTCCACAATACCAACCAAAGGGATGCATCTTGCGCCACACATGACCCAGTTGTACACCTCAGCTAGATTAGTTGTCATGACATCATATCGAGCACCACCCCTGTCATGTAACAGCGACCACTTCTCCTTAGACTCGTGCTCAATCCAGTCCGAGAAGCATTTCACTTGCGCCCCATCCTCCTCGTCAATCTAGGAGCATCTGTGGGTAGTTGTGGCAATGCTTCGGGGGTCTGGTCAGCACTTGGGGCGACCCTTCTTGCTGCCTCCCTTCTGTGTGGCTTGGTTCGCTCATCCAGAATCTTCTAGAGTGATTCGAACAAGTTCATCAAGTCTTTGTTGCAGAACTACTTGTAGAAGTTTGCACTCAAGTGCCTCATGCACCACCTGCTATGCAGATCCGGCCATGCAAGTGATACGTTCTCTCCTTGTTGCAGCTGGGTTATTGCACGCAGCAGGCCTGCATGCCAAACATGTATGAGGCATACGTTGGGACGGCCATGCACAACAGAAATCCTCACATTCTTCAGGAACCACAACCAGTTGTCCGTGTTCTCGCTTTTAACGAAAGCGAATGCCACGGGGAGAACTTGATTGTTCCCGTCCGTTGCTATTACAGTCAGTATCTGACCCTTGTACTTCCCAGTTAAGAATGTGCCATCTACGCACAAGATTGGATGGTAGTGCCGGCATCATTGATGCATGGACCAAACGCGAAGAATGCTCGCTGCAGTACCCTCTTATCGACCCACTTTAGGTGTGTGGCGTCTTGAATGTCGATATAGGTGCTAGGATTTCTGTCTTGTATGACTCGAAGAGTCGAAGTTGCTTGGGGAGGTTGTGGTAGGAATCCTAGAACGTACCCCACCTTAATTCCAATACCTTATGTTTTGCCCTCCAAGCCTTGGTATAGCTGATTGTGTATTGGAACCTTGCCTCAATCGCCCGAATGATAGACCGTGACTCAAAATCTAGATTATCCACGATCTCACTGTACATGAGGTTGGCGATGAAGCCTAATGACAGGTTCCGGTGGGATTGCACTAACTCAGAAACGACGCATGTGTGAGGGACCACTATAGAGAACTTCCAGTAGGTGTCCCACTTAGGCTGAAATACGTGCACTCGCCAAGGGCATCCCTCTATGCCACACTTCACGTCGTAGAATCTTAGGGTAGACTTGACAACTTTGAATGTGCGCCGCACTGATAAAGCCCAGAACTTGACCGCGTCCTGCAAGGCCTCCTTGTATTTGTACATAGCTCCTAGCTCGACCTCGCTCTGTGCATTCTACTCAAGACACAGGGAGCCTTCGTTGACGACGAGGTTCTCAAACTGGTATGTGTTCCGGTCAGATGGAACCGCCTACTGGTTCACATCATCCTCGTCGTCGGAACCTTCATCTTTAGATAATGCCATGTAGTCTCGGTCTTCGAGATCCATCCTTTGCACTATGGCTTCCACTTCCTCACCCTCGTCAACAAGACCACTAGCTTGCCTGACCATAGGAGCTACTTCCATAAGGTCTTCATCGACAGCATCAGCAACTCCGGGAGCTTCAGCCATTGTGTGCGCCGCGCTGTGGCTGGAGTCCCCGACTTCTTCTTCGGTGTTAGCACCCCCTTCTTGTTTAGCCGCGGGTGGAGGAGTGGGTTTGGCATATACTTGGGCCAAAAGGACCAATTTTCACCCTCCCTCCCTCGCCATGCGTACATATGACTGCCATGAATTTGTTCCCTTCATCTGCACTAACTTCCAATATGTGAGCTGTCCTACCCGTAGGGAAATGCAACTCAATCTCAGATCGTACACATCACAGTCCACTTGGAATGTGTGGAACAACTACCGCATCACAGCGCCCCATGTACGCTACTCTAGTCTTAGTAAGGGCACGGTCGCCAATTGGAAATAACGTAAATCAATCCCCTTAAGACCCTCCATAATAGTCTCTTGACTATAGTAAATTTTGAAATTGGCGACATCGGACATATTTGACGCACTGCATTATAAAGAACATTTTCACGATTAACCGTATATCTAAAACTAGACGACCCACCGAAAAGTATTATGTAAAACGTACTGCACTGCGTAACTGTACATCTAAAACTATGTAATCCATTCGGTTAAAAAAATTATCCGAGAGGTAGGCAATCGGACGGGCAGCGCTTCGCTAGCTTCTCTCCTCCCCTCTACTCTTCTCTCCTTCTCTTTTTTCTGAATAAAAGTGAGTCATATGCCGAATTTTAGAGTTTCAAGAGGGTTTTATGGGGGTCAGTCTACCTGTCGCCAATTCAACCGGTGACAGGAACCTATCGCCAGTTGGACTGGCGACAGGTACTTGGACCGGTGACAGAGGAGCAAGAGGGTCTGGCGATAGATTCCTATCGCCAGTTGCACTAACGACAGGGACACATTTTTGTAATTTTTTGGAATGATTATATATTTTTGTAATTATCTTTTTAAAAAATATTAATTTTACAAAAAATCATAAAAAACTTACTCGCCATCATCTCTCTCCATAATCCATGAGAGAGAGAGAGAGAGAGAGAGAGAGTCTTCGTCCTCAAAAAGAGCAAAGGTCAGGCCTTTCCTTCGGTTCCTAGTTTCCTTTCCTTCCCAACGAACGAGGTAACAGATACAACAAAAGAGAAGGAATAAGAAGCAGCTGCACACACAGAGCATCGCCAAGACATGGGGGACGCTGCCTCGAACCAACCTGTAAGTCTCTTCTGTTACTTATTTCACTCACTCTTCCTGATAAAATATCACAATCTTCTGCCAGGCAATTAACCCTTGTCACACGATTTTGTTAATTATCCTGATTAGTTAGAAAGCAAGTGAATTTTGCCTGTTTTCTTGTTTGGAGGGAAAAAAAGAAGTGTTTTGGTAGAAACAACATATGAGATCAATCACTTATTCACTTGTGATACAGATAGGTTCTTGCAGTTGGAAGCCTACTAAATTGTGGTTTTTAATTTTTCTTATGCGCAGGTTCTTGCACCAAGTGATCTTGGACAATCAAACTTGGATACCAACCAGGCCACCGCGATCAGTGGGTTCATCGCCCTCGACGTCGGCGCCCTGTCATCGCTCGCCGGCGACGGCCCGGACACGGCAGCGGCGGCGGTGCCACCGCGGACACCCGTAAGTGGAGAAACACGACGACGATGGCGACGGCGATATGCGCCCGTCCTCTTTAGTTCATCCCAAAGCTGATTTATTTCTTGTGCGCTTGTGCTGTGAACGCAACAGAGGGTGGCGAGGTCGCTCTCAAGGAAGGGAGAAAGGAAGCCGGCCGACGGCGACTCCAATGGCACCACCGGTCAGTCCTATTATAATCGTCTTAAATTAGGAATCAATTGAATTCAATTTTGATGTCGATATCTTCTACTTTTTTTGTTTGTTTCCGTGGAGCTCTGGTAATTTGATTTTGATGGTTCGTTTACCTTGTCACTTAAGCTAGTACTAGTAAGTGACAGTTGAAACTTACGGGTTACTCCACAATTCTAAGTTTCTAACGACGAATGGGAGGGGGTGGCTTGTTCGAGGTGTAAGTGTAACTTTGGCCGTGACTTGATGTTGATCCGTTCCTGTGCAGGCGGCGGCGGCGGTGCAGGGACAGGCGAGAGGCCCCCGCTGTCCCCGCTCTTCGTCCACTTGGCGGCCGCCGACGAGATGAACGGACTCCGGCTCGTCCACACGCCGGTGGCCGGCACGCCGGGAGGGAAGTCACGGCGGCTCGGGCGGCGCCCGGCGCCGTGGCTCGACCCCCGGAGGGTGGTCTTCCTCTTCGCCACATTGTAAGGAGTCTTTTTTACCTTGGTTTGTTAGATCCAAATCACTGAACCAGCTGTCCAGCTGCTTATGCAGCAGAATGTCAACTAGGCAGTGTCACTTGTTCACTAGTACTCCTCTCTACCCGTTTTACTTAGTGAAAGCTAATCTCTGGAGATGTTAAGGTGATGCAGGGCTCATGAACCACTAGCAGTACGCTCTTATTTTCTGCTAGTGATTTTGCGAAAAAGCGTGGTACTTAAAGCCATCACGAAAACCATTAGACAGAACAGTTAAGCATTCAGTGAGTGTGCGTAACAAGCTACCGAGTAGTACACCGCCAGTAAATCCTCTTGACATCTTCAGGCGACTCGGCAGTCAGTCAGTACTACAAAACCAGACCTACAAATGCTACTGATCAATTTGACGTGGTAGATCATGAACAGGGCAGCATTAATTAGTTGCATTAGGCACATTAATTTGCAGTGTTTACAATAGGTTCGTTGCGACAGACGGTGGTGCCGGACTGCCGCGTGCGTGCAGAAATGCAGCACAAGACAGGCCGTGGTTTTTGTTGGCAAGTCCCCGTTGCAGAATTGGTTGTCAGCTTCGCCTTCTGTACAGAGATAGGAGAGAAGATGGCGATTGATGAGCAACCGCCCTCCTTTAGCTCGATGGCGCCGTGCAGCTGAGTGCTATCTAGGGAAGAGCGTTGATGTTTTCGCTGTCGTCCCTGTGCCCGTGATAGAGGATTTCTTGGAATGGTTGCTGATTTTAACTGTCGATTAGTATGCACTGTTCCAAGCCGGATTCGTCTCTGATTCGATTCTCAGTTCATCTATATGCAGTAGTGAATTATGAAATGATTGTCATGAGTAATGTTCAGTAATCAGCATGGTGTTCTCCGAAGATAAAACCCTGAATTTTCACATGATGTGCTGATGTCATTTTCTGGTTTGTGCAGGTCCAGTGTGGGGACGTTGATCCTGCTCTACTTCACCCTGTCCATGAGCAAGATGGACGGCGCCGGAAACAGCACCGGCGCTGACAGCGATGCGCGGTGAAACACCGCCGTGGAGAGAAGAAAATTTCATGTTATTCCGAGGGTTTTCAGCCTACGATTTGTGGAGATCGAGGGGCATGATGTTACTGGAATTCAGGCATAAAAAGTGTGATGCTCTGAAGGGTCACACGAGAGCATATAGAGCGAATGGCAGTGAAGAGATTAGGCTGGTCGGCGTTTTATGAAGTTTGTGGTGGTAGTTCTCTCTTTCTATCCTGGTTTCTTCCTTTCTAATTGCTCAAAAGAATACATGTCGTTTTGGAGCGATGATAATCGTTTTTTTCCCTTCCTTACTGCTGTTGCAAACACACGCATACAAAAATAGACACTGATGTACTTGGTAGAATTTTCTTTGCCCGGATGTCATTTATGAAGAGATGGTACATGAGCACATGACTTCAATAAACGAAAACTAAACCGACGAACAAAGAATATGAGACAACACACAAGATGATGTTCTAAAAGAATTTGGACCCTCTATGCCAATCTAATCAAGAACACGTGAAAAATGCCGGATAGGATAGGTTCTAGACTTTTGGATTCGCTTCACTGCTGCAGAATAGACTTAAAAGTCCCTAGCAAAAATCTTTTGATACTCAACATGAGTGTTAACCATCTCTGATAGATAATCGTAGATTCTAATTGGAGCCACCCTGCAAGAGCAGAAACAGATTTCTTGAGTTATTCGATTCAATCCAGACAAATTCAGGATACCTTAGCTACCTAAAAGAAACATTTTTTTTCTTGAAGACTCAAAGCATCGTACTTGCAACACAATGAAAACAAATGGACCATATCCGGCATTTTTCAGAGAGAAACCGTGGTAGTTGATCGACAGCTACATATGCCATTAGCCCAATACCTTTTTCTCACGAAATACAGAAAAATACATATGCAGTTTGTCAATTTTAAAAATCTACTTGAAAATTTATCTTCACTTTGTATCAAATGGAAACAAAATATCAAGTATCAAAACAAGGATTATCTTAGGAGCACTCTGAAGATCCTTATGTCAGCCCTTGAGCTGCTGCTGCAGTTTCCATATAGCCAGATTCCTGATCAACATAACCAGACTACAGTGACCGAAGGTCTGGTTTGGGTGGCCGTTGTCTAGCAGAGGAACTACATTTTGGTTGAAGCACATCTGACCAGAAATCCATTCTGGTACTTTCAACCACATATCCACAATATAAGATGCGTAGTTCAAACAGCAACCATAAAACAGGAGGAAATATCGTCCCAAACTACAATACCATCAGATTGAATGTAACACACAATAGAAAATGAAAACAAGATATAAACAAAAGAAAGAAGGAAGATGTGAAAATAGCGCAAGTTAGTGTCTGATGTCCTAATTGGAAACTACACACACACACACGCACACATGTTCAACTACTTTTAAAAGGTCCTCTCTAATCTAAGAGTGAAAAAATCCTTCCACAGATGATCCTAGTGGTCCATACTAGAATGAAGAAATCGTGGCGATTTTCCATGCACACTGTCCTAGAAAAGTTTGTTCAGGAGGATAAAGAAGGATATTTTGGTCCACATTTAACCATTTTATACTGATGGGGAATCGTAGTTCTCTGCGAGAAATATATTACTCTGATTTTTCTAATAAATTTCAGAAAGCCAGTTCAACCTAGTGTTTTGGCTAACAAACTAGAAATACTCCAATGACCAGAAACAATTTAGGCTAATGAAAACTCAGAACATGCAATACACAATTATTTCCTGCTGCACTATACTGTGAAATCTTATTTTTTATATACAGAAGCCACCTAGAAGGTGGTCACACAAAGTAAGAGTTATAAATAAAAGGGCGGGCTAAGGTACTCTTGACATGGAGCTTATTAAAACACACAATACTTTACAAGGCGCAGTAGAAGAGATAGAACATGGTGCTAGTACCGTTTTGATATGCGTGGCATGGAGCACTTCTGTTTTCTGTCATGGTATATCCTCACAATGACAGCAGCTGTTTCCTCTATAGCTTTTCCAGTGACTTCTGCACAAAAACAAAACAAAACTACACCTTTAACATACAAAACAACAAAACAAGTTCTCCGTGAAGACAATGAAACTGATCTTACCAATGACTGGCCATGTTGGATGCTGAGCAAAAATTTGATTTGCATGGTCCAACTCCTGCCTCACATGCTCCATTTCGGCATAATTGCTCTTGTGCCCATGAAATCCTAGAGCTCTGGCCCTCGCCTTTCTGATTGCTTGAAGAACCACAGGGTTTATCGTCAATCCAAATATCTTATCCTCATCGATCTCAAAAAGGGACTTTGGAAGATCCACTCCCATCACAATTGGAATATTTGCCACTTTGTATCCTTTTTGAGCTAGATAAATTGACAATGGTGTCTTCCCAGTACGTGAAACACCAACAAGTACAATGTGTGCACGGTTAAGGTTCTGTGGCTGAGCACCATCATCTTGTTTGATAGTGAAATCAATAGCTTCAATTCGTCGGAAGTAATCCTCAGTAAGTTGACTCTTTCGGCTAGGAGAACTTCGTGGAATCCCAGATGGAGCAACACCAATATGAGAAGCTATGGCTTCAATAGTAGGACGAAGAACATCAGTGGATGGAACACCCCATAGATCACAAGCCTTCTTAGTTGCCTCGGCCATCGAAGGATCAGCAAGGGTATATAGAAGCAGTGCCCCTTCTTTTGCTGCTTGCTTTACTATGTCAATAAGTCTATCCACGTCAACAATCTACAGAAAATTTGCAGCAACTTGTTAGAGATGCTGGTCAGTACCAACAAGTGATGTGCACTTAACTTTATTTCTTAGCCTATGCAAGTGCAAAGCATGGTGACTAGTGTCTAGTCAGGAGTTACCATAAGATAACTGCCTGCTTTTGTCCAAACAGACAAAAGAAAAACTAGTATGGGCAAAGTGGCAATAAGCATCTCCAATACTTTGTCCATGCCTGAATATCCCAACTACCTGGTATTTATTTGTCTTTACTACACTATCAATGTGTGAAGCGGTGGATACCAAATTTGCATAAATGAACGAATAAATATGCATGAAATAACCATGCGGTTCTCATTTTGCACAATACTATTGGCCTTATCCAACTGCATGATCCACACAAATGTCCAGGTAGTGGATTTTTTTACTAAAAAAATATCAGATTAATCTATTGCACAATTCATCCAAAGTTCCATACGGGAAGAGTTTTTCCTCCGTTAGAACACATGCAACCTTTGTTCTAACTGTGAGCATATTTCAACAGCTATTATCGTCTAACTGTGACTAGCATCAAAATGGATCTTATATCTTTCGTTCTCAAATAGTGCTCAAGTCTTCCCCCGCTATTGAGCTTACACTAAACCCAGATTGTTCAAAATCTAAAACTAGTAGATGACAGCGAACTAAAGTATCCCAATTAACCCATTCTGACATTGCACAGCAAGCCAAGGGAATTACAGTAATCAATCTAAAAAGAAAACCAAAACTAGACTTATCATCGCAGGCTGCACAACTTAATGATTTTCCTCTACTTTTCGCTCATCATATCGCACAAATTTACTTATACAATCCAAATTCTCACATTTCCCCTAGTTAAATCGAAAAGTGAAACATTTGTCATAGTAACTAGTCACTACGGCACAACAGGAATTTCCAGCGACACTACACAGCAAAGAACAAAAAACTTTGTACGAACCAGACATATCGCACTGAAGAATTAAGGTAACAAAGGCCGGCGAGAAAGATGGATCTTTACCCCGGAGAAGAGGTGGGTGCTGACGGCGCAGCCGCGGTCCACGAGGCAGTGCTCGAACTGCCCGAGCGCGGCGTTCACCGAGTGCTCCATCGTCCAACCCGTCCCGTCCGACACCATGTAGATCGGCTTCCCCGCCGCCTCCCTCCCGACCCCAACCACCTCGCCATCCTCAACGTCCTCCTCCACCGCCGCCGCCTTCGCCGCGGCCTCCTCCTCCGAGGACGGCGGCGACTTGGTCGGCGCCACCGAGAGCGCACCGCGCCCCCTAATCGTCGGCCACTCGAGCCGCCGCCCGGACCGGAGCGCGCGCGCGCGCGACCACCGGCTCAGCTGCGAGCTTGCGCGCTGCGCGGGGGAGCGCGAAGGGGAGGAGACCGCCGCCACCGCAGCCGTCTCCTCGGGCAGGGCCGGGCTAGTGTCTTCCCGGTCCGGGTCCGGGTCCGGGTCCGGGCGCGAGCTCAGAGGCAGGTCGGCGTCGGGGAGGCATGAGGCGCCGGTGGGGGAGAGGCGGCGGTCGTGCAAGCGAGGGGAGGGCGGGAGGAACAGCGACGGCGGCGTCGTCACGAGCTTGGCGCCTATCATTGAGTCGAGTGGGGGACGATACCTTTCGCTATTCGCTGCGCGAGACGAGACCGAGACAGCAAGAGGATTTTCGCTTCGTTTTCGCGACGTTTTCGTGTGCCGCGGTGGTGTTTTAAGGCGTTTTTTGATTGACGTCGTACGTGTGGTTTGGTTTGGTCGGTAAGAAACATGGGACGGACGCCGAACGCCAGGTCGCCGCCAACGGGGTTGGACCAGAGAATGATTGGTCTTAACAAGCTGGTTTCAGCATCTTCGCCGCTGGTTTTTTGTCTCTTGGGCTTATATCTCTCGTAATGCGGCGAGTTTTAAATTGTCGTATAAACGAGTGACGTATCCTTAAAAAAATATGAGTGACATACCGCCTGATTTTTACATGGTCTTCGATTATAAACTATAAGCAGGTACATTTCATTTAAAGTACTATCGGTTTATTGAAAGTGTTGAATCTAGCATTCTTCCAAGCGTTGTGAAACTAGATACATAGTAATATATGATAAACAATGTGAACGGTATGCAGGAGAAGCCACGATACATCCACTTAAGAGTTATTCTATATTCAAGGATTGATCGGTGCCAAATTATTCTTTTGAAAAAGTGTGACATATCAACCTCGACGTCGTGTTTTGTAAATGGATATTTCAACTACAATACTATACGGTACGCTTTAGAGTATTACTAGTCATCCACTTAGATTTATTCTATACTGAAGGGTTGATCGGTTCCAAATTATTCTTTTAAACAAGAGTGGCATATCAACCTGCCGTTGTGGTTTGTAAATGGATCTTTCGACCACAAAACTATATGGTACGCTTCAAAGTGTTACTAGCCTATTAAAAGTATCAAAGTTGACATTCCTCTATGTATAACAACTGGGAAGGAAGGTAGTAAAACTTGTCGTAGCCATACCCTATCCCCTAGGGTCGTCGAGAATATCTACTGTGCCCTAAGGATTATCCCCTTAGGGTCATCCGGAATACCTATTACGCTCTAGGAAATATGAACATATACATAGGCTAGACATATGATTATACCCACATGAATGTACTTTAATGCCTCTTTCTCTCTTCCAATGTAAGACAGGAGTAAGAAGGCAAATGTTCATTCTTACCCTTCTATATATATAGCCCCAAGGACATGGGAGAGAGGATCCTCTCATTCTTCTCACATAAGACGAGTTTTTGGCGTATTTGACACTGTTGTCGCATGAATTAACAAAAATATCCCTTTCTTCGAATCAATTGCAAAAATGACACCACAAACAAGCGGGGATGCAATACGTGGATTGTCTGTGCCCCTAGGGGCCAAACATGCCTCCACCGTGCCCCTGGGAGGCGGAAATACCATCGTCCGACCCATAAGGCACACAATTACCCTCGTTCGGCCCCCAGGTGAGCGGATTTTCTCTCATCTAGAAAAGTATTACTTGTAGGAATTTCTAAATATAGAAAATGAGCTCTAACAATTATGAAATTTTTTGTGGAGTCTCCTAACATAGTGTACTTTCTTGTGTAACTTTTCCATAATTTTATATATACTATATTTTTCTCAAAAAAAATCATTTAAGTATACTATCTATAGGAATTTCTAAATATAGAAAATAAGCTCCAAAAACTATTTTTTGGAAGGCTCCTTATACAGTGTACTTGCTTGTGTAATTTTTAAGAATTTTATATGTTTTAAAATTATCTCTAAAATTAGGGTTTTAGGTCTTGAAAATTAGGGCTTTAGGGAAATTTAGGTTTCAGATTTAGGAAATTAGGGTTTCATGATTTCATGTGAACGATTATCGGTGTTTTAGGTTTTTGTGAATTAGGTTCCAAGTACAACAAAAGCTACACGTTTGTCAACATGACGACGGCGGCACGTCGGCTCCACGCCTTCCTCCAGAGCCACCGTTGGGAGGCTGCAGGATCTAGGAAGATGTGCGATGTCGTACACACACGCAAATAATAATTAAAGTAAGTTTAATACTAAGTGGCACAACCATAAGAAAAAGTTTATCAGTAACTTAAGTAGGCTTAATACCATGCGGCACAAGAATTACAAGCCGAAGTTTACAAGAATTTTTTTATAAAATAATATTTTTTAAAAGGTAACTACAAAAATATATAGTCGCTCAAAAAAATTACAAAAATATGTCTCTATCGCCGGTTCAACTGGCGAATAGGACCGACGACAGGAACCTATCGCCAGTTGAACTAGCGACAGGGACCCTCTTGCCACTCTGTTGGCGGCCCAGGTACCTGTCACCAGTTCAATTGGTGATAGGTTCCTATCGCCAGTTGAACTGGCGATATCCTCCTGTCGCTAGTTCAAATGGCGACAGGAAGACTGACCCTATAAAACCCCCTTGAAACCCTAAAATTCAGCACAGGACTCATTTTTATTCAGAAAAAAGGGAAGGAGAGAAGAGTAGAGGGGAGGAGAGAAGCTAGCGAAGCGTTGTCCGTCTGATTGCCTACCTTCAGGTAATTTTTTTAACCAAATGGATTATATAGTTTTAGATGTACGGTTACGTAATGCAGTACGTTTTACATAATACTTTTCGGTGGGTAGTATAGTTTTAGATATGCGGTTAATCGTGCAAATGTTCTTTATGGTGCAGTGTGTCAAATATATCCGACGTTGTCAATTTCAAAATTTACTATGGTCAAGGGACTATTATGGAGGGTCCTGAGGGGATTGATTTGCATTATTTCCAATCGGCGACCGTGCCCCTAGCAAGACCAGAGCAGCGTACATGGGGCGTTGTGATGCGGTGGTTGTTCATACATTCCAAGTGGACCGTGATGTGTACGATCTGAAATTGAGTTATCTTTTCCCACGGGCAGGGCAGCCCACATATTGGGAGTTAGTACAGCTGAAGAGACCAAATTCATGGCAGTCATATGTACGCATCGCGAGGGAGGCAAGGTGAAAATTAGTCCTTCTAGTCCAAGCATATGCCAAACCCACTCCACCCGCTACTAAACAAGAAGGGGGTGCTGACGTCGAAGAGAAAGTCGGGGACTCCAGCCACAGTGCGGCGCACACAATGGCAGAAGCTCCCGGAGTTGCTGATGCTATCGATGAAGACCCTGCGGAAGTAGCTCCTACGGTCAGACAAGCTACTGGTCTTGCTGACAAGGGTGAGGAGGTGGAAACCGTAGTGCAAAGGATGGATCTCGAAGACCGAGACTACATGGCATTGTCTGAAGATAAAGGTTCCGACGACGAGGATGATGTGGACCAACAGGCGGTTCCATCTGACTAGAACACATACCAGTTCAAGAATCTCGTCTCAATGAAGGCCCCCGTGTGCCTTGGGAGTACGCCCAGAGTGAGGTCAGGCTAGGAGCTATGTACAAATGTAAGGAGGCCGTGCAGGACGCGGTCAAATTCTAGACCTTGTCGGTGCGACGCACATTTAAAGTCGTCAAGTCTATCCCAAGATTCTACGACGTGAAGTACGGCATACAGGGATGCCCTTGGTGAGTGCACGCATTTCAGCCTAAGTGGGACACCTACTAGAAGTGCTCTATAGTGGTCCCTCACATATGTGTCGTTTCTGAGTCAGTGCAGTCCCACCGGAACCTGTCATCAGGCTTCATCGCCAACCTTATGTACAGTGAGATCGTGGATAATCTAGATTTTGAGGCACGATCTATCATTCGGGCAATTGAGGCAAGGTTCCAGTACACAATCAGCTATGCCATGGCTTGGAGGGTAAAACAGAAGGCATTAGAATTAAGGTGGGGCACGTTAGAGATTCCTACCAAAACCTCCCGGGCAACCGAGTCATACAAGGCAATCTCGGCACCCATATCGACATTCAAGACGCCACGCACCCGAAGTGGGCCAATAAGAGGGTACTGCAGTGAGCATTCTTCGCGTTTGGTCCATGCATCAATGCATTCCGGCACTGCCGTCCAATCTTGTGCGTAGATGGCACATTCTTGACTGAAAAGTACAAGGGCTATATACTGACTGCAATAGCGATGGACGGGAACAATCAAGTTCTTCCCGTGGCATTCGCTTTCGTTGAAAGTGAGAACACGGACAGCTGGCTGTGGTTCCTGAAGAATATGAGGATTTCTGTTGTGCAAGGCCGCCCCCAACGTATGCCTCATATATGATCGGCATGCAGGGCTGCTGCGTGCAATAACCCAGCTGCAACAAGAAGAGAACGTACCAGTTGCATGACCGGATCTGCAGAGCAGGTGGTGCACAAGGCACTTGGGTGCAAACTTCTACAAGCAGTTCCGCAACAAAGACTTGATGAACACGTTCAAGCGGTTGTGCAACCAGAACTAGCAGCGGAAGTTCGAAGCACTTTGGAAGATTCTGGATGAGCGGACCAAGACGCACAGAAGGGAGGCAGAGAGAAGGGTCGCCCCAAGCGCTGACCAGGCCCCCGAAACATTGCCACAGCTACCCACAGATGCTCCCAGATTGACGAGGAGGACGGGGGCGTAGGTTAGATGCTTCTCGGACTAGATTGAGCACGAGCCTAAGGAGAAGTGGTCACTGCTCCATGACAGGGGTGGTGCTTGATATGGTGTCATGACAACTAATCTAGCCGAGGTGTACAACTAGGTCATGCGCGGCACAAGGTGTCTCCCTTTGGTGTGTATTGTGGAGGCAATTCTCCGCGGTACGACGAACTACTTTGTTGACAGAAGCAACAACGCGTCGCTCGCTATGGCAAATGACAGAATACTCTACTCCGCCATGATCACCAAGTACATGGAGGAGAACAACAAGAAGGGTGAGATGCACCGGACATTCAAGATGGGCACAAGGGAGTTTCGCTTCGAGATAATGTGCAGGGATAAAGGACGCCGCGGGACGAACTACGAGAGGATCACCCACGAGTGCACACTACGTCGCGGTAGTTGCACATGCACTTGCAACAAGCCCCTTCTTCTGCATAGGCCCTGCTCCCATGTCATAGCCACATGTTCGACGATGGCGCAGGATCCCGGCCAGTACCTCTCTGACTATTTCACCAAGGAGGCGGTGATGCAAACATGGACTGGGGAGATGTATGGTTACGCTGTGGTTGACCATTTCACTGGCCATCCGACTTGGGAGCAACTAATCTGGGCCGCGGACATTGATATGCTTAAGGGAAAGGTTGGCCGACGATAGGTACGGCGCATCAGGAACGACATGGATGAAGCAGAAACTGGACATCGTACGAAGAAGTGCTCCATTTGCAGGGAGTCTGGGAACACCTTCAAGAAATGTCCCACGAGAAATCCTCAGGACGAAGGAGATATCAGCACTCCGGACGTCGCCGCGGGGACCTCATCCGATCACCCAACTTGAGACAGTCCACATGGGGGGACGTTGAGGCTGCGACCACGAGAAAACACAAATAGTAGTAATATGTTATTGCCAATATTCTGAATTATCATTTTGATTAAGTGTTGTGATGTTTTGTTGAATGTTATGTAATATCAATGTGATTTATTGTAGTTTTGATAGTAATGGCAAGTTCACATTTGTTTCCTTATATAATATGCAGTGCATCTACATGAGCAAGTGTATGAATTCCCGGGCGCATCGCAATATCACTTACCTTCCTACTTACGAATCATTAATACCTCAATCTTCCTCGTAAAATTCTTCAGAAATTCACCGCACTAGAACAACATACGATGATCACAAAATGTTATTGCAAATTTAACAGATTTCGTACCGTTCAAAATCTATGAAAATCACAAGTAGATAAAGTGGATTAATTGGATTAGGGTTTCAGTCTTCCTGTCGCCAGTTGAACTGGCGACAAGAAGATATTGCCAGTTCAACTAGTGACAGGTACCTGGGCCGCCAATAGAGTGGCGAGAGGGTCCCTGTCGCTAGTTCAACTGGCGATAGGTTCCTGTCGCCAATTGAACTGGCGATAGAGACACATTTTTGTAATTTTTTGGGACGACTATATATTTTTGTAATTATCTTTTTAAAAAATATTATTTTTTAAAAAAAATTCAAGTTTACAACATGTACAAAGCACAACGAAGGTTCAGACTAGATTACTCAACAACTCAGTTAATACAACCTCGCATATATTATACAACATAAAGGGTAAATCAAGCTTCAACGATGCATGCTTGAATAAGGAAAACACACAAATGACCGGGAATCAAGACAACCTAAATCTATCTCCCGTTCTATCCATCCATAGCAAGAACGGATAGAATGCAAGATAGATAGACATTTGATCATTATGCGACAACAAAAGTTTAATCTAATCAGCTAGAGCCGGCTAGACCTAGAGAAGTGCTCCACGAAAGCGTCAAGCCCCTATGAATTATAAGCAGCAAATGCTAATTAAAAGATCTACGACCCTGAGCCACGGGGGAGTTGCAAAGATGGTGGCGGCATACGTACCCCGATGCGTGCGTGCATGACATCGCACGTATTTCTGGATCCCGCAGCCTCCCAGCAGTGGCCCTAAAGGAAGGCGTGGAGCTGATGCGCCGATATCGTCGTCGTCATATTGACAAAACCCTAAAACACCTGATAACCGTTCACATGAAATCATGAAACCCTAATTTCCGAAATCTAAAACCCTAATTTCCCTAAAGCCCTAATTTTCGAGACCTAAAACCCTAATTGTCGAGATAATTTCAGAACATATAAATACTAAAAAAAAATTACACAAGTAATTGCACTATGTAAGGAGCCTTAAAAAAATTCATAATTCTTTGAGCTCATTTTCTATATTTAGAAATTCCTAGAAACGATAGACTTAAATGAATGTTCGAGAAAAATGAAAAATATATAAAAATATGGAAAAAAATTACACAAGTAAGTATGCTGCTGCAGAAGCCTCCACAAAAAAATTTATAATTTTTGGAGCTCATTTACTATATTTAGAAATTCCTACAAACAATATTTTTCTAGAGTAGAGAGAATCTGCGCCCTAGGGGGCGAACGAGGGTAATTCCGTGCCCTTGCGGGCCGGATGAGGGTATTTCCGCACCCCGGGGACACGATGGAGGCATGTCCGGCCCCCAGGGGCACAGTATAGGCAAGTCCGGCCTCTAGAGGCACGAACAAGCCACGTGTCGCGTCTCCGCTTATCCGTGGTGCCATTTTCGCAGTTGATTCAGAGAGGGGACTATTTTTATTAATTCATGCGCCAACAGCATCAAATGTGCAAAAAAAAACACATAAGACTATCCTCACACATTTTATGTCTTTGGCAACTCCTGTTCAGTCCTCTCATGACAAAAAGGTACCTCCTGTTTAGTTTGGTTGCTACGACAAAACTGTATAATATACAATAATATATGCTACTAAACAACGCGGACTGCATGACGGTATTCAGAAGTCACACAACTACATCCACTTAGAGTTAGTAATATTCCACTGAACAACGGAGCGGGGAAACTAACTGTACATCATGTACAAGATATGCTGCTGTCAGAATTGAACAAAATACATGCTGTCGTAAAATAGCAGTGGCATAAAACAAGATTACGTTCCTTTTGCCAGTTGCAACGGAAGTTTTACTTTACATCACGGTTGGTATATCATAGACTCGGTCTTTATCCTATGGCATGAGCCCAATTTCCAATTGCCAAACTTCTACTTGTTGACTAACACATTTTAGGCTGACGTCCTAAAAATTTGAACCAAGCTAACCATCGTCATCCCAGAACGAAACAAAGCTTTACCTGCAAGCTGCAGACGATGTAGAGGCTGATGCTTATCGCGCATCGGATCCACGCGGCTGCCGGTGTGTCAACGGTGGAACGCGCATGCGGTTCTCGAGCAACGCAACGCTGTGCGATTGAGGAAGTTGTTCTGTTTATGACTACTTCACTCGATTCAGCCCGACCGGGCAAAAGCGTCAAAAACCGCTGCCTGGCCAGACGTCGCGGCCGCCCTGCCGCTCGGTGGCTGCTGGATTTGCACGGAAATGAGGGGCGCGCACGACGATTTCGTCGACTTTCTGCCTCCTCCCCCACCGATTAGCGGCGACGTTCTTATCCATAGTCCCATTGTTTCTACTTGCTGCACATGCCCATGTCCTTTCCTTGGCTCTAGGGAACATCTGTGCACGACTCCAGTTCCATTCCTCGTACTGGGAGGCCAAGAAGTAACAGTGAGATTGTTGTCCAAGAAAAAAGAGGAGGATGCGCGATGCTCCGAACAATGAGGTAGCGAAGATCATATGTCGCCTCGCGTGCTTTGAATACCTGTACAGAATTTGCCCGGTAATGACTAGCGAAGATCATATGTCGCCTCGCGTGCATTGAATACCTGTACAGAATTTGCCCGGTGATGACTAACACATACCACTTTGTCGATGGAATCTCCGAAAACTTGACTTTGACACGGACATTAAGGTTAAGGAGATGGATCCGTATATAAGATTATTGACTATCTGTGACACCCCAAATTTTCAATTTCCAAATTGTCTCAAGAAATTTCTGTGAATTTTTTCTTAATTTTTGGACTCCATTAGCCATTTCTAAAAATCCTAAAGGAATTATTTCGATTTCTGAAAATATTAAATCAATGGAAAATCCGAAAATCTCCTTGGGCCGAAAGTCCATCGGCCCATTTCCTATTTCCGCGCACCAGGCCTGTTTCCCCGGCCCAACCGGCCGCGCCGCTCCCTCTCGCGTTCCTCTTTCTTGCAAGTGGGGCACTTTGGCCGCTTCTCTCTTCCTCAAGACGCCACGCCGCAGGTACACGCATCTCATTCTGTGTCGCACCATCGCCCTTGCCTTGCATGCCCGCCACGCCAGTCATCTCATTGCCTCTGCCGCCCATTTACTTAAGCTGTGCCGAGCCGGCCTCACCCTCTGGATGCCATTCCCCTTCTCCTCCTCCCCTCTGATGCACACCAGGAAGCTCGAGCACATGCGCCACTCATGGCCGCCGAAGATGCCTGCTCGTCGTCCCGGCAATCCAGGGAGCTTCCTCGCCGGCTGATCGCATCCCGCACCACCATCATCAAAAGCCCTCGAGAAAATTGGGCATTATTCCATCGGAGCCGTCGCCGCCGCCTTCTTCCATACCTTTGGCCAAACCCGCCGCCCCGACCGCCCCTCCTTGCATGGTGAGCTCCCATTCAACTCTTCGCAGGTGAAGCACCACCTCGGCTCCCTCTACCTCTCCCTACCTTCCATTGGAGCTTTCCCCCAATGGAGCATCGCCCCACGCCCACCGCCGCCTCCGGCTCCTTGGCTCGCTGCTGTCTGCAGGCCTCCTTAGCTTCCACCAATAGCTCCGGTAAGTCTTCCTTAACACCCTCGAGCTCATGCACGCCCTAACTCCTCTCCTATCCCTCTCTGCCGCCACCGGCCATTTCTCCTTCACCGGCTCCAACCGCCACATGTAGCCGGCCCGCCGCTCCCATCCATCGTTGGCCACAACGCCACCACTCCTAGAACCACCTCCTCGCTCTGGTCCCATTTTACCCACGCACGGCCGCGCGGCGAAGCATGCCCGAGCCGCTCAGCCTCCCTCTGCTCAGCTATCTCTGTGAGCTCTCTCTTTGTGTTGGCTCCTTGCGTGTGTTTATATGGCAGGTGGACCCTCCCTCATCTCTCTCTCACTCTCTGTGTTTTTCAAAGAGTGGCAGATGGCTCTTAGTTAAAGTGTTTTGAAGTGCAATTAAGGTGTAGATGGTTAACTAAATAATTAGTGATTAAGATAAATATTGGTTAGGAAAACCTAATAAGTAGAGTTGTTGTTAGCAGGCAGATTGATTTACAATTGTATTTTCAGTGGTTAATTTTAGGTGGCTAGCTAACTTAGATAATTAAATGTCAGATAGTAGGCCATTAGCTTTGATCAAAAGAGCAAATCTTAATAGGAGTTGTTAATTAGATAGTTTGTTCAATAATTAATCAGTGTCAGTCCGGATTAGCAGTAGCTTGTTAATTGTGTAGCTAGTAAAGGAATTCAGGTAGATAAGTTAACTAGGATTGGTTGGCATACCAAACACACATTCATCTCCCTGTTCTCCACCTCTCTCTAGCAAGAGGGGCCCACAAAAATCAGCATTCTGTTGTCCCAAATCCTAAAATGGAGTATTCCAGTATATTCCATTTTCCATATTTCTATCATTTCATGCGATTGCAATCTTCCGGACGTTCATTCTCCCCCATACGAACTTTGAATCTGTCGATTCTTGTTCCTAAATTCATCTAAAGTCAATACATTTCCATCATTACTAATTTTATCATTTTTGTATCATTTTTGTATTTTATTTGAATTTGGCTCATTTTCACGTGTAGATTTCGACGACTCTAGGGAAACCGATCTTGTTGAAGAGTTAGATTCTCAAGTATACGAGCAAGGCAAGTTACATCATTTGGTCATATTTGATCTCAGTATTTCAAATTATTTAAATTCTATTTTAAATTATTATTGCATGCGTATTTCTATTCAATGTAATTTAAATACCTGTTTTTAAATTATAGTTATGCCTAAATCCTTTGTACAGCCAATCTTGACATTGAAATAAACCTACCTTGACACCTTAGATGCAAATCTAGTTGATACAACAGTATGAGCTAGAACATGTTGAAAAACGTTATGCTTAGACTAAAAATATTGAATTTAGGGAAATTTAGCCAAATGTTCAAATATGATCTAATTGAGCCTATGGTATTGTTTTACCATAGACTTTTGCAAATGATTTTTTTGAAAAGCAAAACAAAATGAAAATTGGTTTAGACTTGGGCGAAATAGATGTTTGGTGGGTGCAGGTTTATGCACAGGCTCAATCGGGTATAGTTGAGGCCATGGGTTTTGTTGGAAAGTCGTCCAAGTCAATTAAGGACCAATCTTTGAGCACATTTTGCTAAGCCCTATCGTACTACCACAAGTTTGAAGTGGGTAGGACTAGGCTAACTAATCTGCAACATTTCACCGTGGTTGTGCCATCCGGTTGCGTGGGTGTCTTTTATGACATACTTTTACATATTCCCACATGGCGCAAGAGGGGGCTTATCCCGCGGATGGTTCAATCCAAAAGAAGCAAAACCTTAGCGAGGCGGGACTACGGTGGGATGGGGCATTGTAAAGGCCTTGTCATGTGCTCTAGACCGCTTACCTAAGGTAGTGAGCGGTGGTATCGACGAATGCCAACAAATTATAGAAGTCGTGTCTTGTGGGTAAAGTTGTACACCTCTGTAGAGTGTAAAACTATTTGAATAGCCGTGTCCACGGTCAAGACATGCTAGCAAAGCCACTCAAAGTTAGAATTTGATTTTGTTTTCAAAAGACTTTATCAAATTATTTATCCAAATGGGAAGTTGGGCAGGTAGCCATGTGATAGGAAGGTATCCTTCACCACTCTTGCGTGAATGTTATCTTACTATAAAACTGAGAATTTAGAAAATGAATTTTAGTATAGAATATATGCCTTGGAACTTAGTACAAGTATTTAAAGAAAACATCGCTTTATGCAAAATCAACCCTATAAGCCATCCTTTGTTATACCCTCATGCATTACAATCTGTTATTGGGTGTAACTTGTGGAGTACATTCATTTGTACTCACCTTGCTTAATAAATTGTTGATCGGGAGAGGACTACTATGAGGAGAATGAGAACGTGGACGACTAGGCTACGCCCCCAGACAATTGCCTGTGGCGTATCGTGTGGTCTACCATACTACTTTTGCTTCCGTTGTATCTTACTTTTGGACTTATGCTCCTTTTATAATAAACTTGCACTTTTGTGTATATACTGTGCATTATGGTTATGTTATCATCTTTTGTTAAAACTGTGTACTCTAGCTACTGATCCTAGGACTATAGTGGAATACACAGAGGATCTGGGATCCTTCGCTCCTGGGTCTGACAAGAAGTGGTATCAGAGCCATATCGACTATAGGTCGTGACCTAGTTAGAATGGCCGTTAGTTAAAAACTTCAAAACTTATTTTACATGACAAGAAGAGTAAATTGTTCTCTCCTCATCTTTGATCATCTATCTATCCTTACCTCCTTCATGGTATTCTTTCTTACCTTGTTCTTACTTCAACATTTTATGATGTGAAATAGATCCTCTTACCCCTGTAAATTGCTATAGATAGTCAACGCAACCATTACGTTCAAGACCACAAGTTATGAAGCTTTCAAGAGAGTACTGTCATACAAGAATCATCGAAGACCATGAACCGAAGATTGCGATGTCCACCAAACCATGTAGCTTAAGTTTGCTAAGACTCATTCTATGTACTGAGTCGCTCCACCAGATTAAGATTTTGGATCGAGTAGAACGTTGTATAAAACTATTAAAGTTTCTCTAAAAAGCTTTTGAGTCGGTTGTTTTGTTTGGGTTGTTTCTTCCGCTTTACTCCACTTAGTTTCTCCTCTTCTTTCCTAAGTCCTTAGAAATCGTGCAGATGGCGACTTCTAGCAACGGTAGTGGCAGCACCTTCCCGCCTCCCCTGGCTATAAAAGCCTGAGCAACCATCTTTCATCACCTTTCCCTCACCTCAACTCTCTTGCTCTCACCTAGTTTCTCCGCGCTTGAAGTTTTACCACCGTCTGCTGGAGCCTGCGCCGTCACAACCTCCCCAAGACCTCCTCCTCAGGACCTCTTGGGGACCTCTTCCTCGGGACCTCCTCAAGACCTCCTCCTCAGGACCTCTCCAGGACATCCTCCTCGGGACCTCCTTAGGACCTCCTCGGCCTCAGTTGGACCTCTTCCCGAGAGCTCGTTCCTAATTCCTCTTAATTCAGTGCCTTTCTTTTTATTCTAGTTTGGTGGTCTTTGGTTTTGTTTGGATTTGTTGTATTTATTTGGCTTCTTTTCGCACGTGTAGATTCCGACGTCTCCGAAGAGTTCTTGGACCCAGCAACCTCGATCGAAGCATCTCAGCTCTTCATCGAAGGCAAGTCGTAGATATTTGATCATGTTGTTTCTAGTTTGCAAAGTTATATTGTTTTATATCAACATGCATGGCTAATTGTATAAAAAATGGTTTGGGAAATAGCTAAATACCTACTCGACAGTATGAATCCTTGAATACTTGTGATTGACATGTTGACATGTACCTTTGGACCACCATAGGTTGGGTAATCTTAGTTGGACCTCTTTATTGTGATACCAACATAGGTGCGTTTATTGTTTAGACCTGCTGTAGTTATGCGATATCTCTCGATCACCTGTTTTTCTAATGATAAATTTGACATAATAATATATGGAATTGTGGTGCGATACCACTGATGTGCAACTATGGTGCGAGATCACAGTTGTGTCATATGTGGTATGATGCCGCTGTTAACAAAATTTGTTGTGCCATGACCAGAGTGGTCATTTGACCGGGTTGAACCCAAAAATGATTTATGCTCAGGCAAGGGTGGTTGGTGGCAAAGGCGGGATGCGTGAGGCAAGGTGCGGGAGGAACTGAGGTGCGAGAGGCACTAAGGTGCGCGAGGCACATGGGATGCGGAAAGCCTCACCTGAACAACCACTAAGGACTTAACCTTGTAAGCTATTGATCCGGGCCATATTGTGCAACCACATGTCCAGGATGGGGTGGACCTGGCCAACCAATTAGCGATGTTTTGATTTGGTTCTGTTGTGGCTGTTGAATTGGTGTAAGAGGGGGCTAGGAAGGCGAAACCTTAGCGAGCAGAACCGAGTCATAACAGAGTTTTGTAAAAGCCTTGTCATGTGCTCTAAACTGCTTACATAAGGTAGTGAGCAGAGGCATCGATGGGTGCCCAACCAACTAGAGAAGTCGTGTCTTGTGGGTAAAGCTGTACAACCTCTGCAGAGTGTAAATCTATTCGAATAGCCGTGTCCCCAGTTATGGACATGCCTAGTGATTTCGCGCAAGGGGTAGACTTTCTCAAATGTTGGTCTTGGTTGGTTCCGAGAGGTCTGGGCCGTGGCTAGGGTGGCCACGAGTGGTCTGGGCAGTGACCAGGGTGGTCATGTGTTGTTTTCAAAAAAAATTGTCTACTTATGTATTAATCTTTCAACTTGTGCTTTGCAATCTATTTACTGTATTTCCATTCAATATTGCTTTCTGCAAAGTAACCATAAAGACCTCCTCATTAAGCCTTGCATGAATACTATTTGCATATATTTCCCTACGGCTTGCTAAGTACATTCAAAAGTACTCATGGCTTTGTGCCCTCTAGTTAATTAGCAGCTGAAGACCACCCAAGGACCTCCGACCTCTTCGAAGACCAGGCGAGCTAGGGGACGTCCTCCACTCGATTGCCTGTGGGCATGTCGGGCGGTTTTCACGTGTGTTTTGGTTTTCCGCTGTGTTGTAGCCCTATGTGGCAACTCTGTAACAATCTTGATCATAAGGTCTTTTGCATATATTATTGTTAATTTGTCTGCTTCATCTATAGTCTGTTGTAAGGCTGTGATCACATCGTTGTTGAACTGTGCGGACTAACGACTGATCGTGAGATCAGTCCAGTTTGTACAGTAAATCCCCCCATCCTAACTTGAAAGCAATATTCTGTGATTAAATTCATCGCTACAGCCTAACAGAGAAACCGATAGAAATCATGATCTGGGGCGCATAAACACAAAAATATCCTAAGAAACGGGCAATTACAAACTGTTTGGACAAACATTAGGAGAGAGAGAGAGTTCATCGCAGTGGGTGCGCACCTTAGTCTTCATGCCCAAGCGATAGCCGCAAGCGGCTGGCTGCCAAAGTTGTCAGGATTACATAGATCATAGCATCGTACGTGATCCTGCGATCCTACCAGAGGTAGATGACACGGATCACAATACAGATCAAAGTTGGTAGTATCACAGTGGGGCCACTATTCAAATCGTAGAATCATTAGGGTCGTGATACAAATCTGATTCTATGCGATCCCAGGCTCGGGGCAAAATAAACCATTCGATTAGGATCCAATAGATCATATCGGTACATCGTGGCATGCCGGCTGGGGGTTGGGGGCGGCGATTTCCTTCATGGCAGCGTCATCTCCAGGACGGCTGTGTGCGCACGTCCTCTCTATCTTGGTGGGCTCTAAGATCCAACGTTGTCTCACCGGATCCTATTCCCTAGCTCGCACGAATTCACGGCCTCACTGGAGCTGCTCAAGGGCCTTCGTCCCTGCATCTTCAGGCCCTCCACGCCTGGTCATCCTAAGCATGGTTCATCTCCATATTCTCCACACCTTTCGGTACTACACTCTACACTCTTGTCCGTAGCGATTATATGTATTTCGACTCATGTCTTTACATTAAACAAGGTTCATCTGCCCTGGTAATTTTGATTAAGAACTCGGGTAGTTGTCATAGTCTCACAAGAAACTCTCTCCGAATCATATGTGTTTCTATTCATTTAGGAATTGGGGATAAAGGAACATTTAGTGCAAGGCAACACTAATACATAATTGGGCGTTGTTGTGACCTTTCGAATTTATATGATGCCTTGCTGCTAGTTTAGCTCTTCAATGTTAGAATCCTGAAGTGTATGCGTTTCAGACTTTCCGTGTCTGTACCTTAAGAATTACTAACACTAAAGGATGTAAAGGATGCAAGAGATGGAGCTCATTCACACGCTACGTCGACAAGAATTCGTCCGCCATCCGATCGCGCCACTCGATCTGACCTCTTGCGCGCTGGGAAGACGTGGGCCCACGCGCGTCACGTCGCCCGGGATGGTGCGCCCGCGGATTACCTCCGCACGTGCCTCACGACCGCCCGATTCGTTTACTCGCGCGGTGCGCTCGCTAGAAAGCCGTGGACTCGCGCACGCCACATCGCCCGAAGAGCTGCGGCCGTTCGATCGCGCCCAGAAACGCTTGCTCCCGCTCGATTTCGGCACCCGCGGAGGCCACGCCTCCTTGCCTCGCGGGCTCCCGCTCGATTTCGGCACTCACATCGACGCGCTTCCTTGCCTCACGAGCCTGCGGCCCACGCCCGCCCAGCAAAATGACCCAGGGTGCTCTTCTAGTACATCTTTAATTACACTATTAGTCATGAGCTCACATGATTCTGATAGATAGTTCATTTGAGGTTTTTTTTTAAGGTAAAATCCATTTTACAACCTTGAACTATTTGAAAAGTCTGGATTTCAACCATAAACTACAAAACCGGGTATAAGTCAACCTCCAACTCTCAAAACCGTTCATTTTTCACCCTTCGCCCCTTCCCACCTCCGGTTTTCGCTGACGTGGAAGCAGTTTTTGTTGGGTATGGTGGGGCCCACATGTCAGTCCTATTTTTCCTTTCTTCCTCTTTTTCTCTCTCTCTCCCCTCTCTATGCCTTCACACTTTCACAGCGCCGCCCCCTTCCTCCCTATCTCCCTCTCCACCGCGTCACCCCCGCCGCCTCCTCCTCCCTTCCTCTCCAACCTCCCCTGAGCCGTCTCCTCCGCCTCCCTCTCCATGCCCCCGAGCCGCCCCGCCTCCTCCGCCTCTACATGCCTCCGCCTCCTCATCCTCCTCCCTCCCTCCTCCACTCTCCATGCCTCCACCACGTCGCCCACCACCGCTCCACCCCAGTCCTCCCCTCCTCGACCTCGACGAGTAGCGAGCCGGCAAAGTCCTCGAGCTTGAGCCCCTGGAGGTGGCAGATGAGGCGGAAGAGGCGAGGCGTGAGGAGGCAAGGCAGCGCGGAGGAGAGGAGAGGCGGCGCGCGAGGAGGAGGGACGAGGCGGCGGCAACGCGGCGGCAGGACGAGGCGGCGACGAAGGAGGCGGGTGGCAGGGCGAGAAGGAGGGACAAGGCGGCGGCGGCCACATGGAGCTGGACGTCGCCGTCAAGGTCACGGGTGAGGCCATCGTGTTCCTCTGGTCGCACCTCTTCTTCGTCTCCTCCTCCTCTGAGGCCGCGCCCGCGCCAATGATGGACCCCTCTCCATCACCCCCGTCAGCCCCGACAACGACGATGACGCCATCGCCTTCTTCCTGCTTTTCACTTCTCTGGCACCGCCATCCAAGGCCTCCTCCATAGGCTTGGCGCTGGCCTCGACGACCTCCACCGGGACGCTGGACACAACCACCGGGAAGGAGGTCCCCGCAATGGTGCAAGGGAGGGACGCACGGGGCATTGTATGCGTCATGGCGAGCTCCAACAACGGGAAGGGAAAGGCGACGCATGCACGAACACGGCCTCGGCACGGTGAAATTGGTGGTCGCCTCGGCTGGCCCAAGGTGGCTCGAGGCGTCTTGGCACCGGCGGACCATGGCGCGGAGGCGGAGGTCGAGAACGCTCTCGTCCGCGGTGAGGTCGCAACGTAAGGCCGGAAGGGAGGCGGCCTGGCTGACCCATCGCGAGGGAGGTCGAGGCCCTCGCTTTGGGCTCGGCGGCAGTGAAGGGTGGAGGTGGTCGGGTTCTTAGATGGAGTCGTCTGCAAGAGTGAAGAGAGAGAGAGAGATGCGTGAGAATGAGAGGAAGAAAAAGAAATGAGAGGATGACATGTGGGCCCGTAAATTTATTTTTGTTTTATTTGCTAAGTGGATACCATGTCATCGAAAAGAATATTACGTGTCAAAACCATTGACACGTCAGCGCCATGTCACCTAAAACCGCCCTGTTTCGGTTGAGGGGGGGTAAAATGAACGGTTTTGATAGTTGGGGGTTGACTTATACCCGGTTTTATAGTTTAAGGTTGAAATCAAGACTTTTCGAATAATTTAAGCTTGTAAAATGGACTTTATCTTTTTTTTTAATATAATTCATGAATTTATTATACTTAAAAATAATCTCGTAGAATCGTTTCCTGCTATCGACCGTGCCCACAAGAAAATCATCATGCCTATTGCGATCCTAGTAGCTGCCGACTGCTCGTTCCCAAGCACGATTCCGAAAGAAAACAGTAGAATTTATAAATTCTGCCACGGAAAATAAGTATAATTACATACAGATCCTGGGGTTGTTTCATTGGTAATTTTCCAGGGAGCTACTTGTAATAATTACATTGTTATCCAGGGCGCGCGTAAAAGAACCAGAAAGCCTGCACGCTGCGGGTGCGGGCCTGCGGCCTTCCGCTTCCGCCTTCGTCAGTTCGTCTTCGTCTTCTTCGCCTTCCCCGTCTCTTCACCGCATGAGCTCTCTTTCTCACATCGTTAAGCTAGAGTTTAAGATTGACTTGGAGTCCTAGGGTTTAGGGATTGGAGTCCAACTCCTCTCCCAAACCTCTCTCATGTCGTCTTCCTCTCGAGTAAGTCACCTCCTCCTTACCCTCCTATCTGCGTGTGAGAGAGAGAGAGAGCGCACGATTTTTCTCCCCGGTGGTCCGTGGTTGTTGTGGTGGAGGTATGATTGGAACCCGATCGAATCGCTCCAATGCAGAGATCTGTCTCTTAATCAGGATTTGCCTGTGCATTACGCGGTTCAATCTTTGGGGGGGGGGGGGGGTTAGATGGGTACCAATTGCTCATTTCGCGTGACTGATGTATGCGTTCTGTTTAAATGGTATGTGGTGTGTTGGTTTTGTAGGTAAGGGTTGGGACTCTGGTTCGCCTTGTTAAAGACAATGCTGGCTCATCGAATGCCTTGGTGCCAACCATTCCCATCTTTGCGGGCTCCAATGTCGTTGGGAGGAGTAATTTGGTGGTTGTCGACAAGAGAGTCAGCCGCAAGCATTTGATCCTGCACGCCTCGGCTGATGGCTCCATTGAAGTGTTGTGGTGAGTATGCAAGACGCGAGGGATAGTTGATGACGCTATGTGATTGTGCTTTGATGGCTTTTGATTTGGAAAATAAGTTGTTGTAGTTTGATGTCGATGGATTTGTAGGAAGGACCAGATCCTATTGTTGTCCGATCGAGGGGCAGAGGAGGAGGATTTGTGCTCAGGAGAGAGCCAAGATTGCGCATGATGATGTCCTGGAGTTGATTCCCGGTGATTATTTCGTGAAATATGTGAAGGGTGACGAACGAAAAAGTACCACAGTGATGGATTCAAGTGACTTAAAGATGGGGAAGAGGCATAGCAAGTATGATAGCGTAGCTGCCAAAAGGAATCGACAGATTATGGAAGATGAGGCTTTGGAAAGAACTTTACAGGTTAGTTGACTTTCTATTCTTGTTTTACATCCATTTCTGTGCTGATTGTTTAATTGTCATGAGGCCAATCCATGATCCTTATGAGAAGGGGGGGATATCAGGTGAACATGAGCTCAAACGTGCACATATGCACATATCGCATCCGGGCCGTTCAGCGCGCATCCGATGGCGAGCGGATGGAGGCGCACGCGCTCCCCGCGCGGTCGACATTTTGCATTTCCCCCCTCCCGGCTCGGTTGTATTTTGCGTTCCCAAATCGCCGTCGTCCCCAAATCGCAGTCCTCTCGTCCTCCTCCCAAATCGCGAGGCGAGCGTGGCGGCGCCGCTCCTCCGTCCTTGAGCGCCTTGTCCCGCCTCCCCTTGTGGTCCGTCCGTGCTCCCATCATGGCTCCCCTCCCCCAAATCCCCTGAGTCTAGGGTTAGGGCATTTGAGCCTCCGCCTGCGGTGCTGCATCGGGCGAGTGTAGGGTTAGCGCCCGCCGTCCGCGCGTTGCCGCACCATGGAGAAGATGAAGGATTGCGCGGAGGCGCACTCCGAGTGGTTGGCGACAGCTCCTAGCGGTGGGCTGCCTCTCGTGCCATGCCCAAAGTGCCACACCAAGATGATCTGGGCCGTGTCCGGGAGCTCGAAGAATCAAGGAAAAGAGTACTACAAATGCCCGAGAAACGACGGTGTAGGACACTCCCTTTTGTCTTCAATTTGATTTTGAAATTTTCTTTTTTGTATTGCCCGGTGCTTGGTTTTGGTGATGAAACTAAAACTGGGTGCTTTATATTGGTCCAGATCTATTCCCGCGATGCGAGACTTTCATGTGGAAAGATCAATACTTGAGGCATTTGAGGGGGATGCATGTGGTGGAACCGGAGAAGCGGTTTAGCACTGGAATGGAGATGGTTTCCCAAGTCGACCACCGTGTGTTGGAAGATTTAGCTGCGATTAAATCCTCACTGGACCAGATGAACATGTCTATCAGGAAATCCACTGCTGCCAATGAAAAGTTAAAAATAGTTGTTGTCGCTTTTTTATTCTTGCTGCTAGGAATGTGCATTGGGAACATTCTGCAACTGAGTTTAGCCCTTTGATATATTCCTAGTCTTATGTGCTGTAGTTTGGAACATGTCCGAGTTGTATTCTGAAATGTGAATGAATGGCCTCTGGAACATGTCTGAGTTGTATTGAAATGGCTTATGAATGTGAAATGGTTAGTTAGTCTGAAATGTGACATTCTGGAATGTGGAATTTGAAATGGTTTGGCAATCTTCTTGTGCTCAAGTCTGAAATGTGCAAATGTACATGGTTTCTGTCCAGAATTTTTCTGGAACTGGAGAGGCATGTTTCTGGAACCACATTACAAGCATTGAAGTGATGTTGTTTTCGGACTATACATTTTTTATAATACATTGAAATGGCATTGAACTGGAGAGGCATGTTTCTAGAAGCACATTACAACCATTGAAGTGATGTTCTTTTTCTGACAATACATTTTCGACAATGCATTGAAATGGCATTGAACTGGAGAGGCATGTTTCTGGAAGCACATTACAACCATTGAAGTGATGTTCTTTTCCGACAATACATTTTCGACAATACATTGAAATGGTATTGAACTGGAGAGGCATGTTCTTTTCTGTATTGAAATGGCTTCCAGAATTTAATTGCTTGCTTACTTTGGCCTCGAGTATTGAAATGGCTTCCAGAATTTAATTGCTTGCTTACTTTATTTTCATTCATGGAATCCTGAGGGGTAACATGAACCCCAGATTCTTGATTGTCTTGCTCAAAGTGATATGAGTCAGTGGTCTCCAGTATTGAAATCCCTCTAATTTGCTTACATGAGACTCTGTTACACCATTATTGCTCCTCATGAAAAAATCGAAAATGGTTCAGGTGTCTCTAGTTGGTTTTTAGTTCAAAAATGTGCATCTCTTCACAATTATCATTGTGTTAAACACAAACTGTTGTCTTCATTGTCTTCTTGACTGCCAGTTTCACTCCAGTCCCAACGAGCTCACTCTAGTCCTGAAACCTGGCAAGATTGTGTGAATGTAGATGGACAAGTCCCGAACATGAAATCAATATCTTTGACCCTGAAACTTGTCACAGAATTGCTCCAAGCATGCATCACACAGAATTGTCACAACATGGGCAAAATGGGACACCATACATGCAGCATGCAGCTCCAGAACATGCTAGCAAGAGGGGCGCCAGCAAGAGAAAAAGAGAAAAAGGAAACACAGCTTGATATCAGTATGAACTAGGCTTGCAACATACATATGGTTGAACAAAACTCCAACATATTACTCCAGAACAGCATTGCACACATACACATGGCATGAAGGCATGAAGGCTCCAACATAAAAACATCCCACTATTGCTCCAGAACAATAGCATTATGCTCCAACATAAATTCAGTAGCAGATTACTTGCTCCAGAACAATACATCATAATTCAGTAGCATATTACATCATCATTCAGCAGCACATTACATCATAATTCAGTATTTGCTTGTGACATTCAGTATTTCCTCATAATTCAGTAGCAGATTACATCATCATTCAGTAGCACATTACATCATAATTCAGTCACAGATTACAACAGATTTTAACAACACATTCATATTATCTAGTTTGCCTGCCCACATAAAACAAACACAAAATTTGAGTTAGTATGTAATAAGAGGAACCACAAGTGAAATGAAAGAAATTAAAATGCTACATTACATCATTATTTGCTTGTTTCTTTAAAGGGCAGTTGCGGCTGTCATGGATGCTGATCTCATTACAAGTTCTGCACATGCACCAATCTACCCTTCTCGTCAATAACATAGTCAAAATAAAATGCAACATTATTCTCGTTCTTTCTAGCTAGATTATCAAGAAACATCTAAGCATCTGATGACTTTATACTCTCTCTCAAAGTACGATGATAATTTTGCAAGTCCCTCCTTGTGCATTCTACATTCTGAAATCCACCCTGACTGACATGAAGATATCTAAGTGCCAATGCTGCTTGCACGATGGCATGCAAACAAATCTTGATCTTAGCCTTCTCGATTACTTGTCTATTAGACCATATCAAGTCTTTGCTTACTAGGTGAGACAAAACTATGGTTATGGACTTGACGAATGTCTCTAATCTGAACTTATTGTCCTTAGTCCGTTTGATACCAAACATGGCCTCACAACCGCACCTACTTAATTTAGACTCGTATGTCCTCTTCACTTTGACATCCACCTTGATCTTACCTCTTTCTTCCTTCCACCCACGTCTGGCACAATAGTACCGCCTCCATTGCAACACCCCATTCGCAGTCGTCCGCTGTCCGATACGAACAGAGAAACCCGCAACATGCGCGTATGCTTTGTAAAACTCTAGGGCTGCATCCTCATCTTTAAAAATCATCCCCTTCTTAGGTGTCAAAGAGTCAGTAACTACCGGTGTGGATGACGATCCCTGCAGCGGTAACGACAATTTAGCCCTATACCAATATTATTCATGCAAATTAAAAATTGAGCGCACACTCATGCAGAATGGGATGCTAGCCGCCTTCCGAGGGGTTTTACAATCCGATATCGCAATGAGGGAGTGTGCATCGGCCATTTCGAGTGGTTCTGGACTAGGCAAAGCTAGTGGCCGCACAGAGCTGCTTACATCTTCTATTTCGTCCATTTTGCTGCACATGAAAGCAAAGCAATCCACAATCAAACACGACTCCATATCAATTGCGAATTATCAGTCAACACGATCAACAATCACACAATAGCAATTATCAGGGGGTGACAACTTACACAATGAGGCTGGAGGAGGCGCGGCTCGGATCGAGGGCGACAGGCGGCGCCGCGGATTTGGCTCGGACCGACGGCGACGCAGCGGCGCTGGCGGCGGCGGGCGAAGCGATGGGCGACGCAGCGATGAAGAAGGAGGCGACGCAGATGCGGCGGCGGCTGGCGGCAATGGCGAAGGCGGCGGCGAAGCGATGCGCGCGCAGATGAGAGGAAGGCGGCGGCGACGCAGGCGGCGCTGGCGCGACGGCAGCGGGCGGGCAAAGGAGAGGAAGGAACCCTATGCCTACGCCATGAAAATGTTTCCTTCGAGCGAGCGCGGGGGGAAACGCAAATTTGCCGGTCGCCCGCGCTCGCGCGCGCGCGATTTCGCTCGACCACGCGCTCGCCGTCGGATGCGCGCTGAATGGCCCGGATGCGATATGTGCATATGTGCACGTTTGAGCTCATGTCCACCTGATATCCCCCCTTATGAGAAGGGGGTGTTTGGGTGTTTTCCTATAGTTATAATAGCGGGCTCTTTTCTATCTGAAAAATGCTTGAGTGTTTAAATTGATCCTAGTGTCTGACAGAGCAAACACAGAGAGAAGGAACTTGCCAATGCCTACGTAATCTTAGAATACCTTGTTCTATTGATAAAATAAAGCAATTAGGCCAGAAATATCAGTTTATATAATACACATGAGTAATTGTCTTATGATTGTAGCTCATCAACAATATGATGGTGATGATTCTTAATCTTTTGTTTGCGTTGGCTCAACAAGTCTCTTTTGTTTAACTTATTTGTGATTTTGATGGTCACATTGAATTTCGAAAAATAATATACAAAATATTGCACGGACCATTCAGCTAGTTTTCTAATGGGAAATAAAATTATGCCTTAATCCATATAGTCCAGAGTCCAGATATAATATTAGTTATTTACTAGCTCAACATTGCAACAATAATTTATTCAAGAGTTAGATGTGGGGATTCAGGACGTCTTTCTGACAAAACATTTGGGGCCGGACATGGTATCCATGTATGCTCTGTTGTTAATTTGTTATTCTTTTAATTTTTAAGTTTAATGAGAAATCTCTTGATAGGTGGATAGCTAAAGTGCTAAACTATCCTTGTACATATAGGACTATATGTATTATTTTGCATGCTCTTCAAATGTCAATGAATCATGATTGCTTATGCAGGGTAATTATGGACTATGGTACAACTGTTTTTTTTTTTTGGTGCACTTTACAAACACATTTTCCATATTTCACCACTTACCGTACGAATGAAAGGGAGAAGTGGAAAAATGCATGAAATGAATCAAAAAGTATCTTTAACCAAAAAGTGTTTGTACTTTGTACCATACCCATCCCTTTTTATGTGTGAGTGGTATCCTTGTTCCCTAAATATATTTCTTATGTGTTAGGCTCTCTCTCTCTTTTTGTTTGGTAATGTTGCAAACATGTTGTGTGCAAAGGAGTGTAGGGTGGAGTTTGAATTGTACACAAACATTTGTGTTGACCCCTTTGCTGAACTCTAATCAGGAAAGCTTTGCAGAAGAGAGTATAACTGTTACTGACATGGCTTGTGGTCAAAGATTAAGTTCACTTGATAGTGCTGGTTCTTCCGAGAGAAACAATGAGGCAATACACTATGTCGGTCCTTTGAAAGGTGTACTCTCGTCGACTTTTCGACTCATGTGTGTCCAAGGTCTTCCATCATGGACTAACACTTCCTCAGTTACCATTCAGGATGTCATACAGGTATTGCTCATTCAACATGAACTCTTTAGTTGAAGTTATGTGGTTGATCAATTAATTTCGCTTAACATGTCATGTCACAGCATTGTTTAAGATATGAGCTGTTAAATGTTGCATAAGAACCAATTTGTTAGCTTTTTAGAAACATGCAGGACAACACTTATGCTCATCATGCCCTCATTCCCTTGATCACTTAGCCTAATACTCATGTAGACTGCTGATTTGAAAGAAGAGATGGCTTTCTTAGTTGGATCTTAAAGAGGTTCATAACTATATGTTCAATGATATCCTCTATAGTACAAATGCTACAGCAATATATAATTTTGTACAAAGGACATTGCTGGTCTGATTGATATTCAGTGAACCTGTCAGGTGTTTGGATCGATGAAGAAGGATTGGAGCGCAAGTTGTAATCGTGCGTGGGAATCGGACGTCGTCCAGGGCCTCGGTGACGTGGCTGAGGTTCCGTGGTGACAGCAGCCGCGTGGCCAAGACCTGGACTCGACGCCGAATAGAGGAGAAGACTAGATTGGGATTTTCTGATATTTTTCTTGACTCAAATCAAAGTGTCTCAATCCTTTAAATAGAGAGATCCTAACAAACTGGACTAGGAAATGAATTCGAGTATGGAAACTAAACTATTACAGGATTCCGAATGTGGCTATGAACTGAAAAGGAAACTAACAATACCAACTATTCCTAATCCGACAAAGCAGCGAAAATTGCCAAATCAACCTAACCAGACGTCCAGCGTCTTCTTGTTTCTTCGCCCATACATGATGCCCCACATGACAGAACCTTTCATCCATGTTATTTCACAAAAAATTCTAGAACAAATGTTGTTTATCATTTTCACACTCTATTCCTGCATTGCCAGATTCCACTGAGAAGAGTATTACTTCTTACATGATGAATGAATTCTTAGGGTGAAGTGCTTCTTGCTGTACTCTCAAATTATATGGTGGACATTGATTGGTTGCTTACTGGTAAGTTATTTAGGATAAAAGTAAGGTTGATGTTCATACGATGGTAGCTGATTTTTTGTTCAAATATAAAGTTTTGATTTAAAAAACAATCTGGTGCCACTTGGCAGATTCAGAACATTAAACAGTGAATCCAACTATGCCCTGCGGTATCTTCTATTATTTGGCTCTACCGTGTATGCATTTGTTTAACTTGTTAGATTTTGCAAATATTGTGTTTGTAATGTACTACTAATGCTTAATTTCAGTGTATTGGCTGGAAAGATGAATTGGAGTCCCTCCATTATAGTTAAAAGTAATGTTAAGCAGCATGGCCTTCGAATGATGTAGTACATTACAAACACGATATTTAGCTCCCTAATTGCTCGAGTCTCCCTTATGCTTTCTTTATGGTGTGACTATTCATTGGTATGAATATATTTATTTACTTGGTAGTGGGTGCTAGTAACAGCCTAGCTTATTTAGTACCTTTTATTTCAGACAACTAGAGTGGTCATTTTCTATTGGTTTCTAGAGTCATTTGTGTTATTGCCTTGCCTAAGTTCTTTCCTATGCAAGAATGCTGAAAGCTCATGGGTCTGAGCTGCAGCAGCTAATCTTCAAGAATAAAACTCATATGTGTTTACTATTCAATCGTAAAGCATGATGTATTTGTGGAATACATTGATAATGCAAGGCCACACAAGATGAGGAAGACATGTACATTTGACCCCCCCCTTTTTATAAATTAGATCATGATTCTTGCTTGTCTTTTCTCTCTCTCAATACTTCATCTATCTTCTTAGTGAAGTGTTATTAGTAAAAATATATATCTTTACTTAACGAGATTTGCAATATGTGCTCAGATTATTGTGTTCAATATGAAATATCAATGTGCCCTTTTCCTCATTATCTACATTAGTTGTTCGTAATGTAAATAGATATTCCATTACACAGCATGTCCAAGTTTAAGGAAAGTTCCACATGTCCAAGTTATACATGGAGAAGTTGGTGCTTCATTGGAGCTTTTGAAGGTGGCAAAATTGCTAAAACCATTCATTATCTTGTTTCTTTTCTTCTCATTTCATGTTCATGCTTGGGTGACATAAATCGAAGCCTTCAAATTGGGTCCTTCACAATCCTCCGCTCCCAATTTCATTTGGAACACATCATTCGAAGGCCATGCTGCTTGTATATCCTTGAGGGATTCGAGTTGTTGTGCACACAGCAAATTTGATATATGTTGACTGGAATAACAAAACTCAGGGACTATGAATGCAAGATTTTCCCTGGAAAGATGCAAAGGATATTAATAAAAACGTTTCTTTTGAGAACGATCTGGCTGGTTATCTCAGTACACTTAAGGTAGCAGGGTATTCTCTGTTTGCTTCTAGATTAATATATAATTCCAGTGTTGTTTCAATTCACATGCTGTGTTTAAAAAAATTAAATGTTGTTTTCCTACCAATGCCTTGAAAATTCTATATTAAAATTTTCAAAGAACATCAGTTACTTGAGCTTATCAGAAGGAAAAGGAGTAAATAAGTATGTGCAGTTTTGAAATAATCACAATTGACACTTGAAACTTGTGTTTTTATCCAGTCTTCTACTACTTTAGAACAAGTCGATATTAAAGAATTAGTTTATGAATTATAGTGTTTTCTCAGACTACTGAATGAGTACACAGGGGAGGCCAAAGTTCTCATCTTACTAAAATACTGTTGAATGGGAAAAATACGCACTTGATGTAGTCAGAGAGAGGTATAGGAATTGACGGTAACATGTTATAATTTATAAACTTGGGCTCTTGTCATATCTGTTGCCAAAATTAGTAAACCATGTAAAAAAGATGCCTTAAATAAGCTGAAGCATTTTCTACAAATCATGAAACGTGATCTGGTTTTGGATCTTTCTTCTGGAACAAGTTTTATCCTGTTCCTGATCGTCTGATTAATCCTAGTGTAATTAAGTATCTTGGAACTGTCTAGCTTTTAGAAACCCCCTCCTTATAGTTTATCTTGGAACTGCCTAGCTTTTAGAAACCTCCTCTACAGTTCATTCTGACTACTACTTTTGCATTAGTTTGTTTCCCCTGCAGTTACAATTTTATTAATTTCATCTTGTCTATGTTGAGTAGTAAACTGAATTGTTCTCTTCATGACAATGCAGTGGCCTGAGTTTCAGGGTAAATCTTCCAGTTGTTGGTGATGTCAACATCAATGCAGCATTCTTTAGGAAATTTGATTATAGTAGTTCAATGGTTAGTAGATTTCTTTAACCTCACAGTTAGTTTAAGCTTAATGTGCTGTCGCTGTGCTGAACCATACATTCTTGCCCCCCACCCCAATTAATGGACTGCCATAAAATGAAAAAGAGAACAAAAAAAGAGAGCATCAGCAAGTTAGCACTTCTGTCTAAATGTTGGTTGGGGTAGCAAGATTCTACTAACTCTGGCTTTGCTCGATAAAATGATGGCAATTACTGAATTATGTTATTTTGGGCACGATGCACCATGAATAGACCGCTTGATCTGTAAGTTTTCTGTTGTGCCAAATGAATAACAGGTTTCTGTCATTTCGACCAGCTTTTGGTTTGTCATCTTACAACGTATGTGTCACATGGAAGGATTCTCCATTTTGGTTCATGGAAAATGACTACATTGTTCCTTTTGTTGATTAACAAAACTTGATGTTTATTCCATGGCATGCACATGCACTTTACAGGAGCAGTGGTGGAAAGGATGTGGGGGATCAAGCAGCTTTGTCATCCTTCGTCATCCCATAAATCACAAGTGACGTCATGACATGTTGACAAGACGACGTTTTGTTTGGTGGCCTTTATATAAAACAACACCTTTTGCAAACTATGAAGTCTATTTGTGAATTAGAAGTTAGAACTCTTAATTAGAGATTAAGGGTTAAGCATGGACTGTTAAACATGAACTTTGGACTTTTGCATATTGCTTGCTATGTCTTGTTTGCAAAATCGAGTGTAGGATGTCCTATTACCTTGAACTCTTAATTTATAACATAACTGATGCTTGAAGCAGCACCAATTGCAAAGTTGCCATTCAGCATCTCTTTTGAACTTGTGTTGCTTCCTATGTAATTCAGTCTGCATTGCATTGTGTAATTTGCGTATGAAGTCTGGTTCGTTTCTGCTACATTTCATCGCAGAGCCACCCCATGAACCACCTCGAGCTTGATTCTCGAGCCGAGCCGAGCCCACTGTTTGTAACAGCCCCGATTTTTCAGGTTTGTTAAATTCTTCACAATCACCTAGGATGTGTAGTTGTGAAGTAAGGCCTTGTTTGGTACGGCTCTGCTCCAATTTTTTGTAGCTCCAACTCCAACTTCACTCTTGGATCCACTCTTATGAGAAGTTGAAGCAGTCTAAGGAGGTGTTTGGGTAGAGAGTTAACTCTAGCTTCAGTAATGAGAAAGATCTTTGTAAAAAGACTACACTACCATTGTTTTATGACTTATAATCTTTTTTCGTATTGCTTAACCTATAATAGTTTAATAAGTTGATTTCAATCATGTTGTGTTGTTATTTATCTTTTTTTTTGTCATGTTGTGCCATATTTTCACCCAATTTTGGAAGTTTTATTAGAAAAAAAACATACATACATAAACATATGAAGTTCATAACAAATGTTCTAATTCAATTAGTATCATAACAAAAGTCCATAACAAAAATAAACATAATATTGTATCAAACAACACATAATCAAATCAAATATTGTATCACCTCGCAAATATTCAGAACATCCACCATGATAATGTATCAACACACAAACTCAAAAGCATTCAGAACAATACTATTCAGTTGCGTCTTCCAAAAAAAAGACCATTCAGGTGTATTCCAAACTCACTTGTTCATTCAGAAAACATTATAGATTGTTTGTTCCAATTCAAGGCGTCCATTACAACAAAATCACAAGAAACTAATGGATTAGCTAACCATTTTACAACATGTGGTGGAGGCCGGCGTGGCGGAGGAGGGCAAGCATATGGAAAACGGCCACCTCGAGGAGCACTATGCCCAATCCTAAAATTTTCTCTTAAACCATGCTTCAATCCAGGTCTCTGTAGTGGTCTTGATAATCTAGCTCTCACTTTTGCTTGAACCAGAAAGTAACAGTCATTAGAAGGAATTGCATGATTATTGATCCATTGACCAACAGATTGAGTACATGGTAAAAATCAATATAGCATACGTAAATTCGAGGACTCGCCAACCATTGTACATAGCCCAACATTGTAGCACTTGCTCTCTAGCTTAAGATCATAGTTCAATTCCCACCAACACTAGGTTGGATGGCTTATTTACATGGATTTCAAGTTTTCACTACGATTTCCTGGGATTTGAACTCGAGACCTGTGGGTTGTAAATGCTACCATGACTACAGTAGCTACTTGTTCCCACTCCTAAAAAAAGGCAATTTCAAGGACTCAACAACTCGAAAGATAGCATGACAAATTTCGTTAAAAGTGCATTTCATGACAAAACTCGAAAGATAGCACGTTAAAAGTGCATTTCCTGACGGCCAAGACTATCTGTTATGGTGCAAAAGCTATTTCTGAGTACATATTGCTTGCATTCTGGTTTCCAGTGAGACAATGATCATTCCTACACATAAACTTCTGATCATATAGAAATGTATCTCAGATTCCGCTCAATGTGGAAACATTCCATCCATTTTCATTAAAAATGAATCAATTTCATTACAAAGGAACACACTCAAGGTGACAATGGTATAGTGACTATTGTTTGTAAAATTAGCTGTCAAAATTTTCAATCATAGATCTTTCTTCCTACCAACTGATCTAGAGTGGAAGTCCAACATCCATTGCAAACACGAAGATACTCATATTTACGAACATTCTATCGAAAAACATGAAAAAGAAAATACTCATATTTCAAAACATTCATCGGAAAAACATGAAAAAGAAAATCAAGCGGTTCTCGTCGACTATTTTCCATGTATATCATCGATGCAATATTAAACAAGCAATGTTCGTGAAGTGAAGTACAAGAAATAGCGGCGAGCTTGTTGTATCATGGTCCAAGAGTCAATCAATTATCACGACTAGAGTTGCATCGTAACCAAGCATCGAGCAACAAACAATATGTATGAACCAAGCAAACAATATAAGATGGACTAGAGTGGCATCGTAACAAGTATCATAACCAAGGAGGTTGCTCTTTCACTATAAATTGTTTGCATACGTAAATTGAAGAAACAAAATCCCAATGGAATGCTATTAATGCTACTGTGATCAAGTGTTATCGCCAGGCCATGATGTGAACAAAGATGTCGTGGCTTCATGTACCTTGTCAAGTTATATATTGTTTGTCGGTTTGTTCAAGCTATACATTGTTCTTAGAAATTTTGTCAAACATGTGTAGCAATTTTCAGTCACAACTCACAAGTGCATAAACTGGAGGTCTTTGTGCTATGTACATGAGAGCAAATGTTATTGACGTAAATGCTTATGAGCCTCAAAACTTACACACATAAACAAAGCCACATTAGTTTTGGCAAGTTCACATTCCAAATATCAGAAGACATGAATCCAACAGCTTGGTTCACATGAGTTTTGGCATGCATTTGCTAGGCATCATCCAAAACACACTAATGTACAAGCAAACATTCATGCAAAAATGTCATCTACTGTCAATATCGCAAACATTCATCCACATTTGCCTTACTTCCACTCAAATGTCATCTACTGTCAATATCACCAAGGAAGGAGTTGAGACTTGGGAGGGAAAGGGGGAGGAGCGGGCGGCGAGCAAACCTTCACTGCAGGCTCGGATGAAGGGGGTATCACCGGAAACGACGGGAGAGAGAGGACGAAGAGGTTGCGCGTGCCGGGGTAGAGTCATCGGGGTGGAGTTGCCGGGGAAAGAGGACGAAGTGGTCGCGTGGAGGACCGGGCCGGGGAAGAAGCCACCGTCGGGAGGAGCCGCCCGCCGCCCTAGCCGTCCCCTTGCTACGAACAGGCGAGGGTGGAGTCGCCGGGGGAGGGAGGACGAAGAGGCCGCACGAAGGACCAGGCCAGGGAAGAAGCCGCCGTCGGGGAGGAGCCGCCCGTCGCCTGCTGTCCCCTTGCTACGAACGGGCGAGGGTGGAGTCGTCGGGGGAGAGAGGACGAAGAGGCCACGCGGAGGACCGGCTGGGAAGAAGCCACCGTCGGGGAGGAGCCGCCCGCCGCCTGCCGTCCCCTTGCTATGAACGGGCGAGGGGATGAGAAGAGGCTGCGCAGGGGATGCGAACAGGCCAAGTGCGAAGGGAGGCGGAGGAGTGGGGGCTGCGGGTTGGGTAGTTGAGTGGCATATTGCGGGTAATTACCCCCAACTTCTAGGGGTATTTTGTTTTATTGGTCTGCAGCTCCTTATTTGGAGCAAGGTTCTACCCAAAATTTGCACTACAGGCTGCTCCGCCCGGTTGCTCCAACTTCAAAAAAAATTGTGGAGCAACCCCGTTTGGCACAGCTCCACCCACTCCAACTACGAAGTTAGGAGTTGGAGCTGTACCAAACAGGGCCTAAGTAGCATCTCAAGCAAGCTTCTAATTACAACAAAACTAGACTTTTATTATACAAGATTAAGGCTTCACGGTCAGTTTTCACCTGACACGAGCATCCAAGCCTAAAGTTAATATAATACAAGACAAAAGATCTTCCAAACTACAGGCACATTTAAGCGTGGTCGAGACCTAAAAACGGTAATTATCGTCGTCTGGTGATCCTGTCAAATCCTTCCTCATCAAGATCCTCGAGGTTTTCCAGATTTCTTCTATGGATGATTTAAAGATTTTGCAAGAATGAGTACTACTACCGTACTCAACAAGCCATATGGAAAAGCTAAATAATTACACGCAAGGAGTTCAATGAATGGTTAGGGTTTACTTTAACAGGCATATGTGGATGCATTGTGCGTTTTAAAGTAGTTTATAAAACAGTAAAATAAATAATAGCATCAGGGATTTCTCAACACTTGCAAATACCAACTTAACATTTCAAAAACTCTACTTATGCCTCATGTATTGGAATGGCCCATTAACACAGCTTCATTAACCGGAAGCACGACGTATTCGAATACCTTTGATTATACACTCTGCAGAGTTGCCCAACTTTACCCACAAGATATCTCAAACTCATACTGTCAAGCTATATACACGCAATGCGACTGAACCGAGATAACAAAGCCTTTTCACTGCTCAACCTTTCTAGCCTCTACCTGGTAGGTTCTACTCCATACAGCCCTTGGGAGACCACCGACCAATGGTGGAACTTGTGCCCCAATGCTGACGGGACCATACCGTTGTGTAGACCAGCGAGTGTCCCTTCAGGCTCATCCCTATTCCGCGCTGCTCTATCACGCAAGAGCACACGCCTGTCCTGTAGATATTCAATCAAGAGAGAGCAGTGTACTAAGCATGGAGTAATGACCACACATGTGGTTGAGCGGTTTGCTGTGTCGATTACGTTGGCACAAGGTTCTTGTCCTTACTTGTCTCCAGTGAGAAAATGAACCAACACCAACTCGTGGTTGTCTACCTTCACCTCCGACTCACTTTTAACACAAGTCTATTGAGTTGTCCAACTTCCTAGTCTTAACCCTCAACTCTCCACCAAAAACCATTGGCGAACCACCAATACTGCTTTCAGAATTTAAAAACACATTTTTGTGACAAAGCTACTTATATAGATAATATTTTATGTAAACTTATCAAGATGAATATGGCTTATAAAGGATGTATACTTGTCAAGGTGAATATGGCCTACAAGTGTAGGTTTGTCTGTAGGGTAATAGGATTTATCTAATTATCATGGCATTCAAAAGTAATATTTTAATAATAAAGTAATTAGCATAAATATAGTAAATGAAAGTAATATTATAAATATATGAAAATAGGCTCAAAATTATCAAGGAATATGACTTGCCTCCTTGCACAAAGTCCTCCAGATACTGGTCTTGTCCGGTGTCTTCTGGAGTCTGGTCGTTAAAGTCGTGGCCTAACGTGAAATCAAACAACAATAAACCAAATAAAATCCAGCTCGACGAGGAATGAACTGGGAACAACATGCAAGTAGATAAAATCAAAAAGAAACATAAAAGAAGGTGGTGTGGGATGGTGGAGGTTTATCTGGTGTTTTATTGGACTGAACAGAGCTGAGAATTGGATTCAAGGGCTCAAAAACGGTTAAAATGGGTATAAAGTGTCAAATAAGGGTTTCGGGTGAAAAAGTGTCAAATAATGAATAATACTATTTTACTATTCATGTACAAAAATGGTTTAGAGGACAGTAACTGTATTTACTATTTTTGGTTAATGAATAGTGTTTTCGTTGAAGAGTAATGAATAGTAAAAGGCTGAAACTAAGTGAATAGTAATGGGCTAGGCCCATCACTGTGGTGGCCCAAGCCAACTAGGCTAGGCCTTTTTGGCCCAGCGATTGCACCGAGCCGCGCAAGGCTTAAAGCTAGTGTGTGCTGCGCACACCCGAGCCGGGGAGGAGGAGACGGCGGCGCCCCTAGCGGCTCTGGCGACCGGCGACGACGGAGAAGGGTGCAATGAGTACTAGTGCGACAAGGGTAACCCGTTTTTGGGTTCGGTGTGGATGGTGGAGGCTCGGAGATGGGGCGGTAGCGTGGGCGGTGCATGGCCGGGACAGGGGACAGCGGCGGTGGCGCTCCAGCTAGGGGTGAAAACGAATCAGATACGAACGGATAATGATTCTGCCATATTTGTTTTCATTTTTTTCCGGATCCAGATCCGAATACGAATACAGATACGAATAATATAGAATACAAATACGAATTTGGAGCGAATACGAATCGAAATGAATACGGTCGCGGATATTTTTCAAAACATGAAAACCTCTTAAATTGTATGCTAGAAATTAACGAAAACATATAACTAGTTTATTTGATGCAAACATTCATGAATTGTTCATATTTTCAGCAACCACACATAACATTGACACTAGCAAGTTGCATTAACTAGTTCATCACAAACATAACACTTAGTTTACCATATTTAGCCCATAAGTCATAACTCACAAAGTCACAAGTCATCACGCATTTACACTTAGTTCATCACATATATAAAACTTAGTTCACACTAACATCGATCAGGCTGGATGGTTAATCTATACGCAAATGACTGTAACATCCTAAAGTGTGTTACCAAAATAAAATTAATAAAATTATTATTTTATTGGATTTTCTTAGATTTAAAAGAGTTTTCTTGGTTAAAAGGAAAAATAAAATAAAGTCAATTATTTAATTTCCTAGTTTTTAATGTTGAAAATATAATTTATTGAGTTTTCTAGGATTTTATTAGATTTAAAGCGAAAAAGAAATTTGTAATTAATTTCTTGAATTTTCTCGGATTTTAAAAGATTTTTCCTATTTTTCAAAAATTAAAAATAATTTATGTGCAAAAATAAAACCAACTTTAAGTTGGGATTAATTTTATTAAGTTCAAAATAATTCAAGTATTTTTGTGATTTTTTCTAGAATTGTTGAACTCTATTTGCTATTTTCTAAAAGGCTATTTGATTTGTTGTATATTCTAAAATTCAGAAATCAATTAAAATCTCATTTTTCTTTTTTGGGCCGAAATCCGGATATCCGACCTTCGTACTATCCAGATAATCCGTATCTGACGAATAACAGGGCTACCATATCCGTTTTCGATCCGAGACAATCCGAATCTGTTGTCCGGGACGGCTTGAACTATCCGATCCGCCACCCTAGCGCTAGCCATGTTCCGACCAAGGCGAGTGGTGGAGAAGCACCCGTGGGTGGCGGGGAGCACGAAGGTGGTGGAGATGGGGCTCGGGGATCCTTGAGGCAACCCGGCACCGTGGGCCGTGCATGGCGCGGTGGGAGAGGCTTAGCGCGAGCAAGACTCTGGCGTGAATTGGGGTGGGGGAGTTGAGGGGAAAGAAGCGCGGTGGCGAGGCGGAGCCATTGCCGGAGTTGGGAGGGAGGGGGAGGTAAGGAGGTGGTGAATTGTACTGTTGCCCGTCGGGGAAGAAGAGGTTGGCGGCGGTGATTTCTTTGAAATTCGGCCGACGTCGGAGGGGATGGAGGGTGGGGATGTGTTGGAGGTGGGGATAGAGGTGAAGGCGAGCCGGGGATGCCCTTTTATCGGCTAGGAATGGGTGGTGGCGCCAGTAAGGCGGCGCAGGACGCGCTTGGGAGAATGTGGTGGTGGTAGCGGTTGGCTACCGGGGAGGCGAGGTGGCGGAGGAGATGGTAGAAGTCAAGGTGGCCAAGTGAGGTGGCGTGGCTGACGAGAGTGGTGCTGGCGGTGATGGCATCGGGGAGGTGACGACCGAGGAGGAGGAAGGAGAGGCGTGCGGGGAGAAGACACCTCCGTGGTGGCAAAGCGGATTTACCAAAGGGGAATGCGGAGAAATGAATGGAAAAACCAAATTGGGAAAGATTTCGAAATCCTACTAAAAAGATTCAAATTTTTTGAAATCCGGAAACTTTGGATTGTTTTCTGTTTATTCGAGCCAAAACGAACCTAGCCCAAGCGGCTCATTTCCAGCCCACCCATACTGATACCTACGGCAGAGCGTGATCCGCCCCGGTCCGGTGCTCCACGGAAAGCGCGTGTCTGAATCAAGGTATACTACCACGCCACGCGATTCACACGAAGCCGACATGGCGAGCACAGCGCGACACGACGACACACCCCGTCACTCGTCCGGATTCCCCAATCAGGCCATCGCCCACGGAAACGTATCCTCTACCATTATATAGCAATGTCACGGGTGAACAGTGCTGTGACATTGCGTACGGGCCGTTGGATCAAAAACAAGAGGCTTAGATTAAGGCGCGCACCATTCCCAAAACATTGTAGCAAGCACCGTAGTGAAGATACTGGGCCATAGGTACTGTTTACGAGCACCGTAGCATACTTGTATATATTGATCTAGGCTGTTCTCTGATCCACCGGCTCAGATTTACCGAATGTTATGACACTGTTCACCGTGACATTGAGAGGATGCAAATCCACAGCCCACACGGGTTTAGCAATAGTACGGGTTCGCTTCGCTTTTGCTTCGGCGGCCCGGACGCAACGCGACGCCACCCAACCAGACGCCGAGACGAGACGAAACGCGTGTGGTAGTAGTACGTGCTCCCGCGTCCCCGTCGCCCACGTTTCCCTGGCTTCATTCCCGCGTCCGCCCCACGCCAACCCGGCGGGCCCCGCGGGCGGGGGTGGAACGCGACCACGCGATGCCAATGCCCATGCCGCCTACGCGCGGCTGCTGCGATGCGACCCACGCGAAGGCCCTATCCGTATCCGGGCAGGGGCGCTGGCCGGCGGGCTGGGCCCCGCGTGGCGGTGACCGAGCGCTCCCGTGCGCGCGTCCGCGTCGCGAATCCGGAATATGCGGCCGTGGGGAATCCAGTCCGTCCGTCGCGTCGAACGGCTCCCTCCTCCTCGCATCGTCGTGGGGCCCACGTAGAGATTGGTTCCCGATTCGGAAGATAATTGCCCGAGTTCTAATGCCGCCATTGCCTTTGCCGTTGGGTTAATTAATTGCGTTTGTTAATGCTAATTCCCAGGTTAGACCGCGTCTAAGCCGGGTTTGAGTGACCATTTGCGTAGGTCGGTTGTACGGTCGGGATTCTCTGTGGATGTACTTGTGGTAGCGTGTAGTACGAGTTGCGGACCATCCTAAAGTTGCTTAGTCACTGTAGTAGAACTTGCGGAGTGCCCGTACGTTGCAACGGAAAAACAAACTTTTTACGAGATGGGAGTGTGAGAGAGAAGATGGGGACGGATAGTGGGTGGAGCGGTGTCGACGGAGCCTAGGACGAGAGATGAAGACGAGCAATGCGACGTAGGGGCTCTGCAAACGCTGAGGGACGGGACGCATGCGGACGGGCGATGGTGTGAGTGGTTCTGGCGACAGCGATGTCGAAGAAGCGCAAATCAAGGACGGCGGCGCCGACGTGATTACGAGGTGGGGTGGGGGTGAATCGGAGGAAGAAGAGCGAGGCGGCGATAGCGCAGATGCGAGGAGCGACCATATGTTATGGATGCGTCATGGCTGACACGGTGGTCCCAATGCGCGCGAAGGTTTAGTTAGTTTTTTTTACGTACGTAGGGATGAGATTATCCCCCGCGCATTGGGGTAAACTTCTTCTTTTATTAGTTAAGATAAGATAACGTAAGATAGGGGATGTATTAACTAACTAGATGAGAAATTCTCCTACTAGGAGAAACAAAAAATATCTGGAATTTTAGAAATCTTGTATGAAAATCAGGTGCACCCTACAGCTTCAAGTCATGCTACTAGTGTTTAAGCTTGCAACAATTCAATAAGATCGTGTCAACTAACTAATTTACTGTTGTGGAGACATCGTAGTCCTCTTTAACCTTGATCGTGTAATTAGTCCATTTATCCCATTTATTTCTACTTATAAATTAGCATAGGTTCGTATAAACTCAAAATCAATGGCTAAAATTGTAATAGCTACTCTACTATAATCAGTCTCATCCTAAACTATAATGTTGTGTTAAATTTAGTGGTCTAAATTGCGTCTGAAAAGTGATAACACCCTGGAATAATTGCCTCCTAAAAACCATTAAAAGCAAGCAAGTGACCTACCCTACCGTAAAAACCAAATGTGTTTTCCTCGTGCGTCATTTCCCAACTTCCGCACACAAGCACAAACAAAGTGGCTGCCACAAAATAACCCGAGTCATGATCTAACGGAGGACAACACCCTCAGAACGTGTACAATGGAGCGCACAGAGAAAAGCTTAGCGAATAAAAACAGATATTTTTTTTCCCACGTTAGACATATAAGATATTTATTTTATAGCATCAGTGTTTAACCCATACTTATGTATATAACTATATATAAATACGGATGCTTATATATATATAATTATATATAATAAAAACTAATATAATCATCTAAACAATTACAAAAGAGATATTTACATTAGAAAAATAATTTTTACATATATACTAAATAATATGACTATATCCTCTTTTAAGGACCTACGTATAAATATTTTGTATTGCCCTTGCGTCTCATCCTCCCACCTATAAATTCCCCTCCTTTACTCCTCTTTATATAGGAGGCATCAAAGCCAGAGGAGGGAGAGCACCAAGGACTACTTGAGCGTCTCCTCGATCCAAATCTTTCCGACAGAGTTCTTGGTTGATCTCATCATCTTCGACCACCTCCGAGGGTACACTCCTTTTTCTTTCAGTTTTGTATTGGTTTAGCTGTTTAGGATCCCCTTTTTCTAAGAGGATCTGTGCTTTATTGATCTTGATTTGCGATCCTGCTGTCGTATTCCGTTGTTAGATCGTTTAAGGATTTAGGATAGAGCCGTAGAGGTGTTCTTGATGTTGTTAGCACATCTCAGCCGTTTAATATTATTGTCTTAAGGTGGAATATCTCGGCTTCTTTTTGTCATGATAGTATGCAACTATTTGCGTTTATCTGCTAGGTGATTTCTTTTTAACCTGTTTTGATGAGATTTTTACTATATATGTCCTTATTTACAATCATCGAGAGAACTCTAGGAAAATGGTTGTTGGTCGCAGTTTTGTAAAATAGTTGTTTCCTGCTTATTGTTTAAGTTCAATAAGAACAGTGATGATTGCTGGTGGTGTCTAAGCACGCTATCATCAGTTTGGATACGGTTATTGCCTTATTGGTCCTTGATTCTGGTAGAGATAGCTCCGCGATTTGACCAATTTATCTTTGTTTAATCTTGACTGTACAAAAATAAGTTACCTGTGATGCAAACAATTTAGTCAGTAGTCATTGTTCATGAGATGGAGCAAAGGTGCTCATGGTGGCCCTGGGTTCATTTTACTTTACAATCATGTGGAGCTAACCTAAGCAGATGTGTCTTGTCAAAGATACGTTTTTTAGCTGTCCTTGATGTAATTAGTATCTTGTCTAGACTCTAGAATAGTATGTAGACCAAAGGTTGATTATGGCCTATGAGGCTGTTGTATGGAAATGATAATTAAAATGGGAATTGAAGGTTTGGATGTGGAACTGATAATTTTGTTCATAATCCTGATTCCTGTTTTTTTGTAGTGAGTTTAATTATTGCTTCCATGTATGTGTTTTGCCTTTAGATGCGATTTTTTTAGAGGGCACCAGGTAGACGCACACACTCAACTTACGCTCCACTCACACCACCACACGCACACACGCATAAAATTGCTAGAATTGCAATTCTTTGTTTTTCCTAACTTTCCACCACCTAATTCCATTGACAGCATCTTATTCCTGTAACCAAGAAGCCTTCATTTAATCCCAGGAATATGTTTGACTCATCTTAAAAGGTGGTTGGTTCATTGGAATTTATATGTTGCTAGAAAAATAATAATAGGATGGCAATTAGAATTTGGAATAGTGCAAGCTTTAGGTGGTGGTGGGAATGATAATGAAAACACTTGGGTTTCAAGCTAGGCTATCTTATGATAGCTATAAGCGAATTTTTTATTCTGAGCTGAAATGGCAGCACAAGCTGCGCTCAGTGTTCTTCTCTACATCACATTGGTTCTCTCCTTATATCTGCCTGTAACAAAAGTTTCTGTCTTGTCCTTTTATGACTGCTTGATTACTGAAATGAGAATATATGATGCTGTAATTCACCTGTCTATACTGCATGTTCTATTGATTCATTTTCTTACTTTGTACAGCTCTTGGTGTAGCTTGCCACTCTCACTAGTCAAGTTTTCATGTCTGATCTCGACGTTCAGATCCCAACTGCCTTCGGTATGCCTGTTGTTCTTTTGGTCCCTATTCTCTTTGAAATTGCTTGCAGTGTCTGGAATATTTGTAGCTTATTTTATTTTGCTGTACATGTACAGATCCCTTTGCTGAGGCCAATGCTGGGGACTCTGGTGCGGCTGCAGGATCAAAGGACTATGTTCATGTACGCATCCAGCAGCGTAATGGCCGCAAGAGTCTGACCACTGTCCAGGGATTGAAGAAGGAATTCAGCTACAACAAGATCCTCAAAGATCTCAAGAAAGAGTTTTGCTGCAATGGTACTGTTGTCCAGGACCCAGAGCTTGGCCAGGTATGGTGTAATGACCAAACTAGTGTTCCTTGATCGCTTGTTTAACTTTTCAGCAATTTTTACAAGCTAGTTATCTGATCGATACCTTGCCACTATAGGTCATTCAACTTCAGGGCGATCAGAGGAAGAACGTTTCCAATTTCCTTGTCCAGGTAGGGATCATTTTGCTTTTCTCATGCTTATTGTGCGATATGAAGATGTCTAATTTTGTTACCTACTGTGTCCCACAGGCCGGCATTGTAAAGAAGGAGCACATCAAGATTCATGGTTTCTGAGTAACTGCCAGCTCCATAGCAAAGCTTGCATGCAAAGCAGTTATATATCTGGGGTGGAGTATATTTGGTTGTGTACTAGCAGGCATACGCTTGCACGTTCCAGTATACACTCAAAACCTAGCCACCTCTCTGCGTGTATGCTTGTTACCGTTGTTGTGTTGGAGTTCGTAAGAGGCACCATCATTAGATGGCTTGTTTCCCCCTCATCAAAACTCAATAATAGATGCTATCAAGTGTGCTATCCTGCGTATCATCCATTTTTGCGCCACTGATACGTATTTTGCACCGCCGTTCGCAATTCTGGTTGCCTTACATTCCTGGATGCCATGGTATGGCTTTGCGCTCTTACAATCGTTCTTGCAATGCTTCATGTCAAGGTTGAGCAACTTGTAGGCTCAATTGTTTTTCAGTGAAATGTTCTCCTGCCGTTGTGTTGCGCGCGCCCTTTTTTTTTTGTATCATTATTCCGGGGTGTTGGTTCATTTGTTGTTTTTGGCCTAATATGTTGATATGGTTATCTGACCATTCAGTGCTCTGGCCTTCGATGGTTATGCAGTGCCTTTGATTGATGTTTCTGTGTACAGCCCTGTGATTCTTGACTGGTGGTTTGATGCCCGTGATGTCGTGGTGTTGCATTTTTTAAAAAAATATTATTATTTTAAAAGATAATTAAAAAATAAATAGTCACCCCAAAAACTTACAAAAATGGCTCTCTGTCGCTGTCACCAGTTGAACTAACGATAGGAACCCTGTTGACCTTATGTTGCCAGTCCAGCTCCTTGTCGATATTTGAACTGGCGACAGGGAGTTGAAACCCTAAACTGGTTGGTCTATTTGTGATTTTCGTAGATTTTCAACGGTACGAAATCTGTTAGACTCGCAATAACATTTTATTATCGTCGTATATTGTTCTAGTGTGGTGAATTTATGAAGAATTTTACAAAGACGATTGAGGTATTAATGATTCATAAGCTGAAAGGTAAGTGATATTGCGATGCGTCCTTGAATTCATATACGGTGAAGAACTTTGAAGAAATGGCATCATGCATAACATTACTTATGCACATGCACTTCATATTATGTAAGAAAATAAATGTGAATTTGTCATTACTATTAAAACTACGACAAATCACATTGATATTACATAACATTCTACTAAACGTCATAACACTTAGTTTTTATCAAAATTACAACAATCACACTAATATTACATAACATTCAGAAAAATGTTGTAACACTTATTTTTTTTCAAATCAAAATAATAATTCAGAACATTGGCAATAACATATTATAACTGTCCGTACTTTCCCGTGGTCGCGACCTCAACGTCCTCCATTTGGACTGCCTCGAGTCGGGCGATCGGATGGGATCTCCACGGCGACGTCCAGAGTGTCGATGTCTCCTTCGTCCTGATGATTTCTCATGGGGCATTTCTTGAAGGTGTGCCCAGACTTCATGCAAATAGAGCACTTCTTCGTACGACATTCGGCTTCTGCTTCGTCCATGTCGTTCCTGATGCGCCGTATCTGTCGTTGGCCAACCTTTCCCTTGAGCCTATCAATGTTCACGACCCAGTTTAGTTGCTCCCAAGTCGGATGGCCAGTGAAATAGCCAACCACGGCGTAACCATACATCTCTCCACTCTTGGTTTACATCACCGTCTCCTTGGTGAAATAGTCAGAGAGATACTGGTCGGGATGCTGCGCCACCGTCGAACATACGGCCATGATATGGGAGCAGGGCCTATGCAGAAGAAGGGGCTTGTTGTAAGTGCATATACAACTACCGCGGCGTAGCGTGCACTCGTGGGTGACCGTCTCGCGGTTCATCCCGCGACGTCCTTATCCATGCACATTATCTTGAAGCGAAGCCTCCTTGTGCCCATCTAGAATGTCTAGTGCATCTCACGCTTCTTGCTCTTCTCCTCCATATACTTGGTGACTATGGCGGAGTAGAGTACTCTGTCATTTGCCATGGCGAGCGACGCGTTGTTGCTTCTGTCAACAAAGTAGTCCGTCGTACTGCGGAGAATTGCCTCCACAATACCAACCAAACGGAGGCACCTTGTGCCGCGCATGACCCAATTGTACATCTCGTCTAGATTGGTTGCTATGACACCATATCGAGCACCACCCCTGTCATGTAGCAGCAACCACTTCTCTTTAGGCTTATGCTCAATCCAATCCGAGAAACATTTCACCTGCACCCCCGTTCTCCTCGTCAATCTGGGAGCATCTGTGGGTAGCTGTTGCAATGCTTCGGGGGCTTGGTCAGCGCTTGGGACGACCCTTTTCACTGCCTCCCTTCTGTGTGTCTTGGTTCGCTCATCCAGAATCTTCTAAAGTGCTTCGAACTTCCACTACTGTTCTGCTTGTATATCCGCTTGAACATGTTCATCAAGTCCTTGTTACGAAACTATTTGTAGAAGTTTGCACCCAAGTACCTCATGCACCACCTGCTCTGTAGATCCGCCCACGGAAGTGGCACGTTCTCTCCTTGTTGTAGCTGAGTTATTGCATTCAGCAGGCCTGCATGCCGATCATGTATGAGGCATACGTTTGGACGGCCCTGTACAAAAAAATCCTCAAATTCTTCAGGAACCACAACTAGCTGTCCGTGTTCTCGCTTTCAACGAAAGTGAATGTCATGGGAAGAACTTGATTGTTCACGACTGTCGCTATTGTAGTCAGTATCAGGCCCTTGTACCATCCAGTCAGGAATGTGCCATCGACACACAACATTGGACGGTAGTACCGGAATGCATTGATGCATGGACCAAAGGGGAAGAATGCACCCTACAGTACCTTTTTATTGGCCCACTTCCGACGTGTGGAATCTTGAATGTTGACATGAGTGTCGGGATTCCTATCTTGTATGACTCAGAGTAGGTCGGTGAGGTTGTGGTAGGAGTTCTCAAACGTACCGAACCTTGATTCCAATGCCTTCTGTTTTGCCCTCTACGTCTTGGCATAGCTGATTGTGTACTAGAACCTTGCCTCAGTCGCCCGACTGATGGACCATGGCTCAAAATCTAAATTATCCACGATCTCACCGTACATGAGGTTGGCGACGAAGCCTAATGACAGGTTCCTATGGGACTGTACTGATTCAGCAATGACACATGTGTGAGGAACAACTATAGAGCACTTCCAATAGGTGTCCCACTTAGGCTGAAATGCGTGCACTCGTCAGGGCATCTCTCTATGTTGCACTTCACGTTGTAGGATCTTGGGGTAGACTTGATGACTCTGAATGTGCACCGCACCGATAGGGCCCAGAATTTTACCGCATCCTGCATGGTTTCCTTGAAATTGAACATAGCTCCTTGCCTAACCTCGTTCTGGTCGTACTCCCACGGCACACGGGAGCCTTCGTTGACAATGAGGTTATCGAACTGGTATGTGTTCCACTCAGATAGAACCATCTGCTGGTCCACATCATCCTCGTCGTCGGAACCTCCATCTTCTTACAATGCCAGGTAATCCCAGTTTTTGAGATACATCATTTGCACTACAGATTCCACCTCCTCACCCTCGTCAGTAGACCACTAGCTTGCCTGGCCGAAGGAGCTACTTCCGCAGGGTCTTCATCAACAGCATCAGCAACTCTGCGAGCTTCAGCCAATGTGTGCACCATACTATGGCCGGAGTCCCCGACTTCTTCTTTGACATCAGCACCCCCTTCTTGTTCAGCCGCGGATGGAGTGAGTTTGGCATATGCCTGGGCCAGAAGGACCAAATTCCACCCTCACTCGCCATGCGTACATATGACTGCCATGAATTTGTTCCCTTCAGCTACACTCACTCCCAATATGTGGGTTGTGTTGCGTCTCCCGCCGGATACGCTGGTTGTGTCTTCGGTGCGGTGCTCCTCCTCCCTCCTCCCTCCTCTTACGGTTCTTATTGTCATCTCACTCCTCACAGTCGAGAGTCCACTGGCCGTGTGGGTGGATCTTTAGGTCGATCCGCTTGCGCAAATATGACTCGTTGGGTCACGTCGCTGGGCAAAGCTGACTCGTTGGGTTATATCACTGGGCAAAGCTGCCCGGTGTTGTTACTTTGAAAAGTAAGGGGGGTGGAGGCATAAAAAGAGGATGGTGTGGGGTGTTTCGATGCAGAATCCCTCGCGTGGTCGCGGTTTGCACGCAAAAAATAGTTATCAAAACACGGGACTAGCATAATAATAGTTGTACAGAAATTAATATTTACATGACATGACTGATATTTGGAGGAACAAATATCTACTAGTAGCCCATCTTGGGGTGCACCCTGCGTGTCACCCCTGGCCTCACCCGGCGATGGTCAGAGTACGTTAGAGGATCAGGCTACCTCACTACCCGACCGGCACGAGTAGACTGAGGTGGTGTCGTGGGGGGGGGGGTCCTGCGTCGGTTGGGTCAATCCCGGTACACTGTGCAGCTAAGAAGCCCCCACGGAGAACTGGGTGCCACGCTGGTCCAAGAAGAAGTCCTTAGAGCGTGCCTCCTCGTGTGATTGGTAATCGTCCTCCCAAGGCGGTGGTTGATCTGTGAAGCATGACGTTACACATGTAATCATGGCGAAAACCACGAAAAATGACGTTACGCAAGCAAGCAAGGTTGTCATACCTGGTGGCACGAAGACGTGTCTCGACGACTCCGCGTACTCCTACCCCGCATGCCGGTGGAGCTCAGGACCTGCAAAAGAAGATTGTTGTTAGTAACTAGTGGGGTTCGAAATAAAGAAGCATTACGTTACGCATGTAATCATGGTGAAAAGCACAAAAAATGACGTTACGCAAGCAAGCAAGATGGTCATACCTGGTGGAACAAAGGTGTGCCCCAACGACTCCACGTACTCCTGCCCCGCGTGCCGGTGGAACACAGGACCTGCAAGAGAAGATTGCCGTTAGTAACTAGTGCAATTCGAAATAAAGAAGCGGAAGTGAATGTCTCATGCTCACCTCCAAAATATCCCGCGGTGCTCCCACCACGGTACCACGATGACACGCCCACCACGTTCGGGATAGGAACTCGTCGCCATGAACCACCTTGGCTGACCCCTCGTCCTCGCACTGGTCGGTCCACCTTCTCGTGTGCAACAAGTGGCGATCTGGATGCCTCGTCTCACCTTCTCCACGATCCGCTGCAGGACCCCTCTGGCGTCTCCCAGCTTCATCTACTGCATGGAGGCTGCCAACTTGAGAACCTCCTGGTGTAGATCCGTCTGCACAAGTAATCAACAAGTTGGAAACCTAAATCTTGCAAATTAAATATTAATTAAGGACCGTTCAATACGTACGGAGCGGTGGAATGCAGGGTCCGGCTGGGTGGGGCACGTGTCCGACGTCGCAGCCTCATGTCATGGTGGGTCGAACATGACCCAGATGCAACAAAGCCTCGTCCGACTGGCATACCACTCCATCTACTCCTTGTACATCCCAGGGTCGTATGGAGCATCCTCTTGGATGAGATCGTCGTAGGTGCTGATCCAAGCCTCAATCCAAGAGGACATCTTGTCCAACCAAGAGACTGTGCCATGTACTCCCTTCCTACTGTACATGTGTATGGTAAGACAATTATTTGGTCGGCATGTATCGCACATTGTACAAAAAAAGTAAAGCATGAACTTACGTATGGATGTGCGCCGACACCCACGTCCCCACCCCCCACGGGGCTAGGACCTCCTATCGCAGATCGAACTGGCGCATGACCCGCTGCACCTGGTACTCCTCCACGAAGACTTCGTGTACCAAGGCCCTCCGCGTGTACCAGTACACGTAGTGTCACGTGCACAAGCTCGATAGTCCTTCAGGCGCACGCTCGTGCACCCTCTCCTGAGTGTGCGGTGTCCAAATGATGCGGTCATTCGTCGGCTGATCGAACATCGCAACATACTGCAGGTAGCACCCCTATGAAGTGAACGGCGTGTAGGTGACTTGTGGAATATAACAACGGAAACTTATCACCCAAAATTGTAATTACATTATGAAAAATAATAAATGACCATGAAACTAACCCGTCGGTGGAACCACACCGTGCCCATGGTCGGTCGATCCACAACGTCATCCTCAACGCATAAGCCGATCGACAGATATCTCGCCAAGTCCACCGTGGTCATCCGACGGAAGCGCCGAAAGACCACACCGCAGCGAAGCGGGCATCTGGAGAGGATGGAGCTATCCTGGGCCCGATGGCACTCGTCGCATAGTGCGCAAAGACGTCACAAGACAAAGATGGCCGACCCTAGGCGAGAGCCGATCTCGCCCACCGCCGCCCGACTCACGTCGCATCGGACGTAGTGTTTGTCGACGCTATCACCGTGGGACCCCAGGAACATGATCCACCCAAACAGCCACAGCTGGTAGGCCTCGAAGTGCCTCCTAACAATGACGTCACCTGCATTCTCCACCATACGCTTGGGCTGCAAAAAGACATGTACACATCAGCAAGGTTCACATAAGAATTGATGCGAGAAGACAATAGTTACGAAGACTTATGTAGAACTGGAAGATCCACCTCAACGTCGGCCCGTGCGGGTTGCTGAACTCCGTGTACCCGCTGCCTGGCGACAGCACATCATGGAATCTCGCTAGGAGGTTCGTGCGCCACGTGGTCGGGATGTCGTACGCCGCCATAGGGAGGCCAGTGTAGGGCAACCCGGTCAGGAAGGTGACGTCCTGAACGGTCGGCGCCATCTTCCAGCACGGAAGGTGGAACGTGTGCATCCCCGGCCTCCAGCGGTCAACCAGCACAATCAGTAGAGCCCGATCATATGGAAAAAGCCTAGACGTACGACTAGGACCGCGGTCCTGGTCGTCCTCCCACGTCGCCTCCTCCATCCTCGCTAGTAGAACGAGGCCTACCGCTCTCAACCTACGTCAAAATGATTAAGAACAAACGTGACTACATGCAAAGTAGTCAAACCGCGATTGAGTGAATGAAGGTCAGAACTGAAGGGATACGGGTAGGCTACACTAGCTGACAATTCAAAAATTATACCACGTAAACCAGGAAACCATGTAAGTAGAAGATCATAGATCGTTACCACTAGACACGCAGTGCAGCGGAAGAAGAGTTGGAGAATCCCGATCCAACAACGAGCGTGTTGATGAAGTGGTCATAGTCGATCGTCCAACGTTGAGCACGTCGATACAGTGGTCGTAGTCAATCGTCTCCTCCAGCAACTTCTGCAGTTCCTAGTGAAAATCACGGATCATCCTCAAGCGCAACAGCAACCGTAGTAGCGCCTCTACGGTATCCGCACGTCCAGGGAAGAAACGCCGCACTCCGGTGTGCTAGCACCAAGTCGCACGGCAGGGCTCTCTCGAGAAGATGGCGGCTTAGGTTTCGGTGGAACAACTCACGTGTCTCGCATCCCTCCAAATAGCCTCATGCATCTCTTTATATAGTGTCCATGACGGATCCTATCCGAACATATTTTGTTCCAACCCGTTAAGTGTGTGACCTGTAGGTTTATGCGTAATTAGTTGTGACTCAGAAACCCTTTCCGACTACGAGTCGTTAGCGGTTCCTAGTAAGACATAACGATTCCCGAATACACACAAATTATATTAGACGAACCTTAATGCAATATGATCTACAACCAGATTCTTATCACTAACGACCAGCTCGTGTCTCTATAAGACTAGTTCATATTTAGTCTCGACCAGTTCGTAACTTCTTACGAGCAGGTTTCGACCACTTAGTGATTATGTTTGACCGGTCTATGACTAGCTCGTATCTCCATACAATTAGTCCGTATCTGATCAAACATAACGACCTTCTCGAGTATTCTCCCTTTGCCTCACGATATCTGGTTGAACTCCAGGTGAGATATTACGTCATCCACGGACTGTTCAATACTTTCTCGATCGAGTGTCGGATAACTTTATGTGGTCAAACTCTTCGACCACCAGTGGCATGGCCATACACTTTCTTTATCCGTCCACATCGAGGGGCCCAGAGATATCTCTCCTGTTATCTTGGGAGGGGCAAATCTCATATCTGACTAGTCACATTCCTCTGCATATTTCATTGCATACCCGAAAGCTACCTTTATAACTACCAGTTACGAGTAGCGTTTGGCAACCCCTAAGAGTGATATTACATATGTAGGAAACCATGCTGATCTCAGGTCTAAGGATTATACATCATCATTGCTTAAGACCAACTAATGACACATTGAATCATAACAATCTGAATAGTGTCTCAAGGTGGGTCTATCCAACACCATGTTCTCTAACATGTGTTCATATCATTGATTCGATATCCCTATATCCAAGACCGATGAAACATGGTTATCGATCAATACATGTGCTGATCGATAAGTCACTAGTGTTCCGACTAGTGACATTCGACTATGGATACATTAGAACGACATCATATAGGTTAAAGAGCTTCACCAAAAAGTCACATACTTGTTAATCTTTATAACCGATGATTCATTCAAGGAACATAATCATTTATTCAATAACTCATAAACAGACGTGATACAATTATCTCCATAATTGCCTCTAGGGCATATCACCAACAAGAACTACACGTACCTCGAAACCCAGTCTGGGTGCAGCCTCCATGCCTTGATGGGCGTGCGCAACCGCAACGCATCGGCGCCTCGCCCTCCGGAGGGAGCATGGTATTGATGCGGCTACGGTGATGCGTGTCAATCACTAAGTCAAGCAACTTGTAGTGGCATGCGTCCGCCATACCTAAAAATTAAGTGCATGCATTGTGAAGACTACGAAACATATACAAAAACCAAAATTTTTACTTTAAAAATATTTTTTTAGCATTAATAGAATAATTACCACACAAAATGTAAACCAAATTTAAGCTACTCAGCAATTTAAATGGATTTGTACTAGGGTCTTCCAATTTATAGGATATTTTTAAATATTTTTTAAATGCAAATATAAACAATAAACAAAGTTCTTCCTATTTTCCTAGTTTCGTAGTTTTAAATTAATTTTCGACATTAACAATATAATTGCCATGCACAAATGGGAAGCTAAATAAAGCTAGGATTATTTTTTATATATTGTAATAGGCGTCTTCCTATTTCTGCATATTTATCATAATTCGTTCGAGTACAGTAACATTCATGACATGTGTACGACGAACTACACTATACACAGCTCAAATAATGTAGTACATAATTTGACTACAATTATCTAATCTACTAAATTCTACTCGCTATTCGACTGAATTGTATGTCGCTATTTTATTGAATTCTATGTAGTTAATTCTACATAATTCTACTCGCTACTCTACTTAATTCTACTGGCTACAGCTCAAATGATTTACTTAATTCTACAAAATTTGACATAATGTACAAAGTTGCAAAAAAATGTACATGCAAGATGGCCGACCAGATCTGATGCTCTATCAATCTCTCTCCTCCGCGACGAACTAGTAGAGCTTCACTCCCTTTCTTCTCTCCCTCTCCTCCTCTCTTTTGGTTTTTTCTAGAATTAAAATGAGCTTTGAAGTAAATTTTCAGAGGTTTTATACATGGGATTCGTGGCAGCTCAACCGATTTATAGAACCTGCCGCCAGCTTGAACTGCAAGAGGAAGCTGGATCATGACGGGGTCAATAGGTCTATGTCGCCAGTTCAACTGGCGATAGGAGCCATTTTATAATTTTTTAGGGTGACTATTTATTTTTATAATTATCTTTTAAAATAATAATATTTTTTAAAAAAATCTTGTGGTGTTCACTTGCTCATTAGTTATTTTTCTTGAAGAATTATGTAGGTCCATCAGTCCATGGGAGAGGGTTGAAATGTGCATTTCTTCTACCAAGTTTCTAAATGATGTCTTCAGAGTGATGATTATTATGATTTGCGTCACTACGTCATGTCTATCTTACAATCAAATATCTCGTTCAACATTTCACTTTACAAGGCAAGCTGGATGGTGCATGGGCGCAGGAACCGTAGTCCTATGACAATTGGACTGACTGAAAGGGTGATTCGCTGCATCTACCTGTATCGGTCTCCTTGCTCCGAAACCTTGTGTGGAAGTTCACCGCGAGATGCCTCATGCACCAACGGCTCCTAACATTATTCCATCAAAACAATGCCAAGGCCCTGCTTTTGCCTCATGCACAACGCAGACAAAGAACTCCAAAGATTATGTCCAAGATGACACACACATATAGGCGGTCTTGGACCACCGCTTGCTTCATATTAGACAGGAACCACAGCCAGCTATCGGTGTTCTCACTCTCACCAAATGTGAAGGCCACGAGGAGTAACTGGTCGTCCGCATCGGCTACAACCGCGGTGAGGATGGTACCCTTGTACTTCCCACATAGGAAGGTGCCGTACATCATCAGCACGGGATGACAATGCTTGAACCCTTCGATCGCCTGATGGAAGGCCCAGAAGACCCTTTCAAGAACAAAACAATTTGGCCCCTCCGTCAGATGCACCCGCTCAAGCTTGTTTATGTATGTCCCAAGATTTGATTCTGCGATTTGATGCAGCATTCTTGGGACTAGGTTGTAAGCCTCTTCGAATGTGCCGAACATTCACTCCACGACCTTCCGTTTCGCCCGCCATGCCGTCTTATAGCTAACCTGGAACCCCACCATGGCAACATATGCCAGTAGAAGCTTTGGCGAAATGGAAACATCTCCAGCGACGAGGTGGCTTATCAGGATGGCAACATATGAGGACGTCATGTTGCGGTGCCTATGAAGCGGCTCAGCTAGCTCGCATGTGTGGTCCTTCAGCACTGTTATCCGGAAGCCCGTTGCCGCAGCCGTGAACTGCTACGCACGAACCTTGCCAGCACAGGATTCATCAACACACCTAACAATATAGGTGTCGGTGTTGGACCTCTACACCCGATATGTCCGGCCAATGTTAACATCGTATCTAGCAATAGCATGTTGGGTGGCGCTCTTGTTAGGGAAGCACTACCCTAGGAGCAAGGTGTTCTCATTGAACCCCCACTTGGCCCCCTCCGGCTGTAGCAGAACTAGCGATGTCGTTGTGACGTCGTCCAATCTTAAGGGGACGTAAGCAATGTTGGTGGTCACAACACCACCAACTGCACCTCCCGTAGCAATTTCTCCTTCTTCCTCATCTTCGGAACTGGTTGTTTCGACGTCCTCATCCTCGCTTTCCACCTTTTCCACTTGGCTGACCAGGTACTCGTGGCAATCAATACGGGCTGCCTACCATCTCTCCACTCCTTCGTTGGGCTCGAAATTGTCGGCACGCCTCCTCATGTCTCCATCGCCCGCTTCCTCGCCCGCGTCTCCTCCAACACTGGAGACCAACACAGGCTCCTCCTCATCAGCAACTTCACCGGAACCACCCACATTGGATGTCCCCGTGCTCTCCATGAACTGAACATAGACTATCGGCCGCGCATATATCGCAGCAGCAGGGTTGCAAACAACCTCCATGTAATTGGCCCATGAAGCATCACTTGTCACCTTCATAAGTTGCCAAACGGTCTCACCTGCACCAGCCACCACCGAGGCATACAATGCCTTGATACGCAGCTTCTTCCTTGCAGTGGTGTGATCGAATGTGGAACACACGCACTGCCTTAGATCCAAGAGGCTCATGTCCTTCAGACCCGACGCCCGGATCACGGTCCGATCACAATTTGACAGGTCCGCCCTGTACGGTTCGTCGCGTACAAGAGCGTTCCTGTGGAACACGAACAGATCTTGAATCTCCGCCATGAAGTACCTAACATAGGTGCATATGAAACCACTTATATGCAATGCTCGTACCATCCACTTATTTGTCGGTTTTCCAAATGAATTCCTCTACAAATTTGGTCATGCCCATTTTAGACCAGCTTTTATACTCCATGTTTTAAATTCTATTTCTATTGCGTCTCATGCACATTTGAATTACACGTTAAACCACCTCAGAATATTTTTAAATTTTAGGTTCAAGTTCCTGACACTTCTGTAATTTCTTCATAATTTAATGTACTAGTGGACAGAAAAATTGCATGGTTATAGGTTCAATTCTATTTCTATTTAAACATTTCGCAAAAAATTGCATAATACTAGTGGACATAAAAATTACATGGTTAGCTAGAGAATAAAATTTCATGACCAACAAAAATTGATTCATCTCAATTGGAGTTCATATGAATTTTCTATGAAATGTTGAACTTAATTCAATTTCTACTGTAAAAATAATTCTTAACCGAATTTAATTCCAATTCGGAAATTTTCTGTGCAAGTAACAAGTTTCAATTATAAGTTAAAGTACAATAAAAATGGAAACCAACAAAATTGGTTTCACTAAATTTGGATTTAATTTCAAATAGTTATGAATTTTTAAGTTGTTTGAATTTACAGTGCAAAAATAAATCACTTCAGAAATTCCTAATGCGTTTAAAACTTTTTATACCCAAGCTAAACCTAGCCTCTACCACTGACATGCGGGGTCTACTGCATAGTATTCTTTTTCATTTAATTTCTGAATCGAAAGCCTATTGACAAGTGGGGCCCATTTGTCATTCACTCGGTCCATGGCATAGTGTATGGACCGAAGGTCAATATGCCTGGTCAAGGGTCCATGGACCACGCACGCGGTGCATGCACTCGGTGGGACTCGACCGTCAGCGACTCTATTTCAATTCTATTTCTATTACGTTAAACAACATCGGAATATTTTGATATTTTGTGGTCAAGTTCCTGACACTATGCAAAACATTTTGTAATTTTATGTCCAAGCACATCATATATGTCATGCATGTAATTGCCCACACTGAGTTTTCAATTCTATTTATGTTGTGTCTCATGCACATTTGAATTACACGCTGAACCACCTTAGAATATTTTGAAATCTTAGGTTCAAGTTCCTGACACTAAGTCTTCTAATTACGTGCTAATCACACTAAGTCTTCTAATTTTACGTCCGAACGCTAAGTTAAAATACACCGACTGCATAACCCTAACTACTCAGTTGCTACAATAAGAAGCTACCATTCATCTAATTACATGCTAATCATATTGCTAAAACTATAGCCGCATGCGAATGACAATTACCTTTTCTAGGTGCTCACAAGACGATGCACAACTTCCACAACTGTGCGAGCTTCAACTGCTCTCTACTTGGCTTCTCCCTTCTCTTTCTCTTTGCCTCTCTTCCCTCTCTTCCTTCCTCTTTGGCTCTCTTCCTCTCTGCTTCAACATGAAAACATCACTGACGTTCGTGTTCAGCTCGTTTTATTAATGCGTGAGGGAATCTGCATAGGGGAGCACCAGGCATCCACCCGTGACCGTGTAGGGGCCAGCTAGGTAGGCGTGCACGGACGCACGCCGAGTGGCGCGCGGCGCGGGGCCGAGCGGGCTGCTCAAGCGTGGCACAAATGTCGGCAAGGCGTTGTCGGGACCCAAAATATGCAATTCTGGACCCTCTGTGTATAATGCACTAGTCTAGGATCACGCTAGTGCACACAGTGTCAACACAGGTGAATATCAATCCACACAAGCGATTAATAACATAAACGAGTAATTTGATAACAAATAAGGGTTTTGACCTTATGGTCGAGTTTACATTTATTAAGCCACGCAGGGCTAGCAAAGAAATAAAATAGCAGCGGAACGAAGAAACTTCAATGAATCCCATTAATTCACCACAGCAACCGATCGATCAAGACCCTACGATCAAGCACCTTCGATGAACTCCTCCTCGAAAGCAGGCGAAGACTCCTCTTCTGTTGCATGTTTTACAACAAGCATGAGTACACACCGTACTCGCAAGTCATACCATAGAAATACAATTATAGATGCAGGTTTATTCCAAAGGAATGGCTTCTGTGGTTCTTTTACAGAAATGCAGCATTTGCAATTTAAATACAAGTAATAGATTGAAAGCATAATTCAAAACAATTAGACAATAATAATTTGACAGTTTTGTTTTACAAAGACACATAGGCTAAACAAGTTATTCACATAGCCATATGACTTAGGTCACACAGCTCCCTTCCCAAGGTTTTCATGAAAATCTACCCCTCGTGTGAAATCACCGAGCATTGTCCATTCGAATTAATTGATTAACACTCTGCAGAGGTTGTACACTTTACTGACAAGATACAACTAGTGTAGCTAGCACTAGCCGTAACAAAACAGTTCAGAAACTTCATCTCGACATTTACACTCCCGGTATGCTTAGCCGCCACAGACGCACACCGTTGGACATGCGACTACTTGGTAGTACACACCTTCACCCAATCCGACACAGCTAACCTACTTCCTGAGTAACCAATGTCAAGACTCCATAACTTAATAAGTTAGGCCCGTCCCATCAGGCATGTGGTTGTACGAAAGGCTCAGTTCAATGGCGCACAGAGTTAAGTCCTTAATTGACCGGGGCAAGACTTCCAAATTCTAACATATCCTTCCCGCCAACACAGATCCACCATAAAAGTATACCAGACCACTTGCCCCCGTCCAAAACCTTTTCCCACCCTGTTGGTTAAGTGCAACATATGCCATCAACGAGTAATAGCACATAGGGCACACAGTTTTTATCACATAGTTCTATAGTCACTTAGTCATGTTTATATTTGCAACTTACATGAGATGATGACTCGTAGCATGACTAAGCAAATCTAATCGCATCTAACCAACCCACGTCGGTAATACAATAGCACCAACTAAATAAACCAAACTAGGGTGACAAAAGATTATGGCATACAATTAGACAAGGAGGTCATAACAGATTGGATATTAACTACTCCCAAAAATATTGAAATAAATAATTAAAGTAAATGCAATAATTTAAATCAATATAACTTTTAAAAACTGGGTTCAATATGATCAAAGGTATAACTTGCCTTGGAAAAGGTCTTGGTATTGATCTTGGTCTTGAGATGCTCCTTGCTCTTCAAAACCTCCCGAGGTATCAACGTCTACTCGCAAACGAAACAAACAAACAAAAATAAATAAAAACAGAGGCAAAACAAACTCCAAAAATTAAATAAAAATCTCAGATAGATAGATCTTGAATTTAGATGAATTTAGAAATTTGAATGGACTCAATCGGAGTTCGGATGCAAAAGATATGAGCTTGGAAAGTTGGAAATCTAAAGAAAACCCTAAAAACTGATTATTCCGAATTTTCGAATTATTTCTTAAAAGAAAAATTGGATTATTGCGCAACGATGACGTCAGCGCTCGGAATTAAAGAATTAAAAGAAAATCTGACATGTGGGACCCACACGTCGCCGAGACGATCCACGGTGAACTTGGTCCACCGAACCGATTGATCTGGATTTGCCCGGTGGCACACACAAGACACGCATACCGACGCGCGCCATTACAGACGCATTACACGCACGCACGCGGTCGAGATGGACGCCGACGCTGGCCGCCACGCCGCTTGACGACGCGCGATTCCGGGAACCAAAGGCACGGCGAACGCCGGCACTCCAAAGAAGTGTGGGTGGTACCAACACAGAGTCCTCCCTATATGCGAACCCGATGGGGTAGTTCCGGTGGTCGAGGTGGACGGAGGTGGCCGGCGCAGGTTCAAGCGGCGCGAGGTACGGTGTTGTTTCGACGAGCTCCCAAATGAGGCTCCGTGGCTGGCGGTCCTGAGGTAGCCCACGCGATGTCAACACGGCAGGTGTGCTCGAGGACGACGCGCGCGGAAGAAGGCGCGCAATTTGAGTTTTCACCGCGGAAGCAAAACCCTAAATCTCGAATGCGGCGCTTAGGCGATTGGGGCTCAAAGGGTGGCGGCTTTGGGTTGAGGACATGATCGCGAACCCAGGGGTCCTATTTATAGGGTCCGGGCGACACGGGATAGGGAATCCCCAAATCGTGTCCGAGATGAACACGAAGAACAAATCCGGGATTCTAGGAGATAGAGGTCGGTACGGATCCGATTTTCCCAAATTCGGCGCGGAGAGATACGGATCGATTCGCGTTTTAGAAGGAATACCGAATCTCCGTTGTCGTATCGAGCTCGGAGACTTAACAATGGCGAACGGCGCGGAGTTCACGCGGAGACGAAGGCGAGTCGAAGACGACGACCTTGGCGGGCCCACCGGTCAGAGGAACACGGAGGCGGACGTGCGCGGGTGTTGATCCAAACATCCAACGATGATCCAACGGCGGGGAAGGAACGGGCCGGTTGGGCCGCACGCGGGAAAGGGAACTGGGCCGGAGAGATTCGGCCCGCATTGTTCATCTGAGATTTTAATACTTTTCCTTTTTAATAAAATACCAGAAATTCAAATAAGCGATAGAAAATAGCAAATGAACTTGGAAAAATTCTAGAAAATATATCTAAGCTCAAAGAACCCAAATAAAATAGTTTTGACCATTGTTCATGTTGACTTTAATCGTATTAAGTTGTTTTGATGTACAAAGTCCATATTAAGCTTCTGATTTAAAATCAAATAAAATCCAAATGATGCATTTTCTCCAACTAACTATTTAAAAGATTTTTAAAACTCAGAAAATTAAGATGTTACATGCGTGGCGGCCGAGCTTGAGTGTCATGCGGCAGTCTTTGCCGTAGTCAAAAGACCTTGTCGCTATTGTCCGTATTGACGGCAGCTAGGTGTGTGTGTGGAGGGGGGAGGGGGCAGCAGGTAAGGAGCTACGGTACATAGCCGCAGCACACATGAGGAGACAAAAATGGAATTTTGGAACTAAGAAACTAATTTAGAAATTACGGTGCTATGCGAGCCAATAATGTCCAAATTTCATTTATGTTTGCCGCTGAAGCGACTGTCTGGCTGTTACTCCAAACTGTGGATGAATGGCATGGGTTACTGCTGGGTACGGTTTAGCATTATTCTGTGCATGTCCCCTGACCTTTTGCACTGTGTGATTCTCGAAATGATTCTCCGACATCTCTTACCATGTCGGCAGGACGGCTCAGGATATTAGTACAGTGGTACTTATATTTGTTTATTACAATCAACTTCCAGCTTTCCCTTATATTTTTTATGGTTTACAGTATGCTACAGTCCACGTAGGGAAGTGAACATGGGGGTTGATCACAAAGGTGAGAAAGAAACAAGTCGTAAGCCTATCACTCTCTTAGTAGGTCATTGTTCAGAAAGTTACTGAATGATGAATCCTTCTATCAAATGATATTTTGTACGTCGTCAGCTCGTCAGCGTGTGTAACTTTTGCGAGATTGCTTTCCAAGTTTCTGCCTACAAATGATGTTACAACCAGAACGTCTTGTTTGAGGATCAGAAGCAATCTTGTTTCCTGTTCAGACATTGTGCCTAACATTTCAGGCTCTCAATTCGCTGATCCTGCCGAAAGGGCAACAGTAGGCTTCTGACGCTGCTCTTGCTAGGATGGGTCCAAACGTGTAAAGACACGTTAGTTCATAAAGTTCTAAAATGCGCATGATTTAATCTCATATTATCTAGCTAAATAGTAAGAAAGCAATTTATAAGGTAAAATCTTTGCCAACCCTTGAAACATATGTATGACGACCCGGCCAGGGGGCTCACCCGAGAGGTCCTCCAAGACCTCTCTGGGAGTCCACCAAGATCTCCTAGGAGGTCCTAAGGACCTCTCGGGCAATCCTCTCAGGTCTCCTCCTGGAGGTTCAGAGAACTGATCCGAGAAGGTCTTGAGGCTCAAGACCTCCCTAAGAGCCACGACCAATCCTGGGGGAGGTCCAAAGACCAACCCGAGGAGATCATGGGACTTAGAGAAGTCCTAATCATCCTGTGATCCGAACCAATCCTAAGGATCAATGGCTAGTTCTCATAGCAATTACAAGTGATAACATATATCCACACGAGACTTTATTAACAGCAAAAGAGTTGATTACAAAGTTTGCTTACGTAATCGACAATAGCGAAATACACAAAGAACAAAGGCAAGTCCATCCAATACACCATGTAATTGGTCGGAGGGCGCGGCCTAGTTGATCTGGTCTTCGTCATCATCAAGAAAGTCCTCTCCTGCTCAAAAATTAGTTTCAAGCAAGAGTGAGCACAACAATCGTGCTCGTAAATTACACCCGTTAAATAACAAAATGACATGCATACATGGATATCTCAAGGAAGGCTTAGTATGGTTGATTTGCATAAAGCCAAGTTTATTTCAAATACAAGTACTAAGTTTCAAGGTAGATATACAATATCTAAAATTCATTTTGTAAATTTCATTTTTCAGTTGGATAACATTCATCATCAAGATGGTGAAGGATACCCTCCTGTCACAAGGCTCCCTGCCCAAACCATGGGATAGAGATCCCAAAAGAACAGTTTATCCAAAACCTTTTAAAAACAAAACCAACATCTAACTTTGAGTGGTCTTTACCAGCATGTCCATGACCGTGGACACGGCTATTCGAATAGTTTTCGCTCTGCAGAGGTTGTACACTTTACCCACACGACATGATTCCTCTAGTTTGTTTGGCATTCGTCAATGCCACCTCTCACTGCCGAAGGTAAGAGGTCTAAAGCTCATAACAAGCCTTTACAATGCATCATTCCACCACAGCCTCTCCTCGCTAAGGTTTCCTTCCATTGGATAGAAACCCGCCGGAAAAGCCCCCTCTTGCGCTAGTGGGAAACATAGGTTATAAAAGACCATAGGCCATGAAAGACCTCCCACACATCAAAGTGGAACAACCGCGGTGGAACTTTGCAAATTAATTGGCCAGATCCCACGCCCCATTCTGGAGACGTGGTTGTACGGGGGTGGCATAGCCCATTATAGGCTTAGCAAAGGAACGCTCAAAGGCCGGTCCTCACATGACTAGGGCGACAACTACAGAACCCCTGAGCCTCAACTCTACCCAAGTTGAGCTCGTGCATAGACATGCACCAACCAAGCAATCAATTCGCCCCAGTCCAAAACCCTTTTCCTTTCATTCGCTTTTCAAGGACATTTAGAAGCTTCCATGACAACCCAATGACATGGCTTAAAACCTTTAAAATGCAGTTAGTCATATTGGTAAAATTCTCCAAATTAAATACTTTTGGTTTAACCGAGACTAAGCATGTGTGTTTCAAATGATCCCGGTTCATACTAATGTACCAACCAGTTTTTCCTATAATGACAAGATGTTCGGTTCAAGGTCAACAGTGGCCATACAAAAGATTTAGGTATAGCTATGGATTTAAAGAGAAATAACTTAGTAAAGTAAGCATGCATAAACCTTTAAGACAGAACATAGTAGTTTGAAATAATAGGTGCAACATGATCAAGAGTGTAACTTGCCTTGCTCAAAGGCCTGTATGTCTTCTTCTTCAGAGTGCTCTTACTCCTCAGTGTCTTCACAATCTACACGAGGAAACCAAAACAACTCAACACAAAGCTCAAATAAGATCCAAGGAAACTTTAATGAAACTTCAAAATAAAACCAACAGAGAGGCTAGGTCAGTTTGGAGGAGATCTAAGGAGCTGGCTGGAGGAGGTCCCAAGCTTCAGGAGGAGGTCCAGAGAGCTTTGGAGGAGGTCCAAGAGCTTGCTGGAGGAGGTCCAGAGAGTGGAAATGAGTCAAAGGGGTAAAGGGGAAGGGCTGCCCAAGCTTATATAGCTAGAGCCGCCCAGATACCCACGGTTACACATGTTCAAGAGTTGGTGAAAAGGACAATGGGAGGACAAAAGAATAGCACGGTTGCTGCAAAAAGGTAGAAGCATTTACTGTGATACAACAGGCATTAAATGTGGGAAGACTCCTATGCGCAAAGGATACGGTCAAAGGATAAAGAAATAGGAGTGTGACTGTCAAATGGGGCCAGTCAAAGCTCAAGAGGAGATCTTGCGGAGACCTAGAGGGGATCGCGCAGAGGTAAGGGGAGGTCCTGACGGTCCGATCCTCAAAGGGGATGTCTGGACGGTTAAGATCTCCAAAGGGGAGGTCTTAACGGCCAAATCTAACAAGGGGAGGTCTGGACGGTTAAGATCTCCAAAGGGGAGGTGCCAGATCTAACAAGGGGGAGGTCTGGACGGTTAAGATCTCCAAAAGGGGGGGGTCTTAACGGCCAGATCTAATAAGGGGGAGGTCCAAATAGACAAGGAAGAGGTCCTAAAGGGCACAGGGAGGTCCTGAAGGACACAGGGAGTAAGTTCAAATGAACATGAGTGAGGTTTAGACCTGGGAAGGGAAGTTTGGGCCGGAGAAAATTCAACCCCTTGGGAGGTTTAGATCTAAGGAGGCCTGGACCCGAGAAGAGTAAAACCAGCACAGAAGGGAAGGGATCACCAAAGCTCCAACAAACCCAACAACCAAAAGAGAGTCTTTAGTTGAAGTTTGGTTTAGTCCATTGAAGTCCATTCTGAAATTCTCAAGTTAAGCTTTAAATTCTCATCAAAACAAAATGGTTCTTTTTATTTTGAAAATTCAAAAAGGCTCCAGAAGGCAGGGTGTTACAATATGTCACATAATGAAAGACTACAGCTAAAGTCACACACACACACACATCGCTCGCACGCGCGTATATTCGCGTGGTAATCTTGTAACTCGTGATTTGCGACGCATGACCGTGAACGTGTCGTGAACCCAGTCCACCTTTTTTTGCTGACAGTGCATTTCACTCTCTCTAGTCGAAATACATTGGTCGAATGCATAGACTAGTGTAGTCGAAACACTATGTAACACAGTGGTCGAAAAATATGGTCGAAGCCAAAGACCACTATGGTCGAAACACTGTGTAACACAGTGGTCGAAGGCAAAGACCAGTGTGGTCGAAACACTGTGAAATACTGTGGTCGAAAAATAGTGGTTGGATCCATAGACCAGTGTGATCGTAATACAATGGTCGAAACTGTCGATCAGTGTGTAATCAGGATCAATAAACACTGCTTAATGACCATTAATTGGTTTTGAATTAGCGGTTACTAGTGATTTATTATGACAGTTACTAGAGAGTAATTATATCGACCTTAAAAAATATCTGAAGACGTCCAGACAAGGGTTAACTATTTGACCTCCATTTTCTTCTTCTTCCTCTCTATTCTTCTGTGATGGAGAATTGTGCTTTCGAATCAAACCATCCCTTCTTCTCGGTGTGTACCAGGAAAGAGGGTAAGCGAGTATCTCGGAACCATTGTTGCAGAGTTCACCTGCACGGGGCGGCAATAACGTTTCTGGGCAGTGCATCTGCGCGACCGCTCGCTGCGCTACATCATCTACGACTTGCTCTGCTTCCTGTTCTTTATCAAGCCCGACCGTAAGTTGGTCGTACAACCACCCTATTCTGTTATAATCATAAATTTATGTATATCTAGAAGTGCAGTGAGTTTTTTTTCTAAGGAAACGGCGAGAATGTCGTTATTTCATTAAAGAGAGGAGAAAAAACAATACAGCTGAAAACACACAAAAAAAAAGGTGAACACACACAGCTATACAAAGGAGTGTAATGAGTTGTTTGTTGTTATTATCGTTAGATGGGTCTCTAGTTTTATATTATCTTTATCTCGTTATAAAATCTGAAATTAAAATAGTTTCCACGTTTCCATGCACAGCTTATTGTTCTGCTGTCAGGTGCGAGATGCTGCCGTCCATTGAACATGGCTCCATGTCTCTCGGCCCCCGAAATACGGTCAGATCGATTTTTGTTAAGATACAGACCCCGTAGCCGTTAACGTTATCAGCAAATTAATCAACCAGAACATCTCTCTGCCTGACCTGTTAATCAAACAGAACATCTCTCTGCCTGACCTGGTGACTGCCAGAGTTATCAGTGGACTCGTAATAAATATTTTTCAACAGAGCATGAATTGAAAAATTCCCCTACTCATTAATGTCACCTCTACCGTCCAATCGTGCAACCAACTGCCTAGGTCAGATCACCATTGCAAATAAAAACACCCCTCAACTTACCCAATGTATTCAATCTGGACCATCCGATTCATGATCTGGTGTAGAAGGCTAACAATTTAACTAACATGGGATTGAGATCACTGGAGTTCGTGGCCTTCCACTGTCACTTCTGCCGTTGAAATGTCGCGGCTTCTTTTTGGATGCTTCTTATTTTTCTCATCAGTCCCACATAGTCACACGCAGATTTTTTTAAAAATAATATTAATTTTAAAGATAAGAAAAAATAGAGATTTTTTTTACAAAAAATAGGCCACCATCATCATTCCAGCCATTTGAAATGGCGAAATTTGCTTGTCGCTATTCCAATTGACGACAGTATCCTTATCGCTAATTAGAACAGTGCCGAGATGGTTATATCGCTAATTGAACTAGCTTTTCGCCATTTCAATTGATGACATAAACCTGTTACCAATTGGAATGGCGAAATGACCATATATTTTTTTAAAAAATTATGTGTAGAGAATTCAGCCTAAAGATTTAGTGTATTTCACGAAGTTTTTTTTTTGTAATATCTTGAAGTGTCCGCGTAGTTTAGAATCCGAAATTAGAGAAGATAAAGAAATATGAAGTAGAGAATATAAGATCGGCGGCGCAATTTGGAACATGAGTTCGGCGGTGCAATAACACAAATAGCCCCTTCAGAGCGAAATGAAAACCTACAAAGTTCTTATTATTTTTGCTGATTTATTCTAAATCATTCTAGTACTACACCATAAATAATATCTATGCGATAAACTAAACTATACACACCTAAAATGATGTATTACATCAAACTACAATACAGCTAAAATTATCTAATCCATTGAATTCTATGTCGCTATTTTTATTTGTTAACCTACTAGGTTTCGAATTTATGTACAAAATTGAAAGAACATTTACCTGTAAAATGAGCGACCAGGCCTGCTTCTCCCTCTCCCTCTCATCCGCTAGGAACCGGCAAGGCTTCGTTGCGTCACTTCTCCCCTCTCTTCTCTCTTCTTTTTTTCGGAATTAAAATGACTTTTCACCCGATTTTTGGGACTTATATAGCTGAACCCTGTCACCAATTGAATTGGCGACAACAACCTGTGGGTTCCTGTCGCTATTTTCAAACAGCGATTTGCACTCTTCAAAGCAAATCGCTAGTTCAACTGACAATAGGAAGTTGAACTGGCGACTGGCAGTAAATGACATCCTATCGACAATGACATGTTTTTATAAAAAAAAGATTAATTATCTTTTAAATTAATATTATTTTAAAAAAAATTGTCACATGCATACGTTCGCTCAGTAACTTCTCCTTTTCTTCTGATTCGTGTTCGCCAGGTTTCCCCAGCAGAAGCACCACGCAAACGAAAGGAACGTCTCGTCACGTCATCATTTCCAGCAGGACCGGCCAGCCAGATCTGTCTGTGGCAGGAAACATTATTTTTCTCTAACAGGCATGCCTAACGAGATGAGATCTGGACGCATGTTCTCTGCGCATCCTGGCTGAAATGCAAATGCTTACATGTTTTTCTTGCTGTCATCTTTGTGTAGTAACGTACCAATGCCCTCGCAAAATTGCCCTCCACGGAAGATGATCCACGGTAGGCGTTGACGACCACAGTGAACATACGACAAACCGAGAAAATCCGTGCAATCCAAAAATCAATTTTAGAGACCATTGAGCTTAACCATCCATACTCCGCTACCATTGCTATATGGGAGCAAACGGCTACAATATACGAGTAACAAAGCAACAAAATTTTATCCATTTTCTCCCAAAAAGAATTATCACTCCAACGTGACAGCCACCCTAGCCAATCAATATCGCTTCACCTATCTCACACGTCTCACCAAAAATCCATACATAGTACACGAAACCAATCCCTCCCCCACAAGAAAGAATCATATGAACGGACGACGATCTTGGCCGCACGTCAGCAGCCAACGTCCGGCGGCGACGGTTGAGATCTCACGAGCTGGTCGTCCGGAGCGCGCACTCCTCCGGCGCGGCCGGGTACCTCTCGCGGTCATCGCAGTAGTCGTATATCAAGAGGTTCCTCGCCACCCAGCCGGAGTCCTCGCGCTGGCCGTCGTCGAGCGCCCACGCCGGCGGCTGGTCCCACCAGCTGTCGCCGGTGGCGGCGGCGCAGCTGGGCGGGGCCGCGCCCGCCGGGCCCCAGGAGCACGCGTCGGCGGTGAAGTCGTGGTAGGAGGAGACGAAGGGCGCCTTGGTCCAGTCCGTCTTCTCGAGGCCGCCGCGCGTCGCCCAGTCGTCGGCGTTCCAGATGCTGGAGAAGACGTACATGGGCTTCATGATCGGGAAGAAGTTGTTGGGCTTGTCCGAGTTGCGGTACTCGCGGATCGGCACCTTGTCCACGAAAAACCTGAAAGAAAAAAAAAAAAACTGAGGGGCTGCTTGATTTGCTCCCTTGCAAACCAAACTACATATCGGTAATATCAACGAAAATTGATTTTTTTTTGGTTTTTCATCAAATTTTGTAACATCAATGAAATCTAATGTTACACGTAGCCATTTTGAGGGCGAGTAAATCGCTTATCAAAATTTTGGTAAATCCAAACAATACTCCTTTTGTTAATATTTAGCTTTCTCTAATTTTAGGCTATGTCAAAATTTTAGTTTTGCTCATTTTGGCCATCAACCAAACAACATGTATAATAATTATGGTGTGCCAAGCTGCCACTAAGTCGTTGTCTTTTGATTGGACAGTCCAACGAGTAATCAAGATCGACGCTCTTGACAGAGCTGGGAACTTGGAATTGCTCTTGATGATGAGTGAGGATGACTCTCGCAACAAGTGCAATAGCAACGGCAAACGGATCTCGATCCCAATGTACAGTACTAATCTCATCGGCGACTGCAGCCGATCTTGGCATGTGCGACCACCACTGGGCGCACTGGTGCTGCAGTTTGGAGTACAGATCGAGCTGAGATATTCGTTTCCGGGAGAAGAGACGAGCTATTCATTTCCGGGAGAAGAGGCGAACATGGATTGTTTGGTCCCAAACAGGGTGCGTACCCAGGTACCAACACAAGCGGCCTAGTTTGGCATATCTATATCGGACTGACCTAATTCAGGTGTAGGTGGGTGGATCCATTCAATTCGACTCGCCCCATCGCTTCCGGCAGCTACTAAATCCGGCAAGCCCTCTCCAAATTAGTAGTAAATACTTGTTAAATCAGAAGCTGAATTGAAAAAAGAAGTTGATCGATGAGGTTAAGTACGTAGTAGTAGTACTTGATTAGCTGTAGGATTGACGACGTGCTTACACGATCTGCTTGGGGTTCCAGAGGATGGAGTAGGTGTGGAAGTCGGCGGTGGGGTCGAACCAGAGCGAGTGGCGCATCTCCCGGCCGCCGACGCCGCTGCGGTACACGTTGGTCTGGATGGTGTAGGGCTGCCCCGTCCGGTTGCCCAGGAACTCGAAGTCCAGCTCGTCGCGCTCCGGCGCCGCGTCCAGGTCCGAGCACATCTGCAATGCGATGTCGATCGATCGATCGATCGAATGCGTCAACTTCACTGGCTAGCTATCCAGTTCGGTTTTAGAGAGAAATAGACGACCGGTGCGTACGTAGTAGGCGGTGACGACGCCGGCGGAGTCGTTGCCGACGAGCTTGAGCTTCATGCTGAACCACCCGAACAGGTACTTCTGCTTCGTCTGGAACCCGACGCCTGGAAGAATGAAGCGACCGATTTAGGCACCACATTTGCCATGATCGATGCTACGAACTGAGGTAAGCCGGTAGCTTGGCTATACTACAGCACACGCTTACCCGTCTTCTTGTCGAGGTAGAGGTACCACGTCTGGCCGTCGGGGGAGGTCTTGACGTGGTCCTCGGCGCCGCTGATCTCGAAGTTGTCGCCGAACGACGACGAGGCCGCCGCGTAAGCGCCCCCCAAGCAAGAAACGGCAACGGCGGCGCACGCCAGGAGAGCACCGATCGTACATGGACGCCGCCGCGACCCCATCGCCGACAACCCCCAGAGGAAGGTCGTATCGCCCAGGGGAAACGGCAAAGCTGCAGGCAGAGGCAGAGCAGAGGGGTGGAGTGGGCTTATGCTTTAGCCCGGGGCAAAGCACAACGCAAGGCAGAGCACTTGGAGCAGAGAGCACCGCGTAGGGTAGCTTTGCCTCCTTATTATATGGCGGCGGCTTTTGTTTAAATAAAACCGTGGTGTTTAAAGTAGGGAAGACACAAGTTGCGCCCGCGCTTCAAGAAGCGTGTAGCGGTACACGACTTGGTTGCTGCTTGGCTGTTTTGTCTTTCTGTGTGCTCGCACGGCTAAAATTGCACCGTTGCGGCCGCCTCAGCTTTCTCGAGGAGTTTTTTTTAATGGTACGCTTAGTTTAATACGAGCTGTTCGTTCTTTTCAATATAATAGTTCAGATTAGTTATGATTTGATTATATTACAGTAGGTAGTATAAGTAATAGTCCTAAGAGGGGTAGAATTGTAATTGTCTATGTGAAGATCACATGGTACAAGATTAATATTTTGAACTCTAGTTGAGAAAATCCATAATATCATCACGAAAAATTATAAATATAAAGAAAAGTCTATTGTACCCTTAACAAAGCAATATTCAGATTTAATTTATATTACCACCGTATACTCTCAGTAGAATATACTGTAAAATTTATATTCTCGAGAGCCTCCACTCCTCTCGTTCTATTTATCACAAGCTTTTGCGTTCGAAAAAGAACACTGGCGTTGTTATTGCTATATTACTACTAGTGCATTTGTACTATATTATAGAGGGCACTAGTTGTCACGCACGAACTTGAGATCCAACTAGTACTATACTCATCAGTCTATCCATCCGTCCGTCCGTCCGTCCGCTCGTGGCTGCCACATGAACGTATCATGTTCATATGGGGCGAGTGGATTAAATCGGGTATCTGATAGGGAGACCCCAGGGATCGGAGGGGCATGCGAGGCTGTTGAGATAGGGCAAAATATTAAAGTCAGGGCACCAGCCAACCAACTCCCCTCTGCACGGTGCGAGCGTCGTGCTCTCTGGCCCTCTGCCGTGCCGAGTGATGGGGCGAAAGAACAGAGAAAAGTTGGCAGTGAACGGTAGCAAATTTTAATGCCTGGACGCCGAGGAGCCGGGTGTGCCGGTGCGGGTAGGTCGAATTCGTATGTAATTTGCGCCTTTTCAGCCTTTCAGGTCCTACCTGGGTACCGGAGATACGTTGCGCGGTTCTCGAGTTTTGTGTTCTCGACTATTGGAATCGCATTGCGTCCACTAGATTGCTGTACAGAATTTCAGCTGTTGACTGACAGACCAGCCTCGATTAAGCATTCTCGCTCAGGTTATGCGCATTGTTCTGGATTGAGGATTCGGTGAATCCACTTTCGTCAGCTCAGGCTATTTGTAAATCCTCAGGTGTTGCCATCTGAACCATCGGTTTTGTGATCCCACAAGCATGTGTGGTGATGATCCATGTAACAGTCAGACAAGTGAGTATACAGCTCGTGAAGGCACGAATGTTGTCGAGATGTAGCGAGGAGCGTCAGGCAATAGAAAAATCGAACTGTACGCATCTAATCGGAGACGTAGCGAGCAGCAGCGTGAGGTTATAGAAAATTGAATTCGGGGGGGATGTCGCGAGACAGACATGTAGGGAGGCCAGGATGCCCTGGCTCGCTGGCAAGTGATGTGACCCCGCGAGTCAAAATCAAACGGAGAGAAGGAGCAGTGCAGCCCGGGTTCCATCATCCATGTTCCTGTCCAGAATCCATCACGTATTTAACCTACTGAAACCATGCATTTGCAAAAATAAACTTTGTACCGTTTTTTTTGGCAAATCTAGCCCCCCCTCCCCTCTTACCGCGGTGGGTGAGCACGGAAGAGAGACGTTCAGCACAAATCTTCGCGGAAATGGACGGCGACCGTGGAAACGGCCACTTACCGCACTCGGCCACCGCGGAAGCCTCTTTCCGCGCTCATGCACCGCGGTAAGCGGCTGCTACCGCGATGGGCCAGCCCTGGTGTGTCTCTGGTGTCTTTCCGCGCTCCCCGACCGCAGAATGAGGGGGAGGAGAGGCTAAAAATGTAATTGTGTGTGAGAGGAGGCTAGCTTAGGAGAAAAAAAAGGCTGGGGCCAATATAAGCAAAAGGATCTCCTGTCCACGATGGAAAACTGGTGGATCCACCACACATTGCATAGAATAGTGCCGCTGATTTGACTCAACTAGTGTACGAACCAGAGGTTAATTTGCTGAGTTTTTGGGTAATCTAACGCGTTTGTATTCCGTTTTTACAAATCTAACCACGTAAAAATTGAATTTGCCAAAATAGCACCTGCTAGCGCACGGTGACCGTGCGCCAGCGGCCGCCGTGCCGACATATGGCGGCGGGCGCCCGCAATACAGCGCACCAGCACCACGCCGCCACGTGGCGTCTTTGGCGCAAGACGGTGACAACGCCCAATACCTGTCGCGACATGTGTCAATGAAAAATGAGAAAACGATTTTTGAATCGAAAAATGGACACGTGGCGGCGTGAAGGGCGCCAAGCCACGGTGATCGTCGCGCCGTCACGTGTCGACACGGCGGCGGTGGCGTCTGATACCGTGTGTCAGCGGTGCCATTTTTGCAAATACGTAAAATACATGGTTAAATTTGTAAATACGAAATACAAACACGTTAGATTAGCAAAAACTCTAATTTGCTACCTAAAGACTGCACCTAGTCCTAGTGTACTCGTGTGGGCGGTTTTAGACGGACAGCCTCAAAGTATACACTTCATTCGCATGTCAACAAACAAAAAAACTTTGTTATTAATTAACCCTTTTTAATTTATTTTTATTGTTAACCCCCGCTAACTTTATTTATAATTCTAACTCTTTTGGTTATACCATCATTCGTGGTGTGACAAAACAACATTGTTATGCTATAGGATAAGTTTGCTAAATAGCACTTTTGCCACACCACCACCAATAGCGTTACCAAACAACATTATCACACGTGACAAGAGATTGGCAAAATACAGACTGGCGTGACAGTATTATTTTGTCACGCCACTAAGTGGTTAGAATTAGAAAATAAAGTTTGCGGAAGGTTAACAACAAAAATAAATTTAAAAAAGGTTAATTAATTAAAAAAATTCACAAACAAATGCATCTATCTCTTCCCTTCCCTCGGTATATTGACCTACGTGCAGTTGCGTGTATTCATCTCAGCGACCGTTGGGATTGTGGATTAGATGCGGTCATGCATGCACCCAAATTTGGAGATGAAGATGGTGCCCCCTATAGCTTCAAACAGGTAATGGAAAAATGAAAGAAGAAAAATACTAAATTGAAAAAAAAGGCAATAAGGAACTTTTGGTGATTGTGAGTCCCTTTTTTTCAGGCTGGTACAAACTTTGCCGTCAACAGTGACGCATGGTGAAGGAGTGGCTTTTGCAGATGCACAGTGCTGCTCAAGTTGAAGATGGGCGGGGATTTTTGGCAGCCTTGCGTATACGCAGTTGGATCCTTTTGAGCGATACTGAATTTTCCTGGTGATCTTCTACTGCTGAGCAAGTGAAGAAGGGTGAAAAATATTGTGTTGTATTATACTTCCTCTGTTTTCGCTATATTTGTTTATAACCCACCATGCGCAAAACAAACAAAAACATTAAATCTAAGAAATACTTGATAAGAAATAACCATATGTATTTCTATTAAATGATATACTATAACCACTTAATCTCTTTCAAAACATTTAAGTACATATATAAAGAGAAAAATTACAACAACTACACTTTAAATTTTTTTATAGATAAATATATTGAAACAGACTTCCAAAAGCCATGGATATAGCGAAATGGGAAACATTTGCTATCTGAAAAGATAGTGTACTGCAACTGCATGTACCATGGGCCACTTTGGTACTGTTTCGTGATTGTGAAGACTCGTATCTCCTTGTTTCCTACGTATCCATTTTACTAGTTATGACATTGTTCTGCATGCCGCGAGAAGCGTCATAAGGTTGCAGGTTATATTTCATATGGAAGGAGAGTGATCAGTGTAAAGTTAATCGAAAATGCTATGGGCCGGTTTGGTTTCAGATCCTAGGTAGCTATATTAAAATTTTGGTAATAAGTAAAACTTAGACAATGCTAAAAACTAGACAAAAGAAATGATGTTTGAATCGTAGCTATACCAATTGACGGGTAATACCAAAATTGATGTCTTTGGATTGCAGCTATGCCAAAATTTGCTAAAATTATGATGATGGCATGTGAGCCCCACATGACATCTATTTTTTGTACCAAAATATGTCAACATGGATCTTGTTTTGTTGATTAAATGATAAGGAACACAACGGTTCAAACGGATCACAAATCAGATACTCGTATTAGGAAATATGACCACTTCAAACTAGTTAATCAAACTATTCTTGCAATTAATGCTAACAGCCATGACCAACCAAAATGTGCCACATGGCTCCTTGCTCCTTGCTGCCGAGCCAAAATTTTGGCGATGGATTTTGGCGCTCTCGTAACACCAGCGAATTTGCCAGAAAACAACAGGTGTTACTAAAATTTCGAGGGTAACACCAAATATTAGAACTAGCCAAATTATTAGGATACTATTAAAATTTTAATTTAGCACGTTAGGGCTATGAACCAAACAGCCCATGCATGTCGCGCGTGCGGCGCCCCTACCCTAAGCCCACGACCCAATAGGCACATGCGTGGTTGTACGGCCTACTCCGATTCATTTTCGTTGTTCGGCCCACACGCTAGAAGTAAACAGGCTTCGATCGAAACAAGTTGGGCAACCTACCCGCACGAGCAGCTAGCTCAACTCGCTTTCTTTTTCTCTGTTTTTCTTTCTTTTCTTATTTTTTTCTTTCTTATTCTTCCTTTTCATCTAGTTGTTTTTCTATTTTCTTCCTTCCTTCTTTTTTATTTTTATTTATTCCTTATTCTTTTTCATCTAGTTGTAGCCATTTCTTACGTTTTTTTTTCTTCATGTCATTTTTTCACCATTGTTTTATTAATGTTTTTTGTTTTTTGTTCAACTAATTGCCTTGATTTGCACACTAATATTTTTCATTTATTCTACTAATAGTTTTCAATTGTTTCACTTGTAATATTGAATTGTTCCACGAGCACATTTGATTTGTTGCACTAATTTTCTTCTTCTTCTGAACATCCTCGGCGAATACGTGGAACATTGAAACCAAATACGTAGAACACTGCCCCATACTCTTTAGAACTTAATACGTAAAACATTGTGGATGAAATGTTGATAGAACTTCATGGTGTTGAGGTCATAGAGAGGAGTGGAGGAGATCGAGTTGGAGATGGGAACGACGCGGAGTGTGGCAACGGAGGAGGGGGGAATCAGGAGTGGGTGGCGACATGGAGCCAAGCGCCAGCGAAGGAGGTCATAAGGAAGGTGGAGGCAGTGACGGCGGCTGCCATGATTCGACCTAATAGTTCCTTGGTTTTTGGAGATGGTTTGGGTGTAGTAGCAAGCTACAGCCTACAAGAGGAAGAGCCCCCTATTTATAGGCTGGACAAAGTACTTTACAACAAATCAGCCATCACTTATTGTATAAGGAAAATGTTGATTCTTTTCTAAGAAAGCACAGACACAAGTGATAACCAATGGCGGAGGCAGAGTAGGTGCATAGGGGTGCAGTTGCACCTCCAAATTTTTTGCACAAAAAACAGATATATACCCTTCTTAATACATAAAGTATACACTACACATACTAACATACATACTTCTTAACTCCTGGCAGCCCATTTAGCATTAGGCCCAACAGAATATGATAATCAAGCCCAATTCAACTAGTCAAGGAGGCGTTGTGCCTAAGTGCCATCTGCATATCCAGCGCTTTAGCGTGAGTAGGGGCGTAATGACAACTCATCGCGACATCGGCGCATCACGGCGCTTTACGCGTCGCCGACTTCTCTGCCGATGATCTTGACTCGACGGCCTTGCGTCGCGCCTCGAGTCTCGACCCCGAGGACATGCATCAAGATACAAGGTTTCGAGAAGTGGAGAATCTCAGTGAGCACTCTATTGAACTTGTTGAGACAAAGAAACATGATCGCTATAAACTTGTTTATTTGCTGCTCAAATTGGTATTGATCCTTTCTGTGGCTACTGAAAGTGTAGAGAGAGTATTTTCAGCAATGAATCATGTGAAGAACAAGCTTAGAAATATCATGGATGAACAATACTTGAATGGTTGCTTAGTTACATATATTGAGCGTGAATTTTTTCTACAAGTTAGTGATGATGTTGTCATCAATCGCTTTCAAAGCATGAAGGAACGTCGTATCAAGTTGTAATTTTCTAAAAATATTTTGTGATGTCAGTTATAGTGCGAACATGTAATTTGACATATTTGAACTTGTGTTGGAACGGATGTGTCTTAAGTTCGTACTCTTATTGTCAAAATCCTGGCTTCGCCACTGGTGATAACCTTATTTGTGTGATGACATCTGCCATAACATCACATAATTGATGGCTAAGTAATATGATTGTATGTATCTACGTTTGTGTTGGCTTCACTATGACATCCTCGCTATAATTCTCTCATACTAACAGCAAACTTTAGATCTTCGTAATTTGGTACGCACGCAGCTTGTCCAGGGGTTTGATGATTCGATCCGCTTTCATCAACTCAGTTTGTTGTCAGTCGTAAGTTGCCAGAAATCATACACGAATGCCGGAAGGCGTGAGGTTATGAGTCACTGAGACGCTCTTAAACCCTAATTTGTTCTCATCAGAATCGTCGAATCCTCGGGCCCTTTGCACGGGCTGGGCCGAAAGTTTGGACACATTTACTCCCCGGGCAAACGCTGGCCTGGTTCACTCGGGCCACCGAGCCTCACATCATTCATTGCCAGGGAGTCCAAAGTGCAAACTCTTTCCGCTAAAAAAGGAGTCCAATCTCCGTTTTCTTCAGAACTACAGTATGCAGTTAGCCATGGTGGAGCTTGTCCGTGATCATCTAGCAAAGTTGACAAAATACGGTATACGACGGAATTATTGTAGTGTGTGCCAGCAACATGAAAGAATTTGGAATCCACGGAGGAGATATGCTTCTGGTGTGGTACTACCACTCGATATCGATAGAACAGTCTTGAATATCACACTGGTCCAGACCCCAAACTTGCTGAGGTTGCTGTGGTTAACGTTGTTGGCAACCTGAAAGTTCCTTCCCAAACTTTTACCTGGACTGTTTATCTTGCAAGTGCTTGTCATCCTCACCATGTGCACCAGCACCACCATGTTGTTGTATGTATTTTCAGAACAGCATACGAAGTACTTGACGACATAGTTTGGGGATCGCTAAATTATCTTTCCGTCGCTGCAACTTTCTTGGCCATTCGAATTTCTACCCATATCAAAACTGAAGCATCACAATAGCAGCGATCTGGACAGAAGTGTTCAGTAAACCTACAAGCCAAAAACATATGGGGCAGTAGTAATCAGGGCGGAGCTAGGTCTCAGACCGCTGGGTAATGGTCCGAGGTCTAGGATCAAAAGCCTATGAAAAATCACCAAAGTACGAGTTCGACCAAAAAAAATAGCTGTCTAGTTCAAGACTTGGGCCGTAGCTGGCTCTGTCCCTGTTAGCAATCAAGTGAATAAACATACACCAAGGTGGCACAAACTTTTTATCCCATCCTCTTTTATTCATTGTATCAGAAGGAGCCATAGAGTTGGCCCTCGTGAGTCTGAGCATGCACACGGTGGCAGTGCTATGAACAAGCTATTGGGATACAGGTAGGCTACACTAGCGTGGAATAAAAATTTCTACCGCATAAATTAGGAATTCATGCAAGTAAGAGATTATAGATTGTTACCACTAGATACATAATGCAGTGGAAGAAGAGTTGTAGCAGTCCGGTCCAACGTCGTATGCGTCGATACAGTGGAAGTAGTCGATCGTCCAACGTCCTTGGTTGCCGATCGTTTCCTCCAGCAGCCCTTCGTGTTACTTACGTACGTCACGGGTCGTCCTCGATCAACGCAACAACGTCTCTACAGTATCCACACGTCCAAGGTGGAACGTCGTGCGCCGATGTTCTAGTACCAGCGTGCATAGTAGGGCCTTCGTATATGAGGTGGCTAGGGTTTCGGTGGGTGGTGCAACATCATCCAAAAAGCCTTCACGACTCTCCTTATAAAGAGCCCTTGACGGATCCCTACGTTAAAAACCTATTAGGACTCTTAACCACATACGGATTATAATTTGATTTAAACCTCTAACAGATCTAATCCGAACTAGTTTGTTTCAACTCATTAAGTGTGTGACCTTGTAGATTCATACATGATTACCCATTTACGGAGTAGCGTTTGACAACGTCTAAGTAAACTATTACACATCTAGGAAACCATGACAACTTTAGGTCTAAGAATCTCACATACACTATGCATGAGACCAACTAATGATACTTAAGAATCTAATAATTATCGTAGTGTTTCAAGGCGGGTCAATTCAATACTATGTTCTTTAACACATGTCCATATTATTGATTTGATATCTCATATCCATGACATATAAAATGTGATTATCGATCAATACATATGATGATTTATAAATTATAAGTGTCCTACATAATGACATAATAACAGAGAAATTTAGAATGACACCACAAACATAAATAGAGAGTTTCACGAACTACTTGCCAATTAATATAAATGGTATTTCATTTAAATGACGAAATAACATATTATTTAAAAGTTAATAAATATGAAAACGATATAATCATCTCTATAGCACGTATCAGCAACACAGGATGCTAACATTTTTTTTAAAAAAAAACTGGAGTAAATAAACAAGGGAATTAAAACAAGCCCCAACACAAAGAAAGTCCCCGTCCTCACGTCCCGACGTCTCCTCAGCTTCACCACCCGTTTTATTGCTCGGTTCTCCCAGACCAACGTACGCCTCGGTTCCAGTGGATTTCCCCTGTTCAGGCGTCCACGATCTCGCCGTCGTCCGTCGACGCCAGGATCAGCTCCGGGTGCGTGGACGCCGGAGCCGCCTTCTTGATGGAGCCGTCGATGCCGTTCGGCCGGCCGAGAGCCTTCAGCGCCAGGTGCGCCGCCTTCTGGCCGGAGATCATCATCGCGCCGAACGTTGGGCCCTGCAACCACAAGAGAAGCGAATTATCGGTCAAGGACCAAGAAAGATTCCAAGAACTATTGTAAAAATGCAAAGTTTAATCCTTTCTTACCATTCTGGGGGCGCCGTCGATCTCCGCGACCTCCATGCCGGTGACGATCATGCCGGGGACGACCTCGCGAGTCAGGCGGACGATCTCGTCCTCGGCCGTGTTCATATCAAGCGCGCGCATCCCGGGCACCGCGTCGATCATCCCGATGTCCTGGAGCCGTTTGACTCCCGTCGCGCCGAACGGCCCATCATGGCCGCAGGAGCTTACAACCACCTTCGCCTCCATGATGTTCGGGTCCATGCACGACTGGGTGTCGTGATTCATGGAGACCAGCGCCCAGTTTGTGACCACGCCGCCCACGCGGTCCTCCTTTACTATGAGGTCTTCCACGGCGACAGCGTTAAACAGCTTCACGTTTGGCCGCGCGAGGAGGCGGCTCATCACGGTGGAGGTGAAGAGCGCGGCGTGCTTAATCACCACGTAATCCTCCTGCTCGTCGTACGCGACGCCGAGCTCGTCGAGGAACAGGTGCGCCGGCTTGCGGACGACCATGGCGGAGAAGAGCTGGCCGCCGAGCCAGGCGCCGCCGCCGGGGGAGACCGACTGCTCGATGATGGCGATGCTGATGGACGGGTCCTTGGACAGCTCGTACGCGCAGGACAGCCCCGCCGAGCCGGCGCCGACGATGACGACGTCGGTGTCCGCGTAGGTGATCATATCCGTCATGTAGCGACGAGTCATCTCGCGCGAGACGACGGACTCCTTGATGGGGCTGAACTTGATGGCGTTGAGGTCGTAGGGAGGGGTCGAGGAGATGGAGTTGCAGATGGTGCCGGCGCGCGGGGTGGCGATGGAGGAGGGGGAGCGCGCGGCCGCGGGGAGGCGCGCGCCGGCAAATGAGGTCTTGAGGAGGCTGGAAGCGGTGGTGGCCATGGCTGCCATGTGGAGGCGGCTCTGGGCTTGGCTCAGGAGGAGAGCTAGGAGCTTCTTGGGTTCAGGAGACTGGGATGAGTGTGAGAGGATAAGGCGTAGTGACAGGGTATAAGAATAGGAGGGAGTGTGCAAATATCTGGAGATTGTGTCTACGTGTCAGCAGATTGGAGGCTGTGGGCTTTGGATTGATTGGGGAAGATATTTGCTGTAGAGATCATAATTTCATCCTCCGTAGCGCGCCTCTTTGAACCACAAGATCGCAGGTAAATATCTGTAACTGTTTCAGCATCGTCCACACATCCGACAAATTTCATATTGCCTTTTTTTGAGTGATATACCTTTTGCATCCTTTTCGAAGTAGATATTTGCATGTAGCCAATACCCAAAATTATGCAGCATGAATTGAGGCCTTTGAAGTGCTTGTCATGTCTCGTTAGCAAACCACACCACTTGCGGAAAAGGACCGTATGAGTTGTGTGAATTGCAGTGGTTGCGGTGTCTAGCCTCTCGAAGGCTGGAGAGCAGTGGGTGGTCACTTTGGTCGTGAATCGCGATGACACTTTGTTCAGGCCATTTTGGCTGTTCACTAGTCGGTGACCAGTTTGTCACTCTGTTTTGCTCCCAATCTTAATAAACTTGGCAGTGCCTGCCCCTGGGGAAAAAAGGACGTATGACGAGTTAAGCCATTCCACATACCATAATCTCAATTATCTTAGTACCAAATAATTGCGATGGCATGCTTCTGTTGTTGTGATCGAGGCTTAATGATATTACAAAACTGTCATCTTCAATAAAATTTGTGCCACACATTTTGGCCCACCTGATTCTTGAAAGTGACCCTGGATCCCAAAAAAGCATTTTCTACAGAAAAGATCACGCCTTTGTACCCCTTCTCCTTTCCTTGTTTGTGTGATCACGTTAGCCTTGTATTTGCTGACCAGCATGTAGTAGCGAGATAGATCTTTTGAACCGCTGCAGTTACAGCTATAATTTTGACATGAGATATTTTACCATGAGTCAGTTTAAAATCATTTAACTGCATAACAGAAAAGTATTTTATGAGGTATATGCTCCAGCTGCCCAAAGACAGCGCAGACGGATTACACAAGTAGCTAGCACAAGTTGAGGAAGACACTCTTGAGGTAAAATCCCACCAGCTCCAATGCCACATCAATAATGGTTCTACTATTCTACACAGTCGCTAATATGACGGCACCATTTGATAATTATTGGCCATTCTATGTCCAAGATATTTCCTGGCTAAGTGGCTAGCCGTGGTGTCCCCACATTCGTACCAATTGTACATGATCGTTGATGACGATGACGTGCCTAGTACAAGTGCATACCTTGTTTTATCTATGCTAGTAGCCCTGCATTGTGAGCGAAGTACATATGAGCAAACTGTAAAGGACAACAAGAACAACATAAAAAAAAAAAAACCTAGCTGGTTAACTGGGACTACAACACTGAGAATACTGCAGCATAACAAAAATTGTAAGGCCCAGGACTATGTATACTGGTATACGAATCTTATCAGTGTTTTTTTGGGGTAGTTTCCATTAGGAAATGACAAATGATGACAGGAACGGTTAGAGCTCTATGTTAAAGTGTAGTAGTATCGTCCATGCGGTGCTGCGCCAAGTTTTTTTGTGTTGTGCGATCGATTCTAGTGTTGTCTTCCCATGTCCACTTTTCTCGCTAGGCCGTTCGATACTTCTCGTGTTCCTTACGCCATTCGATCAGATCAGGCGATGCATTCGTGTTCTTCACCTTCACCTCGTGGCGTGTGTCCTCGTTTATTGTACGCGCTGTCTCCTCTTAACTATACGCACGCAACTCATTTGGGTAGTTTCGTTCTTATCGTCTTGGCGTCTCCCCCGGTTCTGTGTCCCTTCTTTCGGTCCTTGCATTTCTTCATGTCGATTCTCGCCGCTCCCTCTTCTCATTCTTTCTTACGCTTTTGTTCTTGTCTATTTGGTTTTTCTCGTCGTTGCTCTGTGTTTCTATCGGCCGTGCGTCATCTCTGTGTACGTTCACCTGCTTTAGTTTTTCTCCAGTTTTCGTAATTATCGATCGCCGTTCTTGTGTAATCTGGGCTCCCCATCTCTCTTTTTTTTGTAGGTCAGGTTTTTGTTTCTTGGGGGTGTTTGTTACTCTATCTCTTACGCGCGCGTTCCAACTTTCTTTTTGTATATCTGTTTGAATCACCATTGTTGAATTTTTCGTCCTTTTGGTTACTTTATTTTGTGGGTTTTCTTCTTTCTCGGTTCTATGTGCTTGTTACCAATGATGCATGTCTAGCCTTGTGCTGTTTTCCCCCCTATTTTCTAACACGTTCTTGCGGTCTCGTCATTTCTGAGTCAGCGTATTGTTCTCTTTTTTTTTTCGTTTTTTGCTGAAGGGGGTCTATTTCTATGAGTTCTACTCATTTTTTTAATCGGCTTCCCGAGGTTTTTTGTTTTTGCGCCGATGGCCCTTCCTGTTTTTGCTCCCTTTTAGTCTATTCGGCTAAATTCCCTCTTCTTACTTTCTACTCTCTAACTGTTGTCCTTTGGTTTCGTTGATTTTCACCGATGTTTTATCTTCTTCACCATCCAGTTCTAACTTGCCAGACTTTATTTACTTCATTAGATATGTGGTTTCCGTGCTCCGTTCCTCGAATACGCACAAGATATATTTTTTTCCTGGATCTGCTCGGATGTGTTTTCTTTTCTCTTCTTCTTAGGAGTTTTTCCTCTGCGAATCCAGTCGGGTTTTTCTCGGTTTTCTATGCTTCTTACTTATGATTTAGGTGTGCCCTGTATTTATTGTTTTTCCCCTTTTCTGTCACACTCTTGCGGGCTTGTCACAGCTGATCCACCCTTTCGCAGCTGAACGTTGACAATCTCCAGAATTTATTTTCTCCTTAACACAATCGCGTGCGTTTGTCTCTGCACCCCTTCTCTTAGGCACCAGGACACCAAGTTTAATCTGCATACTTATTTTTCGCTGGGTAATTATTTTCGTCTATTCTACACAAAACTAACGCTAATGCATTTGCCTTCCATCCTGCGTACACCAAATCGTACACAGGAGGGTGCTCTCGCACAACACCAATTCAGTCCCTACGCACAGCTCCTGCAGCCTTCTCTGTAGCCTTTCAGCAAGATCCTGTATCTTTTGTAGTTAGTTTTTAGCAACTAGAGACTGTCTCGTGTTAGAGACCAAAATGTAACCTTTTGGAAACAATGTAATATGTTTTGTGTAAAGCTAGCTATTCAGAACTCCATGTAGAACCGATGGTGCCCTGTGATGATATTCCACAACTTTTGCTGTTATGTACAACTTATTTTGCCTGTACTATTTACGTAGCTAATAAAATACCACACCAAACCTAATGCCTATGATGCACATCAAACAATCAGCCAATCACCCCGGTCATAATCACTCTATTTATTCCTGTCATAATCAGCCAAATACGCGTGCACGCTATCTTCCCTCACACGCCAAGCGGCGCGCACAAGCTACTAGTATACATGAATGCCCTGTTTATTTGTGCGCCCTCATCTCCGTCCTAACTTGTAGAGAGCAGTGCCACGGAAAGGCGGTCATTCCATACCCAAGATATTTTTCTACCTAGCCGTGATGTCCCCGCATTAATACTGCTTGTACATGACGACGATGTGCCTACTGCCTAGTAGATAGTGGTGAGATCGATCTCGTTGTACTTGCTTAATCGCACTTGCTTACTTTGGCCTCCTTGCTTAGCCATCTCACTTAAGGCTCATGACATGTGACCACGCTCCTCCGTTAGTTTGATTAATCGTCCGTTTAATTAGAGTCGTCAAGCAAAACATCATATATACATGAATCGAAGCACAGTTAATGTTTGTGAACGTCAAATCGGCCGCATTATCTTATTAGTCATCCGTTTTCGTATAATCGCCCCGCATAATCGACTTGTTTCCGTATAATCGCCCCGCATTATCCGATTAGTTGACAGTTGATATGGAGCTAGCCATTAATGTTTTCCTTCCACTTGTTAAGCTTCTTCGACTTGTTGATGGAGATAAAAAGCCAACTATAGGATTCATATATGGAATTTTATTGAATGCAAAGCGCCAGCTGGTTAACTACCTTAAAAATGAGCTGGAGCTTTGCATTCCTGTGATTAATGCTGTTGATGACTACATTGAAGGCAAGCTGGATAGTGACCTCCATCTAAGGGCATTTTATCTCAATCGATACTACTTTTACAGGGTTAAAGCTGATATGGTTAGGTCTGAAAAGATGTTTAGTAGCATTCATAAGTGACAATGCACGTTTTTAATCTATTACCTAAACTCGTTGCAAGTTGTACTCTGGTGTAGACCTATAATAGTCCGCCGATCAATCTTGTTATCTTTTGAGTTAGTAATGAAGTTGACATGTACAATTGAAGAGCGATGCAAGTTTCTTTGATAGTATTGACAATATAATGTGTTCAAATATCTCTAAAATTAGTATTATCATCAAATATGTGAGAACGACAAATTATCTGTATAATTCCGATTAATCATTCGTATTCCGATTAATCGTTTGACGGTACCATATCCGTCCGACAGCCGTATTCCCTTTTTTTAAGCACTGTTTGACTGACAGATGGGCCTACGTGGCACAATTAACTTGGTTCACGCGCCACGCCAATCAGCCATACAGGACTACGGACTTGCATGTTTCGAAGGGCCCCTTGTGCAATTTGCCCAATTTTGCAAATGTTGCTGCACCAGTACATAGGTGCGGGCGTTGTCGCAGTGGACTAAAAGTCTGTTGGAACAGCCAACGATGGCCTGGTGTTGCAACTTGCAAGGCACTATTATGTTGGTAACCACTGTTCTGCTTGCAAGTCTAGCGAATTGCCGAATTGGCACCGGAGCTACGGGTCCAGAGGATCGTTCCTCTCCTCGCCTGCTTCTGCCCGCGCGCCCTTCGCCGGCGCCGGCCGGCCCGAGCTCGCCCGCAACATCTCGTAAGTGGCCACGTGGGCGCGCTCTTGGCTACTGGGCTACTAGCCTTCCTCGGCAACTTGTTTACCGCCTGCCTGCACAGCTGCGCTGCATTTGCGCGCGCTGATCCAACACGCGCGGGGCGGGGTAAATCTGCCGCGCGCCGGGAGAAGCCGAATCAGCTGACCGGCCCTCCGCGCCGGCCGCCCGTCAAAAAGAAGCCCAAGCACCGCAGCTCGAGGACGAGCCTGGGCTGGCTGGTGCTGCGTGAAAAACCTCCAGCTGCGCGCCGTTCCAACTCCACCTGGCCCTCCTGCAAAACTACTACGTGCGTACGTACGGGCTGCCGTTCACCGCGGGGCCTGCGCCGAGAGGAGGTGCCGAGGCCGCTCCTTCGCTTCGAGGCAAGGCCGCAGACGCTCACCCGTGGGCCGTGTGCGGAGGCACGAGAAGACAGCCTCGGCTGAAAGTCCGGCCCATATGGAGTTACTACGCCCGGCGAGGCCACGTGTCGGCATGCGTCTAGAAGCAGTCGAGCGTAAACAGTGGCGTGTTGGCGAGTAGGAGCAGGGCTATATGGAACCGGAAGTGATGTGGACGATAAATGTTTCTTCCCACGCTTACTTGGTCGTCCGTCCCTCCTTTCTCCCGAGGCCAATCCTTATCCAATCGGTGGGTGTGTGTAATCGTGTACCCGGCCCAATCCTAATTGACTCCGCCGCCGTCATGGGCCTTACAGCCCTCGCCTGCCGGTTAATCAGCTACAGATATGTACGAGGTTACTAGCCGGCCGGGTGCCTGCGTTACACCGGTTTTCAAATAAACATAATAAAAATTACTATTAACGTAGAAAATCAATATTCATAAGATAATTATCCTACAAATAAAATTTTTATACATAATTTATCTCTAATCAATAAGCCACATATAATCTTATGATAAACCACAAGCACAGATAATTTAAGGCTTTTGCTAGAAAACTTGTGACTGTTTTTTGAGTTCAAAATAATCACATTATGAGCCGTTTGATATGCGTTGAGATGTGTGCCGAGTTTCTTTTTTAAGCATGTTTCTAAGATGAATGATATCTGATCTCATCATACGGTTCATAATATGACTGTTTTGAACTCAAGAAAACAGTCGCAAGTTTTCTAGACAGTTCTATGATGAAAAGATGAAATACCTCTCTAACATGTTCCATACACATATCTTTATATTTACTATTATAAAAGAAGGATTTGATGGTAATGGTGAGTTTGTCATGTACCACCTTCTCTCTTACCTTTTGAGTTGATACGATCTTTTGTAGATAGATATGTGTATACCTACCTGTTGTTTTGAACTCAAAAAACAATCGTAAGTTTTCTAGCAAAAGCCTTTCAATCATTTATGCACTTAGCATTCCATATATATCATGCATTGCAGCAGCAACTTAATGCCTCTAAAAAAATGGGGATGGTTACTGCGCAAGTCTTAATTACCGAAGTTACAGTCATCGGTCTTGGTTCTGTTTACGCACGCAGATGGATGATTGGAGGAGTACTTACGCAACCGATCTCAGCTTATGTGCAACTAGAGCTAACCACTGCTACTGTCCAAAATGTGTATGAATCAAGTTTTGTCCTTGTGCGAAACCGATCGAAACCCAGCACGCCAGCATCGACGTGGCGACCATAACTCACGGTTGCAACTCTCACCTGCACCACAACATGCTAGCTAGATTGCCACGATAAGCATCGAAAGATCGAAGCGAGACGCTAATCACCAAGTTGCATGCAAGAATGGATTGCAGCTTTTGGGACGTCACCCCCTCCCTATATATACAACGGGAGTCCAAGGTGAAGCAGCCAAGGCATGCATGCACTTGCACCTGCTGATCTTCAAGTGCATGCCTTGATTTAATTTACGTAGACCTCTCCTAACGTTCTAGCCATGGCGTCTCCACTCTCCGTCCCTTCTCTGGTTAGTCGATCTGACTGTGTTGTGATGACAAATTCCTAGCTAGCTACGATCTGATTGGTCATGCTGTGATGATATATCTTCGTTTTCTTTTCTGAACGCGTGCAGATAATGGAGGAGGAAGGGCGGTTCGAGGCGGAGGTGGCCGAGGTGGAGGCGTGGTGGAACACGGAGAGGTTCCGGCTCACCAAGCGCCCCTACACCGCCCGCGACGTCGTCCTCCTGCGAGGCACGCTCCGCCAGAGCTACGCCTCCGGCGACATGGCCAAGAAGCTCTGGCGCACGCTCAAGGCCCACCAGGCCAACGGCACGGCCTCCCGCACCTTCGGCGCGCTCGATCCCGTCCAGGTGATTCGTCAGTTTATCCGGTGATCCATATGGCGAGGCCGGTCGAACTGTTCGAGACGGAGTTTTGACACGTGTTTCGTGCGTGCAGGTGACCATGATGGCGAAGCATCTGGACACCATCTACGTCTCCGGGTGGCAGTGCTCGTCGACGCACACCTCGACGAACGAGCCGGGGCCCGACCTCGCCGACTACCCCTACGACACGGTGCCCAACAAGGTCGAGCACCTCTTCTTCGCGCAGATCTACCACGACCGGAAGCAGCGCGAGGCGCGCATGTCGCTGCCCCGCGCGGAGCGCGCGCACGCGCCGTACGTCGACTTCCTCAAGCCCATCATCGCCGACGGAGACACCGGCTTTGGTGGTGCCACGGCCACCGTCAAGCTGTGCAAGCTCTTCGTCGAGCGCGGGGCCGCCGGGGTCCACCTCGAGGACCAGTCGTCGGTGACCAAGAAGTGCGGCCACATGGCGGGGAAGGTGCTCGTCGCCGTCTCGGAGCACGTCAACCGCCTCGTCGCCGCCCGGCTCCAGTTCGACGTCATGGGCGTCGAGACCGTCCTCGTCGCCCGCACCGACGCCGTCGCCGCAACTCTGATCCAGACCAACGTCGACGCGCGTGACCACCAGTTCATCCTTGGCGCGACGAACCCGCGCCTCAAGAATCGGAGCCTCGCGACCGTGCTCTCCGACGCCATGTCGGCCGGCAAGAACGGCAGGGAGCTCCAGGCCATCGAAGACGACTGGCTCGCAACGGCGCAGCTCAAGACCTTCTCCGACTGCGTCAAGGACGCCATCGCAAGCCTCAACACCACCGACCATGACAAGCAACGCAAGCTCCAGGAATGGAGCAGCGCCACCAGCTACGACAAGCGCGTGTCCCATGAGCAAGCACGCGACATAGCCGCGAGTCTCGGCGTCACGTCCGTGTTCTGGGACTGGGACTTGCCAAGAACCAGGGAAGGGTTCTACCGCTTCCAGGGCTCCGTCGCGGCGGCCCTCGTCCGCGGGCGCGCCTTCGCGGCGCATGCCGACGTGCTCTGGATGGAGACGTCGAGCCCCAACATCGCCGAGTGCACCGCCTTCGCGGAGGGCGTGAAGGCGGAATGCCCCGAGACGATGCTGGCCTACAACCTCTCGCCCTCGTTCAACTGGGACGCGTCCGGTATGAACGACGCCGACATGGCGGCGTTCATCCCGCACGTGGCCCAGCTCGGGTACGTCTGGCAGTTCATCACGCTCGCCGGGTTCCACGCCGACGCGCTCGTCACCGACACGTTCGCGCGAGACTTTGCTCGGCGCGGCATGTTGGCGTACGTGGAGAGGATCCAGAGGGAGGAGAGGAGCAATGGAGTGGAGACGTTGGAGCATCAGAAGTGGTCAGGCGCCAATTTCTATGACAGGGTGCTCAAGACCGTGCAAGGTGGCATCTCCTCAACCGCAGCCATGGGCAAAGGCAAGTTACTATCCTTTTACTATGGTTGAGACATTTTCTTCGGTTACAATAGTCTGAGTGGTTTGTTAGTCTAATAGCCTATTTTACAGAGGTAATTTGTTCATGTTATATATTCATCTTGCTCTTCTAATTAAATGTTTTGATGTGTGATTGTAGGAGTTACTGAAGATCAGTTCAAGGGCTCGTGGACTAGGCCTGGAAGTGAGACTAGCAGCCAACATGTTCTTGCCAAGTCCAGGATGTGATGAGGATTGGGAAAGAATAATTATTCAGAGGAAAGTTCTAATTAAATAACTGAAAATTAATAAAAAGTGACATCAGGTTATCAGCTACGGGAACTAGGTACTTTACAAACTGGACTATAATTGGCACGCATAATTCAACCAATTACCTAGCTATATATGAATTGAGTTATGACTCAAACTGGAATAATCAGTTGGGTTAACTGTATTGGCATACATGACTGAACCAATTACCTGGCTATATATGAAGTGATCAGTTATGACTCAAATTGGAACAATCGGTTGGGTTAACTGTATTGATGTGAATCTTCGAGTTTATCAATTGGAAATGGGATATATCGATTGATTTCGAGTACCGTTATGCATATACACTCAATTTTCGAGTTCATCAGTTTTTTCGTTTACCGAATGGATGGTTCGGTAAGCCAAAATCTAACAAAAGTCATGATTCTTATAGTCTCTTCTGAAATTTCAGGATGCTTTTAGTATCGATTTTTCGGTTTCTTGCTGATTGCTCTAATCTAAATTCATCGAAAAGAAGTGTACTCGTAATCTAACTCAAGTCCTAAGGCATCTGCTTATCCCAGTAAATAGATGTCAACAGTGTGTTTTGTTGCAGTGATTTCTCGAGCAACAAGCCAACAAGTATGTTTCTAGTATCAGCAAGTGTTTTTTTGTGGGATGCAACATTTTCTCAGGGTAGTAGAGTTTTGACTATTGAGAGCTATAAGCTACTGTTCCTGCCTGCTTCCTGGTTCACTTTCAATAGAAAAATACCGGCATACTAAAGAATGTGGTTTTTCCACATATACATGTGTGTACCTGTACTGTCACCATCGCCAAATGTGTCTCGAGATTGATGCAAACTTTTAAAATTCAAATCACAATCATATCTTCTAATAATTGAATATCCCTTATACGAATCTTAAGGCACTTTTGAGGGTTAAGATAGTGAATATACCCGTATTTACACGTGGTTTCGAATTTTTGCACACTAAACTGACATTTTATTTGGTTCACAATGAACTACATTGATGGTACTGTTTTTCGACTACATATTACTATATAGTTACGTACGTGTGAAAGGCTGTCTGAAAGTTTCAAGGTCGTAACTTACAAGAACTGAAGTATGTTTACAAAGTACGTTACACAAGAGGGCTTTTTCTTTTCTACTTAGCCCAAGGCTTTAAAATGGAAAGCACGACGATCACAGCAATGACCAGAAGTAAAATAATTGCAATCAGCATGCACTTCCTTGACTTCTTCTGCAGGCTCTTCGCGGTGCGCAGCGCTTCAGTACCAGTTTGTACATGGTTTACAGCATTTTGAACCTGACAGTTGAAATTCATCAGCAAGCATAAACGGCATAGTTTCCAGGCACATTGATGAACTTTTAGAGTTTTCAGTAAGGTTGGCAAAAAAAAAAAAAAAGAAAGGAAGCCACGAACCTGGTTCTCTATGTTGTCCAATATCTCTCCTTGTGCGTCGACGAGTGCTGCCATGTCTGCAAAAATCTGAGAATAAAATGGTATATGTCATTGCTAAAGCAACCATTGGGGATTCAAGATATAGTTAGTCCAGGGACAATCTGTGCTCAACTCTGAACAAGTGAACATGCTATAGATTAGTTGCAGATTATATGGTAGTACTAAGCACTCTTGCAATCTTAGTTTATAATCCAAGCATTGGTTGAAGTTTTGAAGAACTGCGAAAACACAAAATCAAACGTGCAATCTTGCCAAAACCACCTGCTGCAATTCAAGAAGCCCTTTCTCAATCTCCATGACCGCATCATGCCGTTCCTGAATTTCTTCAACCGTGGCGACAATCTATACGTCAAGTGCAATTTATGAAATGAGGCAAGAATCGTCAGCCTCAATGAATGAGATGAACTACACAAGTACTTGGTGAAACAAAACACGTTAATTGACCTGCCCTCGACCCATTCCCTGAATTGCATTCTCAAAGATCTGCTCGCTGCTGCCAGTCTCAATAAGGCGGTCAATCACCTACATGTTTTGTGCCACAATTAGATCAGAAGAGCAATCCATTTCACCGTGCCTAACGTGGTAGCACTAGCATCATCCACACCTCATCAGAAGGCTTTGTTCCGGTGACTGTTCAAATTCAAGATTAAGGTTTATCATGAAACGGTAATATAATAATTCAAACTAAAATTATGTATCAGAAAGAGAATGAAGCAACATGAAAAAGTTCCTCACCAGTGAAAATTCTCCTCTCAACGACTTCTCGGTACTCTTCTTGGATAGTTTGCCTTAGATTCTGTAATGAATGTGGTTTACTATACTGCAAGATATTTAATTTGTTTTGGCATGGAAGATGGACAGTAAATTAAATAACTGCACCTGGAAATCGTTCATTCTTTCTTTAAGTTTCTTCTTCAATGCACTGCAATCACCAAGAGCTAGCCATCAAAATTCACTTTTTTTGTTGTTGTTGCAAAAGTACTGCATGATTGTTTTCTGAGCGCTTCAAATAATTTTGGACTAACTGGTTAAATCATAAAAGGTCCTGGAAATAGATTCTAAGCAACTTATTTATCATAAATTATTTTTGGTGATTGAAGGATCAATGGCGAACCAAGTTAAATTTGTCTCGAGATTAAACATATACCATTGTATTTTCTAGCAAGTAGTAATTATCTAGCACGTAGCAGTTACTAGTAACTTAGTTACTGTAGATGGTTAAAAGTACTCAAGAAATGAATGAAGATCTTACATGGTCATCGACATCCTTGATCGATCTACGCTCGTGCCCTTCCCACATCCTGGTTTCTTTCTGTTCTCAAGACTCTGCAAACCGAAAACAGGAGTGAGCCCTGCAGAACTAGCCCCAGATATCATCAGGTGAATTCACATACTGCAGAACTGGACAAGTTATATCAGTACATTTCTATCCATTTGTTCTAACTTCACTTTTATGTCGCGCGCTATCTTTCCCACTCCATCGATGTCTTTCTCCATGCGTCCCTTGATTTCTGGAAGGTGAGTTATTTCAGATGAATATTTCAGTTAGATCATACCACTCGGAAATGCAAGTAATCATATAAGTCAACAGGTGGAGTTTGCACCTTTCATTGCGGAAGCCTTAGTGACCGATTTTGACTCCTCATTGGCTTCCTGTAGGTGGGCAGAAAGTATAAATAAATTGTCTATAGTACAAGTCAAAGCTAAGGACTAAGGAAAAATATTGCCAGGGAGAACTAGCATTTGAGACCAGAAGTTGAAAATAAAGTTTACCTGAAGTTTGTGAAGTATGTTGGACATCTTGTCCAACAACATCTCAATCTCCTTGACCTAGAGAAAGATAACTTACTAATAAGATAAAAACATATTTTGTAGAATTAATGCAAACCGTATTGTTGCTACACAACTTTAGATAAGAGCGGATCAAAATCTTGGTGTACATGAATTGGATATCAGACCTCTTCGAAGAAGTCCTCAAGTCCATAATCTGATTTGTTCTTGGAATTTTGATGCCCCAACTCGATGTCCCTCTCCTTTTGGGGCTTCTCATCCATTTCAAAAGAATCCTACAGTTGAATTGAAAATGTCAGAAGCAATATGGATCAACAAGCATATTACGAAGTTATCTATGATGATAAAATTGTAAGTTTGACTCGTTTACTGGTAGTTTTCACCCAGAAGGACAGCTAGTCTTCAAAAGTTATAAATTGTGACTTGTTACACTAGAACTACGTCAGTTTGTTCTCTAATTTACTGCATGCCGTTCGCATAAAGAAAACAAAGCATAGATCATCAAGGAAGAAAAGGAACTGCAACTTGACAGAAACAATCCTGTAGAAAGAGCATTACCGTCAGAAGATTGTTCATGTTGTCCTCGCGCAGGGAGGGAGGGACAGACAGAGAGAGAGAGAGAGAGAGAGAGAGAGACAAGAGAGACAGAGAGAGTCGACTCTATTGAAGAAGAGATCAAGAAACGTATGCGACGGCTTTGGAGAGATCGTTTCGGCGAGGAGCGCCGGCCAGCACTAGAAACAATTAACTAGCACACGACCAGGTTTAGAACAAATCAAAGGGACGCAATTATATGTAATTCCTTTCTCGCTTTGGGTGTAGCGGGGCTCCCATAGCATAGGACAACTGTAACGTCCGTTTTCGGACGATCGAATAGTAATTGATTTCGTTTCGTTCTTCGCCGTAATTCAACTAAAACCTATTTTCGAAAACCCTCGTTCTCCCTCGGTTTGAGTTTCAAATGCGTTGGTTGTAGCATTTGAAATCCAAACTTCGCGAAACGGAGTTTTCTCCTCCGTTTTGTCTTCTCAGGCCAGGTTTGAGGGGACCTACCCCTCTCGGGCTTAGCCCATTCCTTGCTCTCTCGGCCAGCCAAATTTCAAATTTCAAATTTTGTCTTCCTCCTCTTCTCTCCTCCCCATTCCCCAGGACAGCGAAGAAGCAGCAAGAAGGTGGAGGACTTCTTCTCCCCCCGCTTCTTCTCCTGGCTGCCAAGCGTGATGGGGCAGACCAGGCGGCGGCTCCTCTGCCCTCCTGGCCTGCTAACTCCTGAGCCGCCCCATCCCCTCTGCTGCAGCAGCCATGGCACAGCCTCCTCTGCCTCGCTGCTCTGCGTCGGCTCCACTGCCGCCTGCGCCAACCGCTCCTGGCCGCCCTTTTCTCTGCTTTCGCGTCAGCTGATTCCAGATGGGCTCGTCACCACCTCACACGGTGTCCTCGCCGCCCTCGTCATCGCCCGTCACCCGCTCGTCCTCGCCGTCCTCGCGCTGCACCCCAACCACCCGTCCTCGCCCGTGGACCAAGCCGCGTGCGCCCATGCCTCCGCCTCGGGACGCAGCCGCCTACTCTCGTCCTCCCCCTTGACCTCGCAGCTCCCTCCCGCTCCTCCTTCTCCCCTTTAAGCCCCCTTCACCCCTGGAGTTTCCCCCACGTCGCCCCATTGCAAAGGTAAGAAAAACATACCTCCAAACCGTGAGCTTCATCCTCGCCATGCGCCACTGCCCGTGTGGTCGCCTCGGTGAGCCCGTCCATGACCATCGCGTCACCTCGAGCCCCATGGCCCGAGTCAGTCCCCCCCACCTCCTCTCTCCTCCCGTCGCCAGAGACCTCCACCCACGCCGCCTCGTCTTCTCCACTCCCGGCCGCTGTCGCCGAGCCGCACCGCCTCCCCATTCCTCCCGGACCACTCCTCCCACACCTCCTCACTCACTCTCATTGGTGCCTGCGCCAGCTCCATCTCTGCGTCGCCGCTCCTCTGGCGCCGCGCAAAGCCATGGAAACCGCCGCCGCCCTCTTTCTTCCTCCCCGCCTGTCCGCCTTTCCTGGCCCGCCGCCATCTCCACCGAGGCCGCCGCCTCCGGCTACCGGCCGCGCTTGCCGGCCTTCCCGCCTCTCGCCGCCACGCCCTCGGCCGGCCGGCCCGCCTCCCTCTGCCCTCTGTTCCTCTCTGTAAAACAGAGAAGGAAAGCAATGGGGGATTTTTGGGATTTTTTTTTTTTGCATGGGCCCCACATGTCATACGGTCTTCTCCTCTCTCTGTGGATCGCCCGTGGACTCACAAGACGACTTGTGCCGTGAGCCCTGATCACCCACAATGCCGTGGACGCGGTCCATGACTGTTCCGGGGACCACAGCCCTTTTCTCCCTCCTTTTTCTTTCCAATTAAGTCTTCGTTAATTCGTATCTCCTCCGTTATAGCTCCAAAAATTGCAAACTAAATTTCTAAAAATTCGTTAAGTCGAGACCTTGCTAATGGCATAGGCCTTGATTAATTTGGAGTTTATTTGTGTATTCATTTGTATTTACTTGCTCTCTTTGCCGTTGTGCTTTTTCCGGTAAATCGCCCGTTTAGGATTCGAAGACGCCGGAGATCCTCAAGTCGACCAAGACCAAGAATATCACGATCATCTTGCCTCTAACCAAGGCGAGTCAATGCTTTGACCATGTTGCTCCTACATTTTATGTAAATTAGTTTCTTTTAAATTATTAAATTGCATGCTTTAGTTTTTAATCAAAGATATGTTAAAGCTTAAGGTAGTTAATCACCTACTTGTTGTTTAATTAATTAATATTGCCATCCATGTCAACTTGAATCCAATATCCTTTGTCACCCTAGTAATACTATGGTAATACTAGTTATAGGTCGTGCTTAGGCGACATGCTAGCCTTGCTCATACCGGTATTAAAATACCCTAATCATCATGTCTTCAAAAATAAATGTTTTGGGTAGTCATTGGTGGTCCAATGACTAAAGCGAGAAAATAGTTTGGTTTACTCCTCAAAACCCTAAAAATGCTAGCTCTATCTGGGCGGATGGTGAGGCGGATTGGTGCTCCTGAGCACGAGAATGGTTGGGTTGTGGAATGAACCGCCAGATAACCCTAAGGACTTAATCGGGTCACGACCTCTGTGTTAAACAAGTACAACCACAAGTTGCGTAAAACTTGCGACTTAGCTTAGTAGGTTTATTGAACCTTGGATGCCATTTATTTGGGCGGATAAATGGGGAGCCAAGGGATTCATTCCGCTTGAATGGGACACCGAGAGGAGGGTGACGTTTGCGGTCGGCCGAGGTATAGCACCGCTATACCGGTCGAGAGGTAAAACATCCCGCTCAACACTATGGGCGTAACCCTATATGTGCGAAATGACGAAGGGCGAGATAAGTCGAACGTTATTGTGACAACCTCTCGACTACACATCTAAGGAATTGTGTAGGGCAATGAGTTAATTGTCTCTTGTGGGTAAAGTGTGCTATCTCTGCAGAGTATTAAAGCTTAAACAGTAGTGCCTACTGGTCAAAAGCGGACATGGGAACTTAACTTGAGTTAGTTCTATTTCAAAACCTTGTGGGTGGTATAAAAATGTGGCGGGCTCACCTAGCCCTGAATTTGTTTGCCTGGGTGGATGTACCCCAGTGGTGATAATATTGGTGGATGTAACCATAATCAAATTAAGCATGAAGGTGGAGGTAACCTCTGCTGTTAATAATTATTGCACACTACTCTCTTTATAAAAATTACAATTTGTTAAAAATGCTAAGTCATAGGTTTTGTAATTATAGTATTGCAAAACTTGCTTTCGCAAATAAAAGAACCCGAGCCATCCTTGTTAAGCCTTGCATATATATAATTGCATTTGTGTGTTGGCTCGCGAGCACGGTAGTAGTGCTCATCCTCGCTTCTCTCCCCCACCCTTCAGATAATGAAGATGAAGGAGACTACGCCTACTACGATGGACCAGAAGACGATGGACAAGGATATGACGAGGAGTAGGATAGTTCTGTAGTTTAGATCTCGCCCAGTCTAAGTAGACTCGTTGGTACCCGCGCACAACCGATATTATCCAAATTTCTTGGTTAATATCTCCATCAGACTGAGACACCCGATCCGCTTGTTCATGCGAGATGAGCCCTACCTTCTGTTGCTTCCGGCTGAGACTTGGTCGTTCTTTTGTAATGTAATATATTTGGCCTTGTGCGCCCTTTTGTAAACTTCGACCCGATGAGGTCTATGTTACCTGTGTTGTAATATATTTGTTTTAGTTCACGCCTTGTATGAATGATTCAAAGACAATGTGTCTTGTGAAGTGCTAGCTCTTGATCCAGGAATAGCACGATGATTCACAAAGGATTTGGATTCTCGTAATCCGAGTCCGACAGAGCTGATATCGAGCATCTGATCAGAGAGTCTTAGTTAGATTGGTCGTTGCCTTAAGGACTTGGATCTTATTTTTAAAATTAAGAAAAGTTTTGCCAAAAATATAGAGTATTTATTGCTTCTACTCATCATTCCTAGTTCCATACTCATCTCTAATCTCATTAAGTGTTACTAATCTTTTCTCTTGTTTCAAAATTTGTAGATGGCTTCTCCTCCATTGCAGCCCATGGGACCATAGCTCTCATGGGGTCAATGAAGGTGGTTTCGTCGATCTCCTTCGCGAGCTGATGCAGTTCCTTAATTTCCCCGGCCCTCCGCTCTTCCGAGGACGGAAGACGATGGTTATGGCTCACGAGTCTTGGGACATGGAGGTTTTCCTCTATGCCAGACCAGCGAGTTCACGACCCACGTGTTCTTTGTCGAGGCACCCGCCTCACCGCCTCGGCGCTATCCAGATATGGCCCGTGTTGCCATCACGCGCTTGTGTCAGGAGTATGAGGTCCTCCTGCAGGAGTCACCATACTGCTTCTACCCGTGTCTCTACGATGGAGAGAGCTCCCCGGAGTCCTTCGCCGCCATCGACGATGAGCCCCGCCTGACCCAGCAGGTGCAACTGACCCAGGCGATGATCCACAACATCCACTCCCACACCATCGAGATCCGACAGCTTCGGATGCTTCTCACCGATAGTGAGGCCCACTCTGACACCCTTCGCACCAACATGATCAGAAGCGATGAAGCCCACCATGATGCCATGTGGGAGAGAGACAAGATCGTGGGATGAGACATCATCAAGATGGAGAGAGACGCCGCCTTGCAGAGGTAGCACGTCTCACGGCCGCCTGGCGGCAAGCATTTCAGCTTCAGCTCCGGCTCCTCCTCGCCTCCGAGGACTCCGCGACCAGTTGACCACAAGAAGAGCGTCACGACGCCCGATCCGCCGCCTTCGGCGACCTTCCGGTGTCCCGGCGTGGGCCGCAGACCCTGCCCCGTTCCTTCGCAGACATCAGCTCGGGTCACTCTCGTTCGCGAGCTTGATCGAGCCGCTCCGCTCCGTTCCTCGATGGAGTAGTCAGGATAGGCTAGGATAGCTAGCAGTGCTTGCTAGGCAGTCTTTTGGGTTGCAAGCACTTTTGTTTCTCCCTTTTGTAGACGATGTGTATCCTGTGTCATGACTTAGCTTAGCGTATAAGCTTTGTATGGAAGTCATGTAACACTTAACCCCTTAATATAATGCAGCCATTCTAGGCTTTGTATTGTATCTGTTCGATCTTTCTGTTTGGTTCTTTTGTGTGTGCCTTAGAGGGCTAGTAAACCCTCATATACCCTTTTTCCTTGGTTCTCCCTAGTTCTAAGTCTCATCTTTTCTTCAGGATGCCGCCAAGAAGAGCCGCCGCCCCTGTCCGTGGAGCCTTTGCCACTGGCCGAGGAAGAGGCCGTGGACGTGGCCGTGGTCGTGGACAAGGACAAGACCTGCCCCCTCCACCACCAGCAAATCCGACAATGGCCCAAGTGATGTTCCAGCAGACCCAAATTCTCCAAGCTTTGCTCAACAATCGTGACAGAGGGACTGCCGCCGCAATTCCAAGCTCGTGACTTCTTAGGACAAGGCCCTCACCTTTCTTTGCAATGACGAACCTCTTGAAGTCAAGACCGGCTCGGGGACACCGAAAAGAAGCTTCGACTCGCTCGTTGCTCCAACAAAGACATGGTGGACTTTGCCACCCACCAACTAAAAGGTCTTTGCTGAGCATGGTGGGAGAATTACCTTGCCGCCAGAGGTAAGGAAAGTCCAGAGTCCGAAGAAGAAGAAGAAGAAGCGGTCAGAGTATCATCGATCGAGAACCAAGAACCTCCTTGTTGACCAGCCAGAGAAGAAGTTGCAGAAGCACAGTTTGATGGGGATGAACCAGCTTTGCAGCCAATCCCCTGGACGGAATTCAAAGCAGCCTTTCGCACCAACTTCGTACCAGCCGGTACAATGAGATTGAAGAAGAATGAGTTCAGAACTCTGAAACAAGGACATATGACGGTCAACGAGTATGTCACTAAGTTTACCCAGCTTGCTCGCTACGCCCCCAATGACGTAGCCGATGAAGAAGAAAAGATAGACCGCTTTGTGGAAGGTATGCGTGGTGACATGCGTGGAAAGCTTATCCTCCATGACTATGCCAACTTCCACCAGTTGATCAACAAGGCTCTACTGCTAGAAAATGAGAATAGGTTAGCAGAAACTAGCCGCAAGAGGAAGATGCCCTTCCAGAAGCCCCAAGGAAGCTATCCCCAGAAGTCAACCTTCGAGGCGCTTCATCTTCGAGATCATCTGCAACGACCTCGAAAAGCTTCGCTCCGCCTCCCATTCTCAAGGAAGTGGTTTCAGACTCTTAGCCAAATGACAGCCAAAGAACCGTCAACCCCAAAGACACCTCCATTGCTTCAACTGTGGAGAAAAAGGTCACTTTGCTAACCGGTGCCCTCATCGCAGCAACCCCGCTCCAAAGAGTAACCCAGGAGCCGCCCCAGTTCAAGGTCGAACTTCAGCTCCAAGCAAAAGTCATCAGACTTCCCAAGCTTCAAGGTCTACCCCGACACAAAGCCGTGGCAATGTGAATCATGTCACCGCAGAGGAGGCACGAGATGCCGCAGGGGTACTGATGGGTACGTTCTCTGTTAATTCAGTACCCGCACAAGTTTTGTTTGATTCTGGAGCTTCACACTCCTTTGTTTCAAGAAAGTTTGTTGAAAGGCTTAAGTTGCCGACTTATAAGCTAAAGAAACCCGTGGTACTTAGATCACCCGGGGGAACCCTATATGCTACTTCAGTTAGTCCCAAAGTAGAAATTGCTTTGGAGGATTCTGGATTCTTAGCTACTCTTCTTGTGCTAGAATCCCAAACACTAGATATCATCCTCGGGATGGATTGGTTGGCCGCATATCATGGATTAATAGATTGCGCCAACAGAAAAGTGGTACTTGCCAAGGATCCTGAAACCACAATAAGGATTAGTGTGGATCGTTCCCCTCCTTGGGATCGAACAATCCACCACCTTGGAGAGTTGTCCTTAGAGACAACGCCTGTAGTCCAAGCTTACCCCGATGTCTTCCCAGAAGAATTGCCAGGCATGCCACCTGACAGAGATATCGAGTTTGTAATCAATTTGAAGCCAGGAACAGCCCCAATTGCTAAGAGACCATATAGAATGGCCGCTGATGAACTTGAAGAGTTGAAGACACAACTTGAAGACTTACACGAGAAAGGATTCATTAGACCTAGTTCTTCTCCTTGGGGTTCGCCAGTTCTTTTTGTAAGGAAGAAAGATGGTTCCGCCAGATTGTGCGTGGATTACAGATCACTCAACGAGGTGACAATCAAGAACAAGTATCCCTTGCCCCGCATTGATGATCTATTTGACCAGTTGACAGGAGCTTCAGTTTTCTCCAAAATAGATTTAAGATCTGGATACCATCAACTCAAGATCCGGAACGAGGACATTCCTAAGACAGCCTTCACCACTCGGTATGGCTTGTATGAGTTCACAGTCATGTCGTTTGGCTTGACCAATGCCCCAGCCTACTTCATGAATCTGATGAACAAGGTATTTATGGAATACCTGGACAAATTTGTAGTCGTGTTTATAGACGACATCTTGATCTATTCCAAGACCAATGAAGAGCATGCTGAACATCTGCAAATGGTCCTGGAAAAGCTTAAAGAGCATGAGCTCTATGCCAAGTACAAGAAAATGTGAATTTTGGCTTAAAGAAATCAGCTTTCCTCGGACATATTGTATCCGCAGGGAGGAATAGCGATTGATCCATCCAAAGTGGAAGTCGTGATGGATTGGAAACAACCTACATCAGTGACGAAGTCCGTAGTTTTCTCGGTTTAGCCGGATACTACAGACGCTTCATAGAAGGATTCTCCAAGCTTTCCAAGCCGATGACCCACTTGCTTAAGAAAGAAAAGAAGTATGAATGGACAGATGCTTGTGAGAAGAGTTTTAAAGAATTGAAGAAGAAGTTAACTTCTGCACCAGTGTTGACCCTGCCGGACATTCATCAAGACTTTGAAGTCTACTGTGATGCATCGCGCCAAGGTCTTGGATGCGTGCTTATGCAAGGAGGAAAAGTTGTAGCCTATGCATCCAGACAGCTCCGTCCTCATGAAGACAACTATCCAACTCATGACTTGGAGTTAGCAGCGGTAGTGCACGCCTCAAAATTTGGCGGCATTACTTGATTGGAAATCATTGTGATATTTATACGGACCACAAGAGTCTCAAATACATATTCACTCAATCGATCTCAACCTCCGGCAAAGAAGATGGTTAGAGTTAATAAAGGATTACAATTTGGATGTCCATTATCATCCCGGAAAGGCTAATGTAGTTGCTGATGCATTAAGCCGTAAGTCTTACTGCAGTAATGTTATGATTCAAGAGCATCAATCCGAGCTTTATAAGGAATTTGAAGCTCTCAACCTATATTTGATAGAACAAGGCACTGCAGATGCTATGGAAGCACATCCAACGTTAGAAGAGCAGATCAAGACCGCTCAACAAGGACACTCTGGAGTCCAGAGGTTCAAACATCTCATGGCAAAAGGAAAAGCCCCCAAGATGATTGAAGATCAGCAAGGAATCCTATGGTATGGGAAACGTCTCTTTGTTCCCCACCAAAAGGAACTTAAGGATTTAATCCTGAAGGAAGCCCACAGTTCAGCGTATACCCTGCACCCAGGTAGCACCAAGATGTATCAAGACATGAAGGTTTTGTATTGGTGGCCACGCATGAAGAGAGATATCGCCGAGTATGTAGCCTGTTGTGATGTGTGTCAACGAATCAAAGCTGAACATCAGAAGCCAGCAGGATTGCTTCAACCCCTGCAAGTCCTCGGTGGAAATGGGAAGAGATTGGAATGGATTTCATTACGGTCTACCCGAACCAAGTCGGTTGTGACTCAATATGGGTTATAGTTGATAGATCCACCAAAGTAGCCCATTTCATTCCAAAGAAAGACAACTTACAAGGGAGACAAGTTAGCCGAGTTATATATGGCTCAGTATTGTGTGTTTACACGGAGTACCCAAGAGGATAGTCTCCGATCGAGGATCCCAATTCACCTCGCATTTACGGCCGCTTGCATGATGCCCTTGAACACACCTTGATTTCAAAGATGACTTATCATCCGCAGAGACGATGGTCGACGAAAGGACAAACCAGATTCTAGAAGACATGCTTGAGCTTGTGCTTTGGAGTTTACCGTAGATTGGGAAAAGTGTCTACCGTATGCCGAGTTTGCATACAATAATAGCTACCGATCCAAGTCTCGAAAATGTCACCGTTTGAAGCACTTTATGGAAGAAAATGCAGAACCCCTCTGCATTGGTCAGAATCCGGTGAAGGATATATCTTCGGACCAGATACTCTCAAGCAAGCCGAAGAGAAAGTACGACTGATCCGAGATCGTCTCCAAGCGGCTCGGCCAAGACAGAAGAGTTATGCCGACAACCGTCGAAGAAAGTTAACCTTTGAAGTTGGAGATGCCGTGTACCTTAAGGTGTCACCGCTTCGTGGAACTCGAAGATTCAAGGTTAAAGGCAAGCTTGCCCCAAGATATATAGGCCCATTCCCCATCACCGCCAAGCGTGGAGAAGTTGCCTACCAGTTAGAGCTACCGGAGAATTTGTCAGAAGTTCACAATGTGTTTCACGCCTCGGCTCAAGAAGTGTCTCGAGTACCAAGAAGCGGACGCTGTTGAAGCCATCGCCTTCAAAGAAGATCGACTTATCCCGAGCATCCAGTCAAGATCCTCGATGTCATCGAGAAGCAAACAAGACGTCAAGTCATCCGCCTTTGCAAAGTCCAGTGGAGTCACCACACCGCCAAGGAAGCCACTTGGGAACGCGAAGATCAACTAAAGCAAGACTACCCGTTCCTGTTCTCAGATCAGCTCGAATCTCGAGGTCGAGATTCCGTTTAAGGTGGGTAGGATTTGTAACGTCCGTTTTCGGACGATCGAATAGTAATTGATTTCGTTTCGTTCTTCGCCGTAATTCAACTAAAACCTATTTTCGAAAACCCTCGTTCTCCCTCGGTTTGAGTTTCAAATGCGTTGGTTGTAGCATTTGAAATCAAACTTCACGAAACGGAGTTTTCTCCTCCGCTTTGTCTTCTCGAGCCAGTTTGAGGGACCTACCCTCTCGGGCTTAGCCCATTCCTTGCTCTCTCGGGCCAGCCACCTTTCACCAAATTTCCGGTCTTCCTTCCTCTTCTCTCCTCCCCATTCCCGACACGGCGAAGCAGAAGAAGAAGGTGGAGGACTTCTTCTCCCCGCTTCTTCTCCTGGCGATTAAGCGGCGATAGGGCAGACCGGCGGCGGCAGCGGCTCTCCCGCCTCCCTCACCGCTAACTCCACGAGCGCGCCCATCCCCTCTGCTGCAGCGGCCATGGCATGCACTCCCTCTGCTCCCCTCGCTCTGCGTCGGCTCCACTGCGCTGCGCCAACCGCTCCTCGCCGCCCCTTTTTTCTGCTGCGTCAAGAACTTTCCAGATGGACGCGCTCGTCACCACCCTGTCACGGTGTCCTCGCCGCCCTCGTCATCGCCATCACCCGCTGTCGTCGCTCGCCGTCCTCGCTGCACCCAACCACCCGTCCTCGCCAGGACTGCACGGCGCCCATGCCTCCGCCTCGGGGCAGCTCCGCCTCTCTCGTCCTCCCCTTGACCTCGCAGCTCCCTCCCGCTCCTCCTTCTCCCCTTTAAGCCCCCTTCACCCCTGGAGTTTCCCCGCGTCGCCCCATTGCAAAGGTAAGAAAACATACCTCCAAACCGTGAGCTTCATCCTCTCCGCCATGCCACTGCCAGTGTCGCCGGTGAGCCTCGGTGAGCCCGTCCCGACCATCGCGTCACCTCGAGCCCCATGGCCCGAGGAGTCCGCCCCCACCTCCCTTCTCCTCCCGTCGCCAGAGACCTCCACCCACGCCGCCTCGTTTTCTCCCGCTCCCGCCGCGAGCAGCCCTGCCTCCCCATTCCTCCCGGACCACTCCTCCCACACCTCCTCACTCATGCTGCTTGGTGCACGCCACTCCATCTCTGCGTCGCCGCTCATTGGCGCCAGCAGAAGCTATGGAAACCGCCGCCGCCTCTTTCTTCCTCCCTTGCGTCCGCTCGCTTTCCCGCCCCCCCCATCTCCACCGAGGCCGCCCTCCAGACTACCGTGCCGCCTCTTGCCGCCTTCCCGCCGCCCCTCTCCGCCACCAGCCCTCATGAAATGCCCGCCCGGCCAGCTCCTCTCGCCTCTGTTCCTCTCAGAAATGAGAAGGAAAGCAATGGGGGATTTTTGGGATTTTTTTTTTTGCATGGGCCCCACATGTCATACGGTCTTCTCCTCCTCTCAGGATCGCCCGTGGACTCACAAGACGACCGTGCCGTGAGCCCCAGCCACCTCAGCGCCGTGGGCGCGGTCCATGACTGCTCCGGGACCACACCCTTTTCTCCTCCTTTTTCTTTCCAATTAAGTCTTAGTTAATTCAGATCTCCTCCGTTATAGCTCCAAAATTGCAAACTAAATTTCTAAAATTAGTTAAGTCGAGACCTTGCTAATGGCATAGGCCTTGATTAATTTGGAGTTTATTTGTGTATTCATTTGTATTTACTTGCTCTCTTTGCCGTTGTGCTTTTTCCGGTAAATCGCCCGTTTAGGATTCGAAGACGCCGGAGATCCTCAAGTCGACCAAGACCAAGAATATCACGATCATCTTGCCTCTAACCAAGGCGAGTCAATGCTTTGACCATGTTGCTCCTACATTTTATGTAAATTAGTTTCTTTTAAATTATTAAATTGCATGCTTTAGTTTTTAATCAAAGATATGTTAAAGCTTAAGGTAGTTAATCACCTACTTGTTGTTTAATTAATTAATATTGCCATCCATGTCAACTTGAATCCAATATCCTTTGTCACCCTAGTAATACTATGGTAATACTAGTTATAGGTCGTACTTGGGCGACATGCTAGCCTTGCCCAAGTACCGGGGTATTAAAATACCCTAATCATCATGTCTTCAAAAATAAATGTTTTGGGTAGTCATTGGTGGTCCAATGACTAAAGCGAGAAAATAGTTTGGTTTACTCCTCAAAAACCCTAAAAATGCTAGCTCTATCTGGGCGGATGGTGAGGCGGATTGGTGCTCCGGGAGCACGAGAATGGTTGGGTTGTGGAATGAACCGCCCAGATAACCCTAAGGACTTAATCGGGTCACGACCTCCTGTGTTAAACAAGTACAACCACAAGTTGCAGAAAAACTTGCGACTTAGCTTAGTAGGTTTATTGAACCTTGGATGCCATTTCGCTGGGCGGATAAATGGGGAGCCAAGGGGATTCATTCCGCTTGAATGGGACACCGAGAGGAGGGTGACGTTTTGCCAGTCGCTGAGGTATAGCACCGCTATACCAGTCGCTGAGGTAAAACATCCCGCTCAACACTATGGGCGTAACCCTATATGTGCGAAATGACAGAAGGGGCGAGATAAGTCGAAACGTTATTGTGACAACCTCTCGACTACACATCTAAGGAATTGTGTAGGGCAATGAGTTAATTGTCTCTTGTGGGTAAAGTGTGCTATCTCTGCAGAGTATTAAATGTTTAAACAACCGCGTTTACGGTCAAAGGCGGACATGGGAACTTAACTTGAGTTAGTTCTATTTCAAAACCTTGTGGGTGGTATAAAAATGTGGCGGGCTCACCTAGCCCTGAATTTGTTTGCCTGGGTGGATGTACCCCAGTGGTGATAATATTGGTGGATGTAACCATAATCAAATTAAGCATGAAGGTGGAGGTAACCTCTGCTGTTAATAATTATTGCACACTACTCTCTTTATAAAAATTACAATTTGTTAAAAATGCTAAGTCATAGGTTTTGTAATTATAGTATTGCAAAACTTGCTTTCTCAAATAAAAGAACCCGAGCCATCCTTGTTAAGCCTTGCATATATATAATTGCATTTGTGTGTTGGCTCATGAAAGCACGAGTAGTAGTGCTCATCCTCGCTTCTCTCCCCACCCTTCGAGATAATGAAGATGAAGGAGACTACGCCTACTACGATGGACCGAAGACGATGGACAAGGATATGACGAGAGTAGGATAGTTACGTAGTTTAGATCTCGCCCATCCTAAGTAGACTTCGTTGGTACTCACAAGACAACCGATATTATCCAAATTTGGTTAATATCTGTCGTACCTGAGACACCCCGATCGCTTGTTGTGCGAGATGAGCCCTACCTTCCTGTTGCTTCCACAGAGACTTGGTCGTTCTTTTGTAATGTAATATATTTGGCCTTGTGCGGCCCTTTTGTAAACTCGACCCGATGAGGTCTATGTTACCTGTGTTGTAATATATTTGTTTTAGTTCACGCCTTGTATGAATGATTCAAAGAATATGTCTTGTGAAGTCTAGCTATCGATCCAGTGAATAGCATGATGATTCACAAAGGATTTGGATTCTCGAAATCCGAGTCCGACAACAACCCCGAACAGCTTGCCTGTCCCTGCCATGCGGCAGTTGCTGATTGGTTTGGTATCTCTAGCAGTAGGCCCCCCAGATTTTACATCAATTAGAAAGGAAACTTGAATTGCCATAGATCCGTAATTAATAAGAAGGAAAGGAAAACTTCCATTGCCATCAATCCATAATTGCCGTTCTCTCATCTCAAGCAGTTGTGACCTTATCTCTACGTTTCCTCCATTGATGATACCACCACAAGGAGGTCCAGGAAGACGATAGAAATGCAACTTCTCCATTGAATACATCACCAGGAAGGAAAAGAAGACAAAGGAGCTCCTGCTGCTCACCGCACTTCCTGTTCATTAACATCATCGAGAAGAAAACAAAATCAAGGAGCCGGTGTATACATGGACCTGACCCTCCCATCTTTCAAAGTGCTGCTGTTTGCGTTCAGATTTACGCTCGGCGAGCTCGTGACCTCTGCTGCGTGCTGCAACGGACGCGTCTGCCATTTGGGCTCGATCTGTCAGCGGAACAGAGACGTTGAGCTAATTGGGCTGACCCAAGCAGCATCAGGCCAGGTTGGCTAGGCCTAAAATTCCAGATTTGAATTTCAGCTTCAAATACTTCTATTTTTCACCAAAAGACAGCCCAGACTTTAAATTTAGAACTCTCATAAGTTTTCCAAAACCAGTGTTATCGTTAATTGGGTCTATCTTTTGAGAGGAGGAGAGGAAAACAACTTTTAAAACTCAAATTAGAATGAGATGAGAAAGGAAAGCTAAGATAGGTAAGAAGTAAAAGTAGAGACTTTACTTAAGCTTTCATAAACCATTTGATATTTTGAAAATAGGTTTTCCAAAACATCCTAAAGACGACCAAGCTAGGGTTTCTATAGTCAAGATGACTCGATACCAACTTTGTGAGGACCTCGGTTTATTAAGTTTGTAATACTTAGTCATCCATTGACCCTAGCATCACATACATAATAATCCGTGTCTTCGAGATATGTATACTTCCCAGAATGCAGTATACACACCCCTTTACAAAATCATACATCAATTCCATTCAAGACATAGAACCAAAGCACGACTAGAATAAAAGACATACATAATATAGAGTTATTACAAAAGGGGCCGACCGGCCAAATACAACTTAGAAAGGTAAACAAAGCGGAAGCAAAAGCCATAAGATGGCGATAAACAAAAGAGAGCCACAAGGTTTGCCTTTAGCCCACAAGGCAACCAACCAAGACGCCTAGCTCGATTCCCAACCGAAAGACATCTCATTAAAAGTAAAGCCCTTTGGGCTCTACCTCCTCTGCAACAAAATTATTAAGCAAAGCAAATGAGTACAAAATGTACTCGCAAGACCGACGTAGTATAACGTAACTATAAATAGCTACATGCAAGCTTTATTTAAGTGGATGAGGCTTTGGACTCATTTTAGCATAAAGTAAGCTTTCATTTGCAATAATATAATAGATTGAAAGCAATTTGACAAATCATTTTAATTTGTGAAGAACACGATACAACAATAATAACAACAAGAACAACCTCGAAGTGACTCACCCAAGTCACCACAACAATAGCATGAATTACCCAATTCATACCACCCATCAAGTTTTAATTAAGTGTTTAGTCTAGTTCTTGCGGGAAATCACCAAGCGTGTCCATAACCTAGGGCGAGGCTATTCAATAGTTTTAACCTGCAGGGTGTGCCAATGTACCCACACGCTGATCGCCTTTTAGCCACATGATTTAGCACACTTCCTTTGGTATGCCAAGCACGGCTAAGTCCTACGAGATATTTCCAATGGATGATGCTAATTAAGAGTCATAACGCACAGGACAAGGACACAATAGACAGCCTAACCGGTCTGCTAATGCTCCCTTCCCAACACCACACACACACATTTTATTTTTAACACACCCACCAACCAGCTCATAATTAACACCCCCCAAAGTACTTAGTCAAGAGAGGTCCCATATCCCCCTCGTGTGGTTAGCACGCAAAAGTGCTTGGATCAATGGCGCAAGTAACTCGGTCCTTGGGGACTTAGGCACCATTCCGTTCACACCCAACAAATCACACCAACATCCATTGTGCCCAAGTCAAACAGTTTTGCTTTCATTTTTGTTTATTTACAAAGTAACAAGCACAAGATGGACATAATGGAATAATAGTTTTTGTGTGATCAAGGTCATCGACATAATGTCGACAACCGCCCATTTCTACCGTTATCTAAGCATTGCTAAGCATTATCAACGTAAACTACTAAGTGATAAGAGTTCATCCATCGAACTCTAAATCACAGCAAGATAATCCTAGGCTTAGTAGTAGAGAATGAACATTTACCTACAGGATATGCATCTATAGGCTCAACTAATCGATATTTTAACACAAAGTAGCATGCATACATACAAGTGAAACAAAGTATTAAACTTTAAAGTAATGGGACAATAATGGGATATGATCAAACTGCTTGCCTTGCTGGTTTTGCTCAATATATTGCTGAGGATCACTCACGGGTTCAAGCACTCGTCGGCACCTAACGAAAAAGCCAAAAGAATCGATAAGAACGAACGAAAACCACAAAGACAGCACAGAAAACAAACTCCAAATGCTCTGAAATTTCTACAGCAGCAAGAGGATGATTTTAGGAATTTAGCAATAAGAACCAATTGATTTGGATTCTCAATGCAAAAGATATGAGCAAAACAATTCTGCTCAAATTTCTAAAATACAAACCGCCACTATTCACTAATTTAATTATTTGGCAATATTTTCTAGAGAGGTGGTGATACTGATATTTTTACTGTAAAACCAGCACCTCATGAGATGAATAACACAATTGAGTTCATATCATTTGGAGCTATTATGCACTTTCTATAATTTTTCAAAGACAAGAACTTGAACAAAATTAAAATGCACAAGGAAACTTTTTGAAAATAGTGACATGCCTAAATCCTATTCTAACATTTAGAGCATTAACAGAGGAAGCCAACAAAGTTGGATTCACTCAAAAATAAACTACAGAGATAAAGTTATGCATTTTACAAGTTAAATGAATTTTTAAGGTCACATTTAGAGTTAGTTTTGAAATCTATTTGCAAAACCATGTTCTGGAGCTGAACTGGGCTCATAACCATTTTCAGATTAGAGCCTGGTCCAAACCAGAGCTACAGAAATTTGAATTACCTTATTTGGATTTAGAATGAATTAGTTATGCATTTTTAAAGTTCATACCTTTTTCAGTTCATAAAATAACAGCTCTCTGGATTTTCCTAAAAACCAAAAAGATATGGGAGGACATAAGCCATAGATCTTGAATCTAACGGCTCAAGACCTCCCAGAGAACATCGCCCATGCGCGCTCGCGAAGGTCTAGAGGTCATGGGCCGTGGATCTTGGATCCAACGGTCCATGTCCTCCCAGCAACGCGCACGCGCGAGCAGAGGGGAGGTCGTGGCCGTTGATGCTACATCCAACGGACCACAATGACAGAGGGAGGACCGGAACGGTCCAGATCTAGCGAGGGAGGTCCTCAATGGTTGAGATGACCTCGAGGAGGTCCTACGCGGAGGCCTCAACGTCACAGACCTCCAGGGAGGTCTGGACAGCCAAGATGCGAAAGGGGGAGGTCCTGGACGTTCAAGATCTCCTCGGAGGAGGTCTTGGACGCCCAGATCCAGAGTCATGCGGCCTTCAAGACGCCTGTAGACAGACAGGAGTTAATGCGCGCGGGACACAAGGAGGTCCAGCGCGAGGTCTTAAATGCGCGAAAAGAGGCAGGATTAAAGGTGGTTAAGGCAAACCAATGATTACTACGGTTAAGCAATGATTGGCGCATTTAAGGGGGGATGATCTTTGTCTTAACGGCACGCGACTGGACGTCCCGTTCCGACAAGAACCTCAACGCAAGGATGTGGTCATTGCGGCGATGAACCTCCATGACAACCAAAGTACCCACGCAGCACAATAGTGTTGTGCACAAAATGGGCTCACTCTCGGCGGCGGCGGCTTTGAACGTCGGCGAGCCGAGATGAGCACGAGTTGACCTCACGCCAACACGACAAGCAAGAAAATTTGAGCTCATGCAATGACATACAAGCATGGTGCCCAACCTAAGGATTACCAGGGAAATTACCTGGAGGTCCAGAGGGTGCTGAGGAGGTCGTGGAAGAGGAAGGACCGGCGCTGGGGAAGAAAGGTGCTCCACGGCCAACGCACCAACTCCAAGATCCACTTCGACCACCTCTGAAAATGTCCCAACCAAATTAAGTTAGGGTTAACTCCAAGAGGTTTGGGGAGCACAAAGTGAGCAAGAGGTTGAAGAGGGAGCCACTGGAACTCTTGTGCCACCGAGGAGCTCCAAGGTCTTCAATGGCGATTTGGGGAAGAAACTCGGCCAAGCACAGAGGCAAGGCAAAGCTCAAAGGTGTGTAAAAGAAGCCAAGGGCCACAGTGGGGAGGTTTTATAACTAGGGCAAAAGAGGTCATGGACCACGGGTTAAGCTCATAGTGAGCTTAGCCCATGGGAGGTCCATGGCACAGACAAGATGGAGGGGACAGGTGTAGGTAGGTCAGAGCATGGGCTAGGGGCGGAAAGACTGCCACGCATTAAATGCGCCTGCACAGAGCCATTGGGATGTGACCGGCTCTGACCTTCTCCACCGCCATAGCTCTTGCACGCGAGCCTAAGCTAGGAGAAGAACAGACCTCAAAACCACCGTTGGATAAAGAGGATGGGAGGTCCCGCCCTGATGTGATTAGAGTTTGAAACAGTAAGTTTTAAGTGATGGAGGAGGTCACAGCCTCCGATTTGGATCGGGAGGTCGTAGCCCTCCGATTTGATCACATGGATGGATGCATAAGTGAAAAAGGGGACATGAAGTCCAAGGCGTTGGATCTAAATCCAGCGGTGCGGACCTCTGGGAGGACTTAAGTCAGCTGCGATCATCGCTAAAGGCACGTGGAGGTCATGGCCTTTGGATTTAAATCCAAGGGCACACAACAATAGAGAGAGAGGTCTTAGCCATTGGATCTTGATCCAAAGGCTACGACCTGAGGTGCGGGGAGGTCTTGTCACTTGGGCAAGACGCTGGAAAAGGGTTGGGGAGGTCGTGAGCGTTGGATCTCGATCCAATGATTCTGACCTCGACTAGGTGGGAGATCAGAGAGGTTTAACAGCGAGGGGAGGTCAGGGCCCTGGATCTTTGATCCAACGGCACAGGACCTCGATGGGTGGAGGACTTGGGCGCTTGACAACGAAGGGAGGTCATGGCTGTTGGATTTGATCCAACGGCTATGACCTCATGGGCGGGAGGACCTCATTGTGATGGTTTAGGAGGAGGTCGTGGTGTTGGATCTGAATCCAATCTGGCTCGACCTCAACAGAGTGGAAGGAAGGTCTGCTGAGTGAGGGAGGTGGTTGGGTTGGACCAGCTTTGCAAAGCGGCTCAGCCCAAGGAACAGTGTATGGTTTTGAATTTTAAAATTAACAGCTGAGACTTTGCAGAATTATTTGAGATAGCAAATCAACTCCAAATTTTATGAAATTTTAACTGGAGCTTGCTGACATCAAGATTAACCTTACATAAATTTTCCAGAGGTTTTTATGCATTGCATTTTTCTCAGGAAATTCATAAAGATTGTTCAAGAGTTTGTTTTACCTCCAAAAATTATCAAACAAGTTTTAGAACTTATGATATTTTTCAGAGGGGTCCCACATCATCTATAGGACCAAGAAAAGATATTTCCAAGGGTTTGGCATAAGATTTTGAGACAAGTTGAAAATGAGTTTGACTTTTGCCAACAAGAGGTTAGTGTTTTTGGATAACACAACTCTTGGACAAGGAATACATGTGAGTTCAAGAGTTTCAATGATGTGAGAAAAAGTTTTAATTTCTACACATTTAATTACATTTGAAACAAACACCTGTTTATACATTTGGGATGTTACACAAACTTTCAGTGGCATATAACAATAGCCGATGTATGATATTACTTACTAACAATCGTAGTGCACAATCAATACCCGTACGTAGGGTTGTCAACGGATCCAATACGAATCGAAGAGCGGTCTTCTCGTATTCTTATTCGTATTTTCTAAACGTTTATGAATTGAAATATTGTCGAATACGAATCGAATATTATAACGAACACGAATAAGAATCGAATACCTACTCAGTTCGGTCGAATTCAGATGTCCTCGTAACTTACATAATTGCAAAATATTTATGATATTTAATTCTCGTACATAACACACCTAATCATTCTAGTTTATCTATTCCGCATGGAAACATAAATTCATATTCCAACTAATTAGCCATACTGCAATAAAATATGTATATTGTTTTTATCGAATTCGAATACAAATAGTGCGGATAAAATAACATTTCGGATGACAAAGTCCATACCATATTCGTATCCATATTTTTTTATACGAGTACGAATATAAATAGAGGAGAAATTATTAATCAGATGAAAAAAATCTAAACCATATTCATTATCCGGATAATTCGGATTCGTTTGACACCCTACTCTCCTACGATACCAACACGGTACTGTGGACTGATCAGCTATGTGTCTATGTGCCACTCGCACAACGGCGCGTTGACAGATTCTTTAATACTAGTACGCCGTATTTAGTTGTGGCTAGGGACTAAACCAAGTATTAACCGATTCTTTAGTTTTTCGCGGGCTTAGTCGCCGGGAGAATAGGCACAAATTGTCGATGCTTAATTAATTTGTAAACTGACCACGGTTACGCTGATGGATGAACAATTAAATTAAATCGAACCGGAGAAGGTTGCGAACAATAGGGTGATGTGACTGCATGAAACAAGAGAGAATAGCTTATTAATATATGTACACACATCGCCACGTTTACTTACTCACCTCAAGACATACTCTCACTTCGAATATATCACTTAAACGAATATATTATATTTTTTTATCATTTTCAATATACTTAAATATCAATTATAAGATACTTCAATGCGACTTCACTGAAAAATTTTTCATTAGAGTTCTTTATTTTGCTATATACCCTTGTTCATATATAAAATAAGTATATACATAAATTTTGCTATGAAAAGTGGACTTTAATGAAATTTTTCATAGAACTCACTTTGAAGTATCTTATAATCATTATTAGAGTATGCTCAAATAGATAAAGAAGTATCATCATACGACTTAAGTAGTATATGAGACGTGGAAGTACGTACTCCTAGGAGTGGTAAAAGAAAGGACTCCAATGAAAAAAAATCAATCCAGTCGGATTGGAGTATCTTATAATTGATGTTTAAGTATCTTGAAAGTGATAAAGAAGTATAATATATATGTTTAAGTGTTATATTTACGCACTCATACGAGCATATATATATATATATATATATATATATATATATATATATATATATATATATATATATATATATATATATATATATAAAAGGTCGGTGCTGCATACCGTCGTCAACCATTGGGAAAAGTAGTCCTTTGTTCCTTATTCAAGTATTTGCTGAAACGATCCAATGGCTTCGTCAACCCATTGGAAAAAGTACCGCGTATTTGTCTGGGTCTGATAAATGTAACCTCGTCTCTCCTAGTGGACTTAGTTTTAAGAAGTGATCTAAACTAAATACTGTTGGAACTTGCACAGCATTAGCCATTATTTTTTGGAACTGCTCCTAGCTAGTCGGACCCCAAGTATATATACGCACTGTACAAGACTAACAATGTCACAGCAAAAAAGCAAAGCTAGCACAACCAGAGGCATACTACTACGTACGTGCGTACACTGCCTGTACATCTTGGTCTTTTTCCCAATAGGTGTTGCCGCTCTCTCGCGTGTCGCACCTCCGACAATCCATTCCACTAGCTCGATCTCACTGAGCGATGGATTTAAACGACGACCTCGCCGACCGCTTCGACGTCTCCGGCCCGACGCATATGATGTCGAAAACTGGCGCTGGTTCTTCTCCGACGATGATTGAGATTGACTGGTATGCACGTATGCATGCTTGATGATACATCTTGCTTGCTCGGTGGAGCTCACATTTACTCTCAGAAATATAATGTGCACTATGGGCTAGACTGTTACTTACTAATACTATATCGTTCGGTATTTTTACACAAATACCCTCCTCATATCATCTTAGGATTGAAAAAATAATTGTATTAGCTATACGACAAGTCTAATCTCAATCTACGCTCTTACCGTAACCGGAGCCACGCGATCGCAGCCGTAACCGGAGCGGCGCAAGTTCCCCGTACCAGACCACGACCCGCCTACACACGATCCTAGACGCCCCCAACCGCTCGTAAAAACCGTACGCGGCCTCAATCCACACCCCCACACATATACGTACACTTTGAAATAAATAATTTTATTAAAATCGACTAGGACTAATGCAGAAACAAGAAAGAAAAACGAAATTATGCCAGTTAAACTCCCCGCTTTATATCGTGGCATTTGGAACAGGGCTGTCAACCCTACCAGCCGGCCGGTTGATTGCAACTAGTACTAGAAATAGAACCCTGGAGAGTATGCAGAATATATATATATATATAGCATACGCAAGTAACGCAACGCACTGCAAAAGCTAATCTAGATCAACCGCATTTTATGATTTCAGGGACAACGATGAGCACCGCCGGTGCGTCGCCGCCTGCATGGTTAAAGGCACTTACGTTATGGTGAACGATCTAACCAAGCGCCGTCCGTACACCAGGGCGCTTGCGCCGGCGTGGAGGGAGAGCTTCCACTTCCGCCTGTACGGCGTGCTCGTGGACGAACCCCACAAGAACGACCAGTTCATCTCTGGTGCCGACCAGTTAATCTTTGGAGCCGACCAGTTAATCTTTGCTGGCGCTATCTTCCAGAACGAGCCACCGCCCGGTGCGCGCCGCCACCCGTCCGCTCCACACTACGTCGTCGCCTTCCGAGGCACCATGCCAAGGGAGCCCACTGCATGTTTGCACGATATGTACCTCAACGGCAAAATCTTGTTCAACAAGCAGCACGAATGCGGCCGCTTCATCCAGGCACGTGAACTGGTCGAGAATCTCCTCGACACCATCGCCAATGGCAGCGCCACCGGCAGCTGCGCCGTCTGGCTCGCGGGGCACTCGCTCGGCGCGTCAATTGCGCTGGACGTTGGGCGGTACATAATGGACAGCAAGGGGCGCAACCTCCCGACCTTCCTCTTCAACCCACCGCAGGTGTCGCCGGCTCCGGCGATCAACGTGCTGCGCCCGACGGAGGTGGTGAAGTGGGGCCTGCACGCCACGAGCTGCTTGGTGAAGGCCAGCATGGGCTTGGTCCTGGGGGACCACCGGGAGCGCATGGAGAAGCTGTTCGAGCGGCTGTCGCCGTGGGCGCCGGAGCTGTACGTGCACGAGAGGGACATCATCTGCCAGGGCTTCATCGACTACTTCGAGCAGCGGCAGCAGGTGGAGGAGCGCTTCCGCGGCGTCGCCGAGTCGGCGATGACGCTGTCGTACCGTGACATGTTCTTTTCCGTTGTCGGCAAGGAGAAGGAGCGGCCGCACCTCCTGCCGTCGGCGACGCTGTGGAAGAACTCGAGCGAGGACGGCGACGCGCACGGGCTCCAGCAGTGGTGGAAGCCGGACAGCGAGCTGAAGTTGAGCACCAGGCGGTACAGCTGGCCTGGAGCGTAAACTGCTGCTACGCTTTGCTCGTGGCCAAATTGCAGTGTATCTTCGTATCGTTTGAAGTTTACTTATTCATGTCTTGCTCAGAATAAAAAATGGACCAGATGTCCCTTAACATTCCAGTAGATTGTCATTTAAGTTTGTAAACCCCTAAATTAACGTGATAAGTATATAAATTTCTAGCGAAGTACCACTTAAGCCTCTGAACTTGCAGATTATCGAAATTTTTAGTTACCTAAAACTGACAGCTTAATAGATGTTGATGGCTCGACATTGCAGTTGAAGAGCGTTGTTAAACTATGCTGATCATTTATATGCTGAAGTATGCATTTTGGGGACGATAGTAGCAGACGAAAGGGCACACACAGTCTTCCTCAAATTCACAATGCCAAATGAAATGCAAGGGAAAAAACAAGAAACATGAAGTGCGGGCTTTACAAATTTCTAGGGACAGGTTCATTTACCGGTTTGGAAGTAATGTTAATCAGAAGTTATTTTAGGGTTCAGAAGTTAGAAATTGGAAATCACAGTGAGGACAGAAAATGGCAAGCACAACATCAAGCAACTTGAAGAACTTTTATAAACTTTTATACACGACATACAACTCTTTGAACGTTTGTGGTTATACTACGGCACACCCATTGCAGCTCATAGCAATGCTAACAGAAAGATAAAGCTGTAAGTACATAGCATACCAAGCATCCTCCAAAAGATTAAGCATGCAAAGTTGGAGCCAACACCTACTGTAAGACGGCTCCTTGTTTGTTGAGGCAAGTGGGTTTTAAAAGCTCCTCTCCACCCCAATCGCCTTTTTATCGGCATGAACAGGAACCCTAGCTGCAAATTTGATGGGTTGCGAAGCAATAGGGTCGTGAACGTAGACAGGCATACCACAATAGCAATCCTCTCACTAACTGGGCTCAAAACAACATATGCTCCCAATGCAAATGCTACAACCATACTTCTTGTCGCCTGCTCCATCCAAATTACAGAGAGGAACATATAGACTGCACGAAGCAGTGGATGAACATGTTCTGAACCAGCATAGGTGAGCCAAATAGTGGACAACGTGGAGCCAACAAATGCAAGAGTGTTTGCCATCACAAATGCCTTGAAGGTATATCTGTGTGACAAAATTGGTGCACCAGCATGTGGATGACCATCGGATATGAAACCGCCGGGCAGCGTGAATACTGCTGCAAATGTGACTGTTGAGATAAGCACAGAGCCAACAACTAAATTCTGTGAAATGTTGGTAAATTTCTTTAGCTCATTTCCAGAAGCTTTCCCAATGTTAAACTCATCTATGAAATGATCCAGGCGACGAGGGCTAAGGACAGATCCTGTCCATGCCAAACAGCGAAGTATAATGACCTGTGGATTCTACCAGAAGAAATCAACATTTCAGAAAAGCAATGGATACAAGCTGAAAATTGGAACAATTTTGCAGCCAAACAAGAATATGCATTGGAATGTGCAAAGAAGAATAGAGTGGTAGGATGAAGAAGTTTACCAGCGTATAACTAATTCCTTTGTCAGTGGCCAGTACCGCAAGATCTAATGCAGTGAGGCCCTGGTTGTTCACTATATTCGGCAGTACACCTTTATTTGCCATCAGAAGGCTCACCATCATCTGGTCTGCATTCTTGACTGCAAGATGCAGAGCTGTATTCCCTTCATAATCCATGACATTCACCATTCTTTCGAGTTCTGGGGTACCACAGAAATGCCAAACAACTTTCCATTTCTTATGCTCAACAGCAGTATGTAGGAAATTTCTTCCTTTACTGTCAAGCATTTCATCACAATCTGGGCAGTGTTTGGAGAGTTCATAGATCAGTTGACCATATCCCATTTTAGCAGCAACATGTACAGGAAATAGGCCATTTGAATCTGGGACATATGCTGGAGAAGTATCATATTGCAATAACAGCTTCAATGCTGAAATGTTTCCAACAGAAGCAACATAGTGAAGAGGAGTACTTCCTGAATCATCAACCTCTCTCACAAGTGCTGGGTTCCACTGCAACAATTCCTGTGTCATTTCTATTACTAAAGAACTTAGTAAATGTATCAATTGCACAAAATCCAATATTCATATTCAAGAAATATTAAAACTTAAAACATTACTACTCCAAGAATCAATAATTGACTACTGATAAAATAAATGTACTCCCAGTTGTCTTATATGAAAAAAGGAAACATATTTCTCAGTCAATACATATCCACACAAACCAACATATAATAATAGCGATCCAAATGAAGTAAAAAGGTAATGATTGTTTGGTATTGGTAAAGTAGAAGAGAGAAGCGAACAAAGCAAAAGTAGCTGATCAGAGATGCCCCTTGGCACAAATGAGAGGCAATAAGAACCTTCAAGATTCACAAAGCTCTTTATCATGTCAATTTCATTGATGAGCAGAATTTTGAGACTAATGTGATAAAAGATTCCCCTACTTGGTCCCTCTTCTATATTCTGGTTGGGCCACTTTCATCCATAGACAAGCACAGGAGTATTTGGATAGATCCATCAATTATACAGGGATGGAGTCAGACATTGGAGTAATGTAATGTAATTTACAATGAGGGAACTATGTACATTTAGGTGCATGCCCTCTCTGCCTTGTTTGTATCGCTGCTTAAATAATATTGCACCGACTGCTACCAAATGGAAATAGATATCGATTTTTTGTATTAAAAAAAATACAGTCATATCTCATATTCAAATAAGATAGAATATATTTCAAGAATCACACTGAGGTTTGATTATATGTATATTAGAGTAGACTTTGAGTTTGAATTGCAGTTTGCAAAATTATCTGATTTAAAATGAAATTAAATACATAGATTAGATCTATTATGCATAATTTTCAATACATCTTTTCTAAAGTTCACATTCAAGTTAGATTCTTTTCATTTCACTCCTCATGCAAACCCCCATCATTCAATTTCTCTTATCAAATACATCAATATATTTAAGAATACATCCCTCCATGCTTGCATATCCTTTTCAATAAGAATATAAGATCCTTTTCACACATATCCCTATTTCTCTTTTTGTCTCATGATTCACATGTGGTATAAAGCAAGCCATCCTGGATATTTGTTGAGTACCCACCCAAAATCCAACTCGGCCTGGAATCATTTGAGTAAAATCCTGTAACTCCACAAACACTGAAGTCATCTCCTCCACTTAGTGCACTACCACAAATCAATCATGTTACCCTCACAACTCACTCGGTGTCACCGAGACACCCCAAACCCAAAATCGCTATCACTAACTCACAGCAAGTTCAACTGTTCAAGTTTAGTTGAGTACAAGCTAATCTACAATTTTTTTGTCGAAAGAGCAAAAGCTAACCTACACTAAAATTCAAAGCAGAATCACGTGAACGTGAATTATCACATTAAACAGAGACCTCAGTCATACCCATCCACTTGCTTTACAAGTGATGATCTCCTACTTTCCAATTTCAACTGAGTGGTAATTCAACCACAGATTAGTCCAGTCAATTATATCCAAAGAAAATTTTCCTAATTTCAGGCAAGCTTCTTGCAGTACCTCAATTCACAATAACCAACTAAATCTGTCCACCTAGATCTTAAACACTCCAATTGCTCACTAATTTATCTCCTACAAAGCAACATGCATAAATCTTGAAACTTTAACGCGATAACTCGTCGGGCACTCACCGTTGTTCGTGAGGACAGCGGCGTGCAGCACCGTGCGCCCGCCCGGGCCCGTGCACGAACACAATACGGGTACCTCCTCCTCGTTATCGTTCCTATATGTCTTTATAAGAATGCGCACCATCCCAAGGGACCCGGCCGCCGCCGCCATGTAGATCGGAGACTCCCCCGCGCCGCCGCACAGCCACGCGAGCCCCGGGTCCGCGGCGGCCAGCGCCCGAGCCGCGGCCTCGTGCCCTGCCCGCACCGCGTCGTGCAGCGCCGTCTCGCCGCGCCTGTTAGTGGCGCGGGTGAGGGCGCGCAAGGACGAGGTGGAGGAGGAGGAGGCGACGAGGGCGGCGATGACCTTGTGGGCCCCGGCTCGGGCGGCGTGGTGGAGCGGGGTGTCGAGCGCGGCGTTGCGCGCGGCGAGGAGGCGCGGGCCGCGGCGGAGGAGGAGCGCCGCGAGAGACGCGTGGCCGCCGTCCGCGGCCACGTGGAGGAGCGTGTTGCCTCCGGCAGTGGCGGCGGTCTCGAGGTCGGGGACGGCCGGGTCCGCGAGGAGCGCCTTCACGAGCTGCCGCTGGTCGCCGCTGCGCGCCGCGCGGAGCAGCGCGGGGCTCATGGTTGGCGCGGCTACCACCGGCCGAGGGGTTGGGCAGGATGCGGTGGTCGGGGTGGACGGCGGCGAGGTCTCCACCTCCGGCGAGGCCATCGTGTGTGCGTCGCTGGGGCGAGGGGGAAAGTGGGTGGTTTACTTCGGATTTATGTCACTGATGACTTGCTTTGCTTGGAACTTGAGGTGGCAACGGAACAAAATGCGATGGCCCGAGGCCCTACCCCGTCAGCGTTGATTCGGTTGGTCCTGGCTAATGAGAAGGCTCTCACGATGAGATCATCCCTCAGCAAATTTTCTTCCGGTGGCAACGGACTAAATCGATACGGGTCAATTTTCTTTTTACCCTCGGTGATGTTGATACTCGTGACCAAATGTCGCGACGAGCAAAGCGGTACCGGCGTCGAAAGCGATGAGGGAGACTGGCAGAAAGGCGCACGCGGAGACCGCTTTTTGTTTCGCTTTCGTCTCGGTTAGACCCGTTCATGGCTACATCGGCCCAGTGGGCGAATTTTTTTAAAAAAAAAATATTATTATTTTTTAAAAAAATTTACAAAAATATATAATCATCTAAAAAATTACAAAATTAGAGCTCTATCGTCAGTTGGAATGGCGACAGAAACCTGTTGACTCTTTGTCGTCGGTCAAACTCTCCGTTACAAAACTAGGTCTCTGTCGTCAGTTGGAGTGGCGACAGATAAGCATTTCACATGCGCCCTATCTTCCTCCTCACACTAGGACCATCCGTGGGTAGCTCTGGCAATGCTTCGAGGGCCTAGTTAGCGCTTGGGACATCCATTTTCACTGTCTCCCTTCTACGCATTTGGGTCCGCTTAACTAGAATCTTCCAGAGTGCTTCAAACTTTCGCCACTTGTTTTGATTGCATAGCCTCTTGAATAAGTTCATCAAGTCTTTGTTGCAGAACTGTTTGTAGAAGTTTGCACCCAAATGCCTCATGCACCACCCTACTTTGCAAATCCACCCACGAAAGTCATTCGTTCTCTCCTTGTTGTAGCTGAGTTATTACACCCAGTAGGCCCGCATGTCAATCATGTATGATGCATACGTTAGAACAATTCTGTACAATAGAAATCCTCACATTCCTTAGGAACCACAACCAGCTGTCTGTGTTCTCGCTTTCCATGAAAGCGAATGCCACGGGAAGAACTTGATTTTACCCATCCGTCGCTATTTCAGTTAGTATCTAACCCTTGTACTTTCCGGTCAGGAATATGCCATCTACGCATAAGATTGGATGACAGTGCTGGAATGCATTGGTGCATAGACCAAAGACAAAGAATGCTCACTGTAGCACCCTTTTATTGGCTCACTTTGGATGTGTGGAATCTTGAATGTCGACATGAGTGCTGGGATTCCTGTCTTATATGACTCGGAGTAGCCCGGAGAAGTTGTGGTAGGAATCCTTGAACGTATCGAACTTTGATTCCAATGCCTTCTGTTTTGCCCTCCAAGCCTTGGCATAACTGACTGTGTATTGGAACCTTGCCTCAACCGCCTGAATAATGGATTGTGGCTCAAAATCTAGATTATTCACGATCTCACCGTACATGAGGTTGGTGATGAAACCTTATGATGGGTTTCTATGAGACTGCACTGACTCAGCGACGACACATATGTGTGGAACAACTATAGAACATTTTCAGTAGGTATCCCACTTAAGACAAAATGCGTGCACTCGCCAAGGGCATCCCTCTATGCCGCACTTCACGTCATAGCATCTTGGGTTAGACTTGACGACTGTGAATATACGCCGCATCAATAAGGCCCAGAATTTGATTGCCTCCTGCACTGCCTACTTGCGTTTGTACATAGCTCCTTGCCCGACCTCGCTCTGGTCGTACTCCCACAGCACATGGGAGCATTCGTTGACGATGAGGTTGTCGAACTAGTATGTGTTCCACTCGGATGGAATCGCCTGCTAGTTCACATCATCCTCGTCGTCGGATCCTTCATCTTCTAACAATGCCATGTAGTCCCGGTTTTCGAAATCCATCCTTTGCACTAGGGCTTCCACCTCCTCACCCTCGTCAGCAAGCCCACTAGCTTGCCTAACTGAAGGAGCTCCTTCCACAAGATCTTCATTGACAGGACTAGCTACTCCCAAACCTTCGGTCATTGTGTGCGTTGCGCTGTGGCTGGAGTCCCCGACTTCTTCTTCGGTATCACCACACCCTTCTTGTTCAACCGCGGATGTAGGAGTGTGCTTGGCGTATGTCTGGGCCAGAAGGACCAAATCCCACCCTCCCCCCTCACCATGTGTACATATGATTGTCATGGCCTTGTTCCCTTGAGCTGCACTAACTCCCAATATGTGCGATGTGCTGCTCGGGGGGCAAGGCAACTCAATCTCAGATCATACACATCATAGTCCACTTGGAATGAGTGAAACAACCACCGCATCACAGCGCTCCATATACGCCCCTCTGCTCTTGGCAGGGGCACGATCGCCGATTGAAAATAACGCAAATCAATCCCCTCGGGACCCTCAAGAATTGTCCCCTGATCGTTGTAAATTTTGAAATTGGTGACGTCCGACATATTTGACGCACTGCACCTTAAAGAAGATTTTCACGATTAACCACATATCTCAAACTAGACTACCAACCGAAAAGTATTATGTAGAACATACTACACTACGTAACTATACATCTAAAACTATGTAATCCATTCGGTTAAAAATATTACCTGACAGGTGGGCGATTGGACGGACAACGCTTCACTAGCTTATCTCCTACCCTCTACTCCTCTCCTTCCTCCTCTTTTTTTCTGAATAAAAGTTAGTTTTACCCGAATTTTAGGGTTTTAAGGGTCTTTTATATGGGAGAGTCCCCTGTCGCCAGTTGAACTGCCGACAAGGAGCTCTAGAGGCTGTTTTAGGACTGTTGGGCCACCTGTCGCCAGGGGCTAGGCTCCTGTCGCCATTTCAAATGGCGATAGGAACCTAGTTTTGTAATTGTTTTTTTGACTTTTTTTTTGTAATTATCTTTGAAAATAATATTATTTTTAAAAATTCTGCGATTGGTCGGCCCAAACCTGCACTGATTTTTGGGACTTAGATCGGGCTAAAAAGAAGAAGAAGAAGAAGAATAATAATAATAATAGGAAAACGCGAATTTCGGTCTTTTTCGAGCCTAGCTAGGCTCAGGCCTGCTCGTTTAGGACTGACCCTTTCCCGTCCCGACCTGGGACTTGAACAGGTCTAGTCTTGGTCATTGCCGTCGAAAGTGACAGGATTGACGGAGGCAATGAACAGTAGAATAAAAATTAATCTATTAAAAAGAACATTACCGCTAGATTTGAAAACTTAGATCAAAGCAATGTACAAGAAGCGTTAGATTAGAGTGTTATCGTGCTGATAACGTATTGTATAATCGAGGTCGCGTTGCTGACAAATGGAGCCTTCGAGTCACAAATAATAAACAATAGATAATAACACAAGGATAATGTCTCAACCTTCTCTCTTTATTGATATCTTTGCTCGTAGGTTTGTGTGTACAATGAAAGTTCCTGCTCCCTTTATACAGAGGAGATCTTTCTTCATGCATGAATAAGCAACATGGAACTTAACTAACTGATAGTTCTTATAGGCCAACAACCCCTAATGAGACTTTGTTTAAGTAAAATGTCCACACGTACAACCCATATTGCCTTTTTAGTGTTATTTTTTGCACCCTTTTCGAAGTAGATATTTGCATGTAGGCCTTTGAACTTTGAAGTGTTTGTCATATCTCGTCAGCAAATCACACCACTTGCAAAAAGGGACCGTATGACGAGTTAAACCATTCCACATACCATAATCTGTTGCGATGGCATGCTTCTGTTGTTGTGATCGAGGCTTAATGATATTACAAAACTGTCATCTTCAATAAAAATTGTGCCACACATTTTGGCCCACCTGATTCTTGAAATTGACCCTGGATCCCAAAAAAAAACATTTTCTACAGAAAAGATCACTCCTTTGTACCCCTTCTCCTTTCCTTGTTTGTGTGATCATGTGAGCCTTGTATTTGCTGGCCAGCATGTAGTAGCGAGATATATCTTTTGAACCGCTGCAGTTACAGCCATATATAATATTAAGTTATTAACCCAGCATCGATCAAACAAAGCATAGAAATATAAAGTATACTACAACTGGAACGCAACGTGGGAATACATGGACCGATCATGCGCGCGTAACAAGAATCCGCCAGATTTAATGAACACCGTCGAATCGTATTCGCGGAGATCGATTAGTTTAAGCTCAACAATAACAACTGGAACCGAATACACGTGGCTTCGTTCTTTGGCACTCGTACACGCACACATGCATTCCAGGTAGGATTAACCACCAGCACCTGCACGGTGACGCCCATAATTTATTTTCTCCACCTGGGGGACGCGCGCGTGGCAGCGACACGAGCAAAGCGGTGTCGGCATCGAAAGCGGCGAGGGAGACCGGCAGAAAGGCACGCGGGGAGACCGCAAAAGTGCGGTCTTTCCCTTCGCTCTCGTCTCGGCGTCGGCATCGCCATGATGTCAGCAGGCCGCGGCAGGTGCCGCCTGCCGGATCGGAAAGGCCCCCGGGGTGTTGGCCTTTAGCAAGAGTCGTTTATTATTCTTCGCTAAGTGGTTGTATGGATCACGTGGATTAGACATGAGTTTTTAGAAAATATGTTTTAGTAGATTTTGAGGAAGAAAAAACAGGTTTTAAGTTGTTATTATATTAGAATGGATTTATGCATTACTTTGTTTGGATTAAAAAAAAACTAAAATGAGTTTTAAACGTTACAATGTTTGGTTGAGATATATAACAAAATGTGTTTTAGGTCATATACAATGGGCTTACATCAGCTGTCTATAATCTCTGTCACGTAGGATTTAAGCTGATGTGGATGAAAAATAATAAAAAGAGAGAAATGTGTTGTCTACAATCCTATAGCCGACTGTATCACTAGAACTAAGGAGGTTATCACTAGAACCATAAAAGCATTAAAAGATCGTGTGATCTATAAAGACAAGTAAAAAGACAACCTATTGTATGAGCTGCCTTCTTTATCATCGCTGAGATGACATAAAGAGTTCTTATAGACAAAGCAATTGCCTATACTATCAGACATGCCCTTAGTATACGTCAGTTTCTGCTCCAAGCTTTTGACCTTAGGATCAACTCCCCTATCATCTACATACATTTCAATGTGGCAACTTTCCAACACACCACTCTCCCTCTCTCTCTCTCTTCACTTACCATCATCACACTGACATGTCACCTTCACATGACCTCTCTCTCTTACTTTCCCCATTACATCCTCCTCCTCCTCCTCCTCCTCTCTCTCTCTCTCTCTCCCTCCCTCTCCAAGCATCAGCACTACTCAGCACATTGATCACCAGCGAGAGTGACTAGTGAGCCCCAGTCCTCGAACCCCAAATTTGTAACTCGGGATCCACTGTGTAAAATTGTGTCATTCTCTGGATCAGTAGATAGCACACATAGATACATCATTGGTTTATTCACATACATCGTCGTCATCTTACAATAGCATACTTTACTACACAAGTGAGCCGTATGGCCAATAGTCTTGCAAAAGGGGTCAAGCAAGCCAATACAACATACATAGCACTTTAATACAGAAAGTGAGGACCCGAACGGAAGAAAAAGAAAAGGGGTGGATCCATTCACTCTACCCATAGGCAAGTGACTGGGGGTCTCGGCCTAAGCTCCTCTATGATCTCCACCATCCGGCCCAGATGCCACAAAGTAAGCATAGGAGTCTTGATCAAATGGCTATGAAAGATAATATTAAGCGAGCCTGAGTACACAACCGTACTCGCGAGCCAACACACAGAATGCAATTATTATAGATGCAAGGTCAGTCAAATGAAGGTTCATGGTTCTTTTGGTTTGCACAAAGCTAAGTTTAAATTAGTATATTCAGTAAGCAAGTCCTAAGACCTAGCATTTTAAAATACTAGCGAAGGCTCCAACCTCCTGTACTATTGAGTGGCTTCATCCACCCAATACTCATGTTCTTTCTCGGGTCACATCCCGTACTTATCACTGATTCTCAACTAGGCCATCTTAATTCTCAGGGCTCCCACCCAATATTTCCAATCACTAGGTTCCAACCCATTCTCTTATTCCACCCACAAATCAGTTTATAAAAATAAAAGCTAATTCAAGTAAGCTCCCGACACCGCCCATGACCGTGGGCACGGCTATCCAGATAGTTTTTCAATCTACAGAGTTCGCACACTTTACCCACAAGAGACAATAAACTTATAATGTCTGACTTGACACACTTCCATAGGTGTGCGACTAAGATGATTATCACAAGGTATTTACAATGCCCCATCTCAACGCAACCTCACGCCGCTAAGTATCACCTCCTTGGGCCACGCCCCTGGGAGGTCTCCCACTTGCGCCGTGTAGTTTGGTGGCTCCCTTACCCTTAATCCACACCACACACCCCACCAATGGTGAAGTTGCGAGGAAGCAAACAAATTAGTTAGCCAGGTCATACTAATTATAGACTTGTGGTTGCACTATTTTTACACGAGAAAATCGTTACAAGAACTCGGTCCTTTATTGACTTGGACGGTACATCCACATACCTACCCTGTCGTGTCTCCCAGCACCAGCCACTCTTTCCAGCCAACTAAGTCTAATTTTTTTGGGGGTTTTCACTTTTGTTTAGAAATACTTTTCTAGTCCAACATACCAACCAGGCTCCAACCTCGATGCCCAATACTATTTTCAAATATTTAATGATGTCGGGGCAAATCATTTCCTGTATACCAATGTACCTAAGCAAGGCTAAGCATGACACTTAGGTACGGACTTAGTAGCTAGTGTGTATACCATTAGTCTAGGGTAACAAGGATAGTGCCCAAATTCAAGGATTGGAAGTTTATACACAGTTATCATCAAGGCAGTAGCTATGAGCTAAATCAATGTACTTGTATAAATCATAGCAATGCAATTTCATAATTTAAAACGATATAATTGCATTTTAAAGGTAGGTTCAAAATGATCAAAGTGTTGACTCGCCTTACTCTAGGTATTGTAGATCTTGGTCTTGATCAACTTGAGGTTCTTCCGGAGCTTCAGCGTCTATATACGCGAAAATAACCAAAGTTCGGATAAGTACATAAAGATTCAAATCGCATTAAAAAAATCAAATAAAGTCCAAAATTGGTGTTTTCGGTTTGGTTGGGTAGGGTTTGAATTTAGACAAATTTAGAAATAAAAATCATTTGATTTGGATTTAAAACGAGGGAGAACGGGTTTTCCGAAGTCTAAACCCTAGTTTAAATCCTGAAAAAGAAAAGAGAGAAGTCTCTCTCTAACAGGTGGGGCCCACGGCCCTTTTCTTTTCTTTTGTTTTATTTTTCTAATAAAAAAATGTCTCGGTGAATGACAAGTGGGCCCAAGTGATTTGTTTTCTTTTTCATTTATTTACCTAAAGAAAAACTATTCACTGACGGGTGGGACTTAACTGTCATATACTAGGTCTACGCGAACAGTGTATGGGCCGAAGGTCCACGTGCACTGCGCCGGTCTACGAGGTGGGTACACTCTACACTTAACACACTGGGGCCCGTGTGTCATGGACTATTAGGTAAAATATGGTTTTATTCACTCCTTATTAACTATTTTCTGACCCACATGTCAGTCTAACACAACATTAATCAACTCAATCTTTAACTACTGCTTAGCCCTAACGATCGGGATTCGGCTTTAATGATGTAGCTACAGTAGTTGTCTGGTTCCAACCAAACAGAGGAGGCTCTGGGCGATTCCTTGCCACGCTCGTCGCCGGTGAGCCAGACTATGGGGCGGCCGGTAAGGCTAAAAATGGAACCCCCTCTGCAGGGCGATCCTATGGGGGCCGGTGGCGAGGGCCATGGTGGGTCACCGCGGTAGCACGACGATGTTTGGCGGCGGCGGCTTTCGGCCTACGTCGACTATGACGATTTGGCAATGCTTTAAGCTAGAATTCGAGCGCATGAGTATCTACGAGCTGTAGGGAACCTACCGGAGCGAAGAGGGAAGGCGGAGGCGGTCGGAGGGTGGGCGGTGGTGACGACCTGACGCAGCACAAAGGCCTTCCCGTGGGGGTGATCTCCTAATAGGAAAAAGGGGGCCATTAATGGTCGGAGGAGCACCAGGATGTTGACGAGGTGCTCGAGGCAGAAGGGATCAAGAAGGGGATTACCGGAGGTGGTGCGGCGATGGAATCAACTGTTTCAGCTAGGGGTGAGGAAGAAGCGAGTCCCAACGTTCTCCTGTGGGCAAAAGAGGAAATTAGCTTGGGGAAAATGATCCTTGTGCTCCGGAACACACGATGACGCAGGTGGCGAGGCGGGGAACTCATCGGAGCGACGGTGGCGTGGTGATGGTGCAGCGGTCAAAGCGGAGCTTGCGTTCCTGTTGGAGTTTCTCTCAGTGATACTGAGCGGGAGGGGGGAGAAGAATGGCCAGGAGGGGGCAGGAGGCTGTGGCGCTGCCATTTATAGGCAAGGAAAAGGGAGAGGAGAGCCGGTGGCGATGAGGACTAGCGGGACGGGGCAGTGTCAAGCGGCATGGGAGCAGGCGGGGAGAAGACAGGGTGGTGACGCACTGACGTGGGGGTGCATACGCGAGGACGAGCAGGTGAAGCTCTAGCGCAAGGTGGGGGCAGCGATGGACGGGAGCGAGTCGGATTGCGCTTTCTGATTGGTGAGAGAGAGAGAGAGAGAGACGTGAGCTGTGGTTGGTGAGGGAAACGGTTGGGTTGCAACGGTTGTGGCCCAAGCCAGCTCGGTTAGAGGAACAGGAGGAAAAGAAAAGAGAAAAGAAAAGGATGGACTATAGCTTTAATTTTTAGTGTATGCTCACATTTGATCATTTTTATTTTAGAATCGCTCAGATGATTTACCTGCATACGATACTTTAGTTAGCTTTACTTTTACAATTTCGGTTTTATGGTTTCGGACTTTGAATGCCTGCTAGACAAAGAATGTAATCATAATAGATTCTCAAGAAGACACGCAAACAAGACAACAACAGAAAATACATAAAAAGTTTTTAAAATCCCATATTTTTATCTTCGGGGTTTTTGGATTCAAACTTTTGGGACGTTACACCCTCCTTATCTCTTGCTCTCCAAGCTAAGCGCACATGTTCGCCTCATCCTCATCCTGCTCGTCCTTGTTTCGTCGGAGAAAGAGTCGAGGTAAATCCCATGGGACTGGAGGTGGGAGAGTTAGGAGGCGGCAAGGTCAGAGAGTGAGGCGAGCTCATCTTGGACCTCGTGTTCACGGTCAATGCAACCCTCGGTGTAGCATCAAAACTAGAGAGCCTCCATCTACGCGACGACCTTCTTCGCTGCAGGTGAGCTATATACCGAGTCAACCGTAGGGTGGTCGGTGATGGGCAGTGTAAGTTAACAAGAATACATAAGAAAGAAGAATGGTTCGGCACACTCCATACGTGGCCTTTTGGCTTCTATCATACCTGTATACAACCATGATTACAGGAGCCACAAATGGTTGGATTACATGGCACTAATCACCGGTGATTCTGGTGATTTGTTCCTGTGTATAGCTATACGTCTACTTGATGTACAAGTTAGATATTTCAACATTCCCCCTCAATCTTAACCGGTAGCCACAAGGTTGAGATTGCTCCGTATAGCAGTGAAGGGTGCCTTTGCCAGTGGTTTTGGAAACACAATTGCAGTTTGATCCTTTGATGAGATGAATCGAATTTCTAGAGCCTTAGCTGCCACACGCTCTCGTACAAAGTGGAAGACAACTTCTATATGCTTTGTACGTGCATGAAATACTGGGTTTGCTGACAAGTAGGTCACACCTAAGTTATCACACCAAAGAACTGGTGGTCTTGATTGGAATATACCGAGTTCTTCAAGAAACGACTGAACCCAAATTGTTTATGTCGTGCCATTTGCTAAGGCCTTGTATTCGGACTATGTGATGTATCTTGCCACTATTGCCTACTTTCTGGAGCTCCATGAAATCAGGTTCGAACCAAAGAAGACTGCAACCCACTTGTAGACCTTCTATCATCACTACAGCCAGCCCAATCAGCATCCGAGAAGGTGCTAAGCAACGTCGATGTGGACTTGCGCATGGACAACCCTGTGCTAGCTGTGGCCTTGAGATAACGAATTATCTTATCTTAACTACTGATAAGTGTTCTGTTGTAGGTGAATGTAAAAACTGATAAACACGATTGACAGAAAAGGCAATGTCCGGTCGTGTGAGTGTCAGATATTGAAGGGTAGCAACAAGGATTCTATATCTTGTGCTTTTATCTACAGAGAGTAACTACCCACTCTCCTTGGCAAGCTTCTCCGTGGCTGACATTGGCGTTGTCACGAATTTATAATTTACTATATTGGTCTGCTGAAGTAAATCGCCAATGTATTTTTGTTGAGACAGAATAATCCTCCTGGTGATTTCTTCACCTCAATACCAAGAAAATAATAAAGATCCCCAAGATCCTTGATAGCAAACTCAACTTGCAGTTGGAGAAGCAAGTTTGTAGTTGCAGATGCAGATGAACTGGCCACAATGATATCATCAACATAGATGAGCATAAAGATAGTCAGCTCGGAATGATTGTAAATAAACAAGGCTTGATTGCCAATCCTCATACGTGAGCTTGATTGCCGACAAGGCTTGTGCAGGTAGCGGTTTAATGGGGTAAAGTTCTTTCTCACATTTGTCATGCAGAAGAACTTTCTTCGTAACCGAATCCTTCACAAAAAATGACTGGGATGGAATTCAAGGAAAGCATTGTTATCGACAGCAAGATGATGCACATAGAGTAAATTTTGAGAAGCATGCGAAACATGGAGAGTGTTCTTTAGCTAAAGAGATTTAATAGGAGTGGATAGAATGGATTGACCACAATGAAGGATAGCCATACATGTGCCATTGGCCATCTGAACATGAGCGCCACCATTGTACCTTTCCCAAGTCGTGGGCTTATCAAGCTCACTGGTAATATGGTCTGTTGCCACAGTATCAGTGTACCAGTTGGGGTCAACACCATATGATGACGGTGCAGATGCCGCAACTAGCGCCGCCATCTTTGTGCCCTTTGGCTGGAACGCAAAATTGAATCGCTGATAACATTTTGCGACGACATGACCCACCTTGTCACAGAGCTGGCAGGTTGGTTTGGCCTTCCCTTGATCATTGCGCCCACGGTCACCCTGGCCATTGCGCTGGCCAAAGTTCTTGCCACGGTGACCTCCTCCTTTTCCTCCCTTGCTGCGACCCCCTCTATCCCATGAGATAAAGTTGGCCGAGGAACCCGAGCCAGAGCCTGAATAGGTGCAATTGTCATTACACTCCTTGCGCATCTCGAAGGAGATCAAGTTGGAGTAGAGGTCACTGAGAGACATCGGTTCCACCCTCATGGTCACCAATGTGACAAGAGAGTCGTAGTCACTGTCTAGGTCGGTGAGAAGGTAGGTAGCCACCTCTTCGTCTTTCATCGGGTGACCTGCCAAGGCTAGGGTGTCAACAAGCATCTTCATCTTGTTGAAATATTCCGCCATGGAGAGATATTTCTTGTGGAACGTTGCCATCTCTATGCGGATCTACATAACCCAAGCTCTAGAGTGGATCGAGAACATAGTCTCGAGAGTAGTCCATACCTCACCGAGCCGTGGTGAAGAGAATGACATACGTTAGAATGTCCTCGGTAAGAGACGCAAGCAAGGAGCCGAGGATCATCTGGTCCTATCGAAGCCACTGTTGATATGTCGGGTTCGACGTCGGCTGATCTCCATCAACTGTGGGCGCCCTCATCTTTGGAGGCGCCGGGATGGATCCATCAATGTAGTTGAGAAGCCCATGACTTCGGAGAAGAGGCATCACCTGTGCTTTCCACAAGAGGTAGTTCCTGCCCGTCAGCTTGACACTAAGGAGGTTCATGGACGGGGCAGGAAGAGCACCAACGTTGGGCGTATCGGCATTCGCTAGGATTGAGAGAACGCCCGAGGATGTCGAACCATTTGTAGTGGAAGTCATCTTGTCGCTGTTGAGCAAAAGCTCTGATACCATGTAAGTTAACAAGAATACAGAAGAAAGAAGAATGGTTCAGCACAGTCCATATGTAGCCTTTTGGCTTCTATTATACCTGTATACAACCGTGATTGCAGGAGCCATAAATGGCTGGATTACATGACACTAGTCATCGGTGATTCTGGTGATTTGTTCCTATGTATAGCTATACGTCTACTTGATGTACAAGTTAGCTATTTCAATAGGCAGATGCTGTAGCAATGAGCGATTGGAGAATGCTACAGACACAAAGCGAATGTGAGTGACGGCGGGAGGGCACAACAGCGTGGTATGCTCCACAACACTGACACTCCAGCGACCTCTGAGTCACCTCCCCTTGTCCTCTTTGTCGTCATGGCCACAACCTGCAGAGGAGAGACAATGTGTTTTTTTAACAGGGATGTGATGGGTTATTGAGAGGACGAGGATACTAGAAACTCGTTTTTAATAAAAATAGCGTCCACGCATTATTCATAAAACTGGAAATTCTAGTTTTACGGAAAATGAGTTTTAGTTAACCACGAGTTGGTTATCATATTCAAACATAGTTTTACTGGAAATCAGCCTAAGGGAAACCGATTTTCACAAAATGTGAGACCCAAACAACCCCTATGCATCGGAGGCTGATCACCTCAAGTAATACTGGAGTGACGTTTTACTTGTAGTTTCAACCAAAGTTATCAATTCCATTCCAGTATAGACTGAAATGACTGGAACATGCCATACCAATACCTAAAATGGCACGTAGCAAGTTGAATCCTGTACCTGCCATAATACCGGTCATTCCAGCCTATTCGAGATGGAACGATCGTTCTACCCATTCTGGTACCGAAAAAAGTGAAGTGGTCCCTCCTTTTGAGGCCCAAAGGCTCAGCCCAGTAAAGGACCTCATGCAAGCGTGCAATCACTCCATGGAACCCTAGCCGTATTTGGAAAATATTGAGTGTGACTACGACTAATGCCTAGTGCGACGGCGGTGGACGCCGCGGATTCATCTTCCTCTCCGACGACAACTCGTCCCAGCCAACGAAGCGTCTCCCTCGAGCCTCTATGACATCACTCGGTGTCGGCGGAAGCCCATCACTCACGTGCGTGGCGGCAACTCAATCGACAGGCCTCCTTTATAGATGAATACTACTCCTCGTTTTTAAATCACGGCGTTTGACCGTGCGATCAAACTTATATAACTTTGACCATTACTTTTCATATGATTTTGTTAGTAAAAATTACAAAATTATTATATTATGAAAATATTTATCATGACAAATCTAATGATACTATTCACTCATGATCAATCTAAACAGTTTTTCATATATTATTAGTCAAAGTTAAATAAGTTTGACTGCATGTTTGGTCAAACGTCATGTATTTAAATACGGAGGGAGTAGTTGTCTTCTAGTTCTAGCGTTTATTAGTCTCTTTTTTTGTTCGGCTAGATTTTTTGATGTTGCACCAGCAGTAATAGTGCAAGCAATGGACAAAGAAACTGAAGATGCTCATACGCTTGAGCCTTCAGCTGATCAAAATCCCTATCTTTATGTGCACATATAATTAAGGGATAATTGGGTTAGTACCAGGTACACAGAAATATAGCGGTTCAGTTTAATACCATCGTTTTATCTAGATTCAGTCTAATACCACCGTCCCTTCGTCTCATTCCGCGAAATACTACGCATGCCACGTCTCTGTTATCTGATCTATCTAACCCACTGCCTCTCTCTATCATCACCCTTTATTCGCATTTGTCACCGCGACATCCCGCAGCGCCGCACTGACGATCTCCAGCACGCGGAGCCACTCTAGCTGCCCCCACGCCGGCGCGTACGTCATCGTCAGCCCCCACAGCCTTAGCTCCTTGAGGTTCGCGACGACCCCGATGCAGTCTAGGTGCTCGGATCCCCCGCCAGGCGCCGCCGCCTTGTCGGCCACGAAGTCCACCCGTAGCTTGAGAACGGGCAGCGTGGCACTCCGCATCGCAAGCCAGTGCGGCAGGCGAGCAGCAGAGAAGGGGCAGTAGATGACCAGCTCCTCCAGCCGCGCGGCAGCCTCGACCCATCCGCCCGATGGCGTTGTTGGCGCCGCCCGCCGCGTCGAAGGCGCCGCGCGAGAAGTAGAGTGTCGGGAGGAAAGGCACGCAGTTGCGCCAGCCGCGGGAGATGCCGGCGCAGGCCGCGACGTCGCGGGAGATGCCAGCGCAGGCCGCGACGTCGCAGGCGCTACTGAGTTGCAACAGGATGTGTTGCACGACGCCGTCTGGGAGCGAGTCCATGTTGCTGTCGCACTCCATGCGCTCGGTGAAATGGGGAATCGGGGATTCCTAAATGGAGAGGAGGGTTGGTGTGGCGTGGGACTAATGGGGGAGAGAGTCAGCCTTGACAAAACCTATTTTTAGGGGTAATTTGGTCATTTCATATAGGAGTTAACGGCAAAGCCAGGAGAGGTGACGGGCGTGGTATTTCGCGGAATGGAGAGTAGGGCGGTGGTATTAAACTGAACATAAAGAATGCGGTGGTATTAAACTGAACCGCTGTATTCTTGGTGGTACTAACCCAATTATTCCTATTATTATTATATATATATTTATTATATTAAAATTCAGAACGGTATACTAGAACAAGCCGGTACCGATACGATCTATTCCAAAAGACAAACCGAAATAACATCAAAAATGGAATGGACAACTATGATTTCAACCTCAACTCTTGTATATGTGGCTAAGGCACCGGGCACCAGCTACGTCGTCCATCGCAAATCGATCGATCTCAACCGTCCAATCATCAGCCAGAGCCCAGAGGGCTTTTCATCCACTTTATCATAGGAATCTAGGTGATACAGCGACGTGTACACCCGGTGAAGGCAGGGCTCCTTATATTGATTGGACGGGCAAGAACGGAGGCATCCTACTAGCGACTTTTTGGTACCGTTGAATGCATCCTTAGAACTTAGGAGGCCTCGTGAGATTGAGACCCCCAATTCACGAAGTGTTTAGTAGGTCCACAGTGTGTCCTAATGTTACCTACTTCTACCGATGACCAGCTAGGTCGTTGGGCCTAACGTGGATTCCATCGGTGAGGCTTTCTCTGCTAGCGGCAACTTCCAAGAGGGTGCTCGGGAGCTGGGAGGGAGGCCTGCTGGCCTGGATTGTATCCCACTGCAATGAAAAGTGTTAATTCTTTATTTGCTATTAGAAATTGACGAGTTTTTAATATGCTATTAAAAAATTGCTCATCATTTTTTTTGCCACTCATTCTTAACTTTAATCTCTTTTTTTGCCACTCCGATCAGTTGACCGTGGACTTGGCGTTGACTTGGATGCGAACGACGATTTTGCCCTTAAGTATGCTGAGATCTTTAGGGAATTGTTTGACATAGTAATATAGTTCCAAAAATTATGAAATTTTTATGAAAAATTCTGACGTAGTGTAGATTATTGTGGAATTTTTATATGGTTTTATTTCTAACATGTTTTTCTCTAAAAATCTTTCAAGTTACAACCGAAACTTGAAATATTTTTAAAGAAAAACATGTTGCAAATAAAACCCTATAAAAATTCCACAATAATCTACACTATGTTAGAAACTTTTTATAAAAATTTTATAATTTTTGGAACTATATTACTATGTCAAACAATTCCCTAAAGATCTCAGCATACTTAGGGGCAAAATCGTCTTTTCGCGTCCAAGTCAACGGCCAAGTTCACGGTCAATTGACTGGAGTGGCAAAAAAGGGATGAACAATTTTTCGATGGCATTTTGGGGAGCTCGCCAACTTCCATGGTAAATAAGGAATTAACCCTGAATGAAAACTATGTGGCAGATGCGGAGGCGTCCGGACGGATCTAGGCCGTGTAAAGAAACTGTGATCGGACGGCTTCGCACTCATCCGATTTGAACCGTACGATAGATCGGTAGTTCATGGCCGTCGAAAAAGGACCACCTGTAATTTCAGAAACTATGAGGGTTTTCGCAAAAACACGGGCGTGAGAGGCCTCGAGGGTAGCGGCCTTGAGGGCAGCGTATAGATAATAAAGAGACGAGACTTGATCAGTATATCCCACATATATGAGATTTGCCGTGTGCTAGGTGGCCAATGTATACGACTTTGCCTGCTGGGCTATGGTGTTTTTTTTTAAAAAAAAGAATAGGGACAACCGGTCAGTGCGTCCATCTTAAGAATGAATAACCCATCCACTTAAAAAAAGAACACATGATGGCTGCAACTTTTTGATTTACCAATGGTACATTCTTGCTGAACTGTACCATTCGGCTGCAAGCTCAGGGAGCAGAGAGTGCAATGAAAAACATATTTATTTGGTTGCCAGAAGATTTATACGGAGGTTGGTTGTTTCAGCAATCTATCTATTATTTATATTATTAAAGCAAAGAAAAAATCGCTCTCAAGAGTTAAAAATTACCACAATAATCAAAGAGAAAAGAGAAAAATCTCTGTAGCTTGATCGTGATAGGTCTAGATTATAACAGACTAGATTAAAAGAAAGAGTCCATACAAAGTACCAAAAATAACTAAAATTCGGAATAAAAAATAAAGTAAAATAAACAATTTGATTTCCATACAAAAATAAAATAAAATTAGCAACATGATTTCCATACAAAAACTAAACAAAAAATAGCAATTGGGTTTGTATATGAATCCCAACAATATAACTTAAATTCGAATAAAAATAAAATAAAAATAGCAATTTTATTTCTATACAAATTAAAGTAAAATCCTAAATAAATATAATTAGGAATAAAAAGTAAACAAAAAAATTAGCAATTGGATTTGTATACAAATTTCAACAAAAATAATTAAAATTTGGAATAAAAAATAAAATATAATTTGCAATTTGATCTTGAGTAATTAAAGTAAAATCCTTAAATAACAAAATTCGAAATATATTGAATAAAATTATCAAATTGATTTGTATACAAACTCCAATAAAAAATAATTGAAATTTTGAAAAAAATTAAAAGTTATAACATGGATAACACGAATGGTGTCGGAGGAGATCACAAAAGAGTGCAATGGCATCGACCTGTCCTAGAAGAAGACATTGACCGATGGGGAAGCGAAGAGCCGAGGCAACGACGACAGAGATAAGGAGAATGTCACGCTGCTCATCTTAGCCGTTCGACGAGGACAATGTTATGCTGCTCACTGATGGGGAAGTTAGTGGCAAAACAAACTAGATGATAGGGAAACCCTAGCAGAGAGGAGATGAAACTTTGCATTGAAACTGAGCTATGAACGATATGTGGCCATTGGGTAATTAGGAGCGTGACATCGCTGGTAAGAGGCACAACGTCACCAGCGACGGCGAGAAGATTTCTATATCGTTAGACAACGACTAAAGTATACATACCAGTATCAATGACGATGGGAGGTCACCATAGCTAGTGAGGAAGCCACAATGTTGAGTTGGCAAATGTCGAAGAAAAAGAGCAACCGACACGGGAGAAGAGGAAATTGAGTATGTATAACATCGTGCATATGCATGTACATGTATGCATCCTACGAATAGAAGTACGGGCATACAAAAGCAGTGGAACAAAGGCTCAGAGTAGAGATGGTGTGGCTGTAGGGAATAGGTTCGGGCCACTGGAGAGAGCGTGACAGTGATCGACGACAATTGCACATGTATGCGTGTTGATGTCGCGATGGCCAACATTAAGCAATAATTGGAGAGAACGTAGAAGATAAGTATGTGGCAGAGTATTGTATTGGAAGTGGTAGCAGTCGATAAGGATTGATAAAGAATTAGGCTTGCTTTTAGAGGTTGAAGCACAAAAGCTGTGGTAACGAGAAGATATAAAAGACACATGGTTCAGTGGGGCGGCCAATGTGTGAGGGAAGATAAGTTCAAGGTAGGTAGCCCATGATGTATCGGTGTATGCATGAGCAAGGTACTCTAATACCATATAAACTCTTAAGATAATTTGCTGCACATATAATCAACATATTCCTTGAGATTAAAAAGAGGTACATGTGCACACATACATTTAGGAAAAGAGTAGCTGATGGATGAAGAATAGAAGTATGGAGCTACATGATCCATGCATGGCGGAGAGTAGTTATATTTCTAAGAACCTCAACAACTTATTATGATAAATGATTTTTTTCCATTAAAACTCATACTTCAATCGCATTCCTTAAGTTGCATTTGTCTTCAAGCTTCCATTGTCATTTCTAATGTTTATGATGTTTTGAAAATCTAAATAGCCTATAAGATACATAAATATATTATCAAACTTTTAAGTTATATTATGCGATATTACAATTTTTAAAATAAATTTAGTTGTGCAAATGCACATGCTGCCATTAGTTTCTTGTAAAGAGTTCACAAGAAACCTTCCATCGCGTGCATTGCCTATCCGTTATATAACCCAAACACGACCGACGCGGGAGCCATTTCCCTTGCCAACCGTGGTGTCCAAATCCAGTCATTTGACACGGCCGGTCTCCTAACTTACAACGGCAACGCAACCCAGCCACAAACATCCGCAACCATCAGCGCAACGCCAACGCACACGCACACGCACACGCACACGCGAACCTCCTCAATTTTAGCGAGCTCGCACAAATTCTGCATGCCTAATTATACCTCTATCCACCTCCTCCTCCATTGGAACGCCTTTTGCTTCCCACCACTCCTGGCCGGCTTCCCCCCTCGACCGACCGAGCGAGCTCTTCGATCGATCTTGCCTCGATGATCCCTTGCTCATACGCTAGCTAGCTCGATCGGTCGGCGGCATTCTTCCTGGATCGATCGAGAGGCAACAGAACGATCGAGTTAAATGATGAGGGCAGCGCTAATGCTGCCTCGGTGGCGGTGGAGAGTACTCTTGTTGGCCGCCGTGATCGTTTTTGCCATTGTCTCTGGTGCGCGGGCGCTGGATTATAATAATGGCGATGGCGATGACGAGGAGGAGATGCCGCAGTCCAAGGCGCAGGAGGAGTGCAACGACGCGTTCCTGGCGTACATGTTCATGGAGCGCACCAAGGAGTTCCCGCGGGTAAAGAACGTGACGGCGCAGGCGTACGTGTTCAAGGTGCACGCGACGGTGCTCAACACCATGGCCGAGGACCTCAAGGCGTGGCAGATGTTCGTTGGGTTCCAGCACAAGGAGATCCTCGTGTCCGTTAGCAGCGCCGTGCTCCTCGACGGCACCGACTTCCCCGCCAACGTCTCCGGCGACGCCACCTTCACGGGCTACCCCTTGGCCGACCTAAACTCCATCGAGACCGCCGGCGACATGACGCAGATCTAGGTCCAGATCGACATCACCGGCAACCAGTTCGGCGTCAAGCCCCCCGCTGTGCCCATGCCCAAGACCATCAAGCTCGCCAACCCCGTCTACCGATGCCCCGCTCCCTCCCACAAAGGTAGTAATACGATCAAACTGTTGTGTCCGTCCGTGCCTATCAGAGAAACTTAACCATACGTGTGATTCAATGTGCGTGCAGATAGCGTGATGTACGTGTGATGCGTTAAGGACCCCAAGTTCAAGGCGAAGAAGGCGAACAGCACGCGGTTCATGCCGCGGCGAAGGCGACTGAAGATCGCCTCTGACGTCGCAGCGTTAACAGAAAACTACATGGCGCAGGTGACCATCGACAACTGGAGCCCCATCAACCGGCTCGACAACTGGAACCTCACCTGGCAGTGAAAGCGTGCAGAGTTCATCTACAATATGTGCGGCGCCTTGCCGCCTACACGCTCAAAAAGGAAGGCCCCGCCTGCGTCTATAACCCGGCGGTGAGGCGGTGAGCTACTACAAGGACTTCGACTTCACCTAGTCTACAGCTACGAGAAGCGGCCCGTCATCGTCGACCTCCCGCCGGAGAAGGACAAGGACGTCGGCAACCTGCCGTTCTGCTGCAAGAACGGCACGCTGCTGCCGCCCACCATGGACGAGGCCAAGTCACGGGCCATCTTCCAGATGCAGGTGTACCAAGATGCTGCCGGACCTCGACCGGACGGCGCTGTACCCGCCGCAGAACTGGCGGATCACCGGCAAGCACAACTCGCAGTTCGTCTGCGAGTAGCCGATCCGGGTGAGCCCCATGGAGTTCCCTGACGGGATGGGGCTCATGTCGTCGACCCTCGCCGTGGCGTCGTGGCAGGTGGCGTGCAACATCACCCGGCCCAAGAAGCGTGCCACCAAGTGTTGCGTCTCCTTCTCGGCCTACTACAACGACTCTGTGGGGGCCGTGCAACACCTGCGCCTGCAGCTGCGGCAACGACACCGCGACGTGCGACCCGGACACACATGCCATGATGGTGTCGTCGGAGGCGCTGCTCATCCCGTTCGACAACCGGACGGCCAAGGCCCGGGCATGGGCCAAGATCAAGCACTGGCGCATGCCCAACCCCATGTCGTGCGGCGACAACTGCGGCCTCAGCATCAACTGGTACGCTATGAATAACTACAAGTCCGGCTGGTCGGTGCGCATTACCATCTTCAACTGGCAGGACTACACCTTCAAGGACTGGTTCGCCGCCGTCACCATGGGCAACCACTACAGCGGCTACGAGAACGTCTACTCCTTCAACAGCACCAGGATGGGCGCGCCCTTCAACAACACCGTTTTCGTGCAGGGCTTGCCGGGGCTCAACTACCTTGATCCGATCACCGACGACAAGACTCTGGCCGGACAGGGGTGCGGGAAGCGGCGATCCGTCATCTCGTTCAAGAAGAAGGACATGGCCAACATCAACATTCCTAGAGGGGAAGGCTTCCCCAAGAGGTCATGCCGACGAGGAGGAGTCGCTCCCGAGACAATACTGAAGGCGTCAGCGCGATTGGCGGTGGGCGGCGAGCCTCTTCTTGAGTTGTCACGGGGTGGCTCTTGTCGATTAGGCGATTAGGATCATTGGATGGTTCTTCTCGTGGGAGGGTAGATCGAGAGAGAGAGGAGAGGAGAGGAGAGTGTACCGTCCGACAGGTGTGGAGGAGGATGGCGCAACGTGGCATGGCTCTTGGAAGAACGGATGGAAGAAGGTGGAGGAGAAGGGCGAGCGAGATCTCGTGAAAGGATAGCGGCGATGGCGTGAATCTGGTGAAAAGACGATGGCGCTGACGGTCGATGGCGATAGCGGCGATGGCGCTTCCGTCGGTATTGCGCGCCTTTCTAGATCGGTCTAGGGTTTGTGTGTCGGTGGGGATGTACGGCTCGAGCCAACCTCGTGCGTAAGCGCCGGCCCCCACCTCTTTATATATCTTGCGCTTGACGGGGCCCACCACCAATAGATGGGCTTGGCACCCCGATCGTATGCGGATCAAGGCCCGATTAGCCGTTGGGCTAATCGGTTGAGATCAATCTAACATTCTCCCCCTTGATCTCAATCGTGCTTTAACTTTAATCACTTTTGACTTTACTCATTCCATCACAGTTAGTGCACGAACATGTCTCATCGTCACGGTCAATCGCCGATAGATTTAATGACTACAATACACCTCTGCTTACGAAATAGTTACTTTAATCTTTTGGGCCATCTTTTAGTCCAGGAATCATAGGCTTTCCCTTAAACCCATGCCGGCTACATGTTCTCTGAACACGTTGGGTGGTAAGCCTTTAGTAAGTGGATCCGCTAACATCTTTGCGGTACTTATATGCTCAAGACTTATAATTTGATCCCTAACTTTATCTTTCACAACATAGTACTTTATGTCAATGTGTTTGGCGGACCACTTGACTTATTGTTGTGGGCATACGTTCTTCGGGTTCATTATCGCGAGACAACTTAAGTGGTCTATTGATGTCGTCAACCACTTTTAAACCGGGTATGAACTTCTTTAGCAGTTCACCCGCCTAGCCTCATAACATGCTACAAACTCGGCATACATTGTGGAGGATGTAGTGACGGTTTGCTTTGAGCTTTTCCACGATATAGCTCCTCCTGCGAGTGAACACATATCCGGATGTAGACTTTCTATCATCTCCGCAAAATCGAATCTGTATACCCCACTATATGGAGTAACTGATCTTCAGTATGTCATCATGAGGCCTTTTGTTCCTTGCAAATAACATAAGACTTTCTTTATCAATTTCAATGTTCTATTCGATAATGTGCTACTAATGCTCATTGCTTATGATGAGTGAAAATTGATAACTGATAATCATCGAAATAGTCGATCTTCTTACTCTTTGAGACCTCCTCGGGCCTCCTCATTTGGTATATCTTCTGATCATTGCTGTTCCCCTCATCTGCGGGCAATAGGTTCTATAGGATCCTCAAGAACAGGGTTCCTCATTATCATTCATTGTTGCCACAGAGGAACAATAACAGTGCCGGCACCACGTTGTCTTGCAATCGCTTGGTGCTGACAACAGAGTATGTGAAGAATGGCTCTTGAATCATCGGGAGAGGCGATACACCCGCTTCTCTTCAAGATCAATCTCACGAGCTACCATACTTCCTCTCATCATTTCATCCTCTAAGAAGACAAATGTCTCGCTTTCTACAAACTTTGTATATCCGTCTCGACAAGAGAAACGAAAACCTTTTGACTTTTCAGGTAGCCAATGAAATGGCAACTTCTTGTTTTGGGATCAAGCTTCCCAAGGTTTGGGTTAAATACTTTAGCCTCAAAGCAGACTCCCCACACACGTAAGTGGTTTAGTGAGGAACTCTTCCTCCCCACAACTCGCACGTGTTTTGGGCACCGACTTACTAGGCACTCTGTTGAGAATATGAATGGCGGTTTTCAACGCCTCCATCCATAAACTCAATGGCGTGGAATAGCTCATCATGCTTCGCACCATATCCATCGGACGGCGGCGCTTTTCGGCTACTCCATTTTGCCGAGGTTCGCCTGGGTGTAGAATATCGACTATGCCATTTTCCCGTAAAAACCTTGCAAAAGGTCCGAGAACTTGTCCATATGGGGTATGTCGATAGTAGATACCCCCCACGTCGATCGACTATCTTAATCTTCAAATCGTGTTGTTTTCAACTTCAAATTAAATATCTTGAATTTATCTAAGGCTTCATTTCTTTCTTTGATTGGATAAATATATCCATAACGGGAGTAATCATCCGTGAATGTTATGAACGAGTCATAACCATCCACACTTTTCACAGAAAAGGACCACAAATGTCCGTGTGAATAATTTGTAGAACTCCGTGCTTTTTTAAATTTTCTTTACATATTTTCCTTTAATGCATTCTCTCGCATTGTTCTAAGTCCGAGAACTCTAATAGAGGAAGAATTTCATTCTTAACTAGTCTTTCTATTCTCCCCTCAAATATGGCCTATGGCAAGACCAACACATTCATTATTAAACATAGGAATTGTTTTAGGGTGCAACGTTTGGTCAACATTTTTATTAGGGGAGGGGATAGTTTTCACTTCAATTAAGATGCTACAATGATCCCCAAATGAAGGAACTGCACTTGCACAATTACACAAGTTCACAGGGAATGTTCTCAATTAAACAAGTGAAGAGTGAAGAGGAAGGAGAAGATGGATATGCATATTTGAAGGGCAAGGAATGGTGGTGATGGTCATTGATGAGAGCTGTTAATGGAGGAGGGCATGCATCTTTGCAAGGTTGTAATATTTTTTACGTGTACATGCATGCTCATCAATTGGCTTTCCATTTTATTTCAGTTTCTCTGGTTCACAAAAGCATATGATCGAGTTTGTCTCGGGTTTTTTTTGTAAAAACGTAGCACGAATCTTCAAACACTTTAACGGTGGAGATGGCACATGTGGTCACATGTACATGCGCAAAAACCACATTCTGTCCAACATTTATGATCTGACTTAACTAGGTCGGTTGTTTCCTTCCTAACCAGGTCGGATAACGGGCATGGAAAAACGTTTCTTTCATCACACGGAGGAATTACTGAAGAGTCAAGACCCACCCCGACTTCCTCGACCGCCGATCGCCGTCCCTCGACGCCCGACTAGACATCATTGCCACCGTCGCTCCAGAGCTCACTGCATTAGCCGCAGCGAGGGCCATTGCCAAGTTGGGCCGTCCAGCCACCGACATCACTCACCTCATTGTCAGCACCAACTGGGGAGCCCACGCCCCGATCGAGCGTCGACCTGTCACGGACCAGCCTAGCTTTGGGCTTCGAATGTTGGGCCGTGGGCCAGGAGGCGGATGGAGTCTGGACTACATAGGGCAAGTGACAGCAACCGAAGGAAGGGATCCAAGAACAGAACATGCTCTCTATCTCCTACCTTCAGTTGCTGCCTCCCCCAACCTCCGTTCCTCTTATTCCCCCAACTTTCTATCGCTGATTCCCGTCTCTCATTCTTTCTTAGTCTTGATTCCAATTCCCCAACTTGTAATCCCAAAATACTGGTATATTGTGTTGGTATTTGATCGCTGTGTTCTTGATCCGGTTGTGCAACGTTGTTTATCAATCGGGATCGTGACAATTGGTATCAGAGCCGTTCCGATCCACAGTGTGCACGCTCTTCTTCCAGCACACAGCAATCGAGATGGAGCAACAACTCGAGAAGCTGACCCTGGCGATCCTAGAGCGAGGCGAGTTGATCAAGCAACTACAAGTCTAGTGTGAGGCCATTCAGGCCTCAGTGGGGGGAGATGAAGCCCAACCGTCTGGGGGTCAAGGCGGAGACCAAGCCGGCTGCACCAGTCGTCGCTGACTCGCTTCTTCGCGCGGAAGCGCTCCGCTCCTCGACTACCGACCACCGTCTCGGACCGAGCGGTCGCTGTGATGAAGTCATATCCCTCGGCGACCTCAAGGCCGACCTCCAGTGGCTGGTTTCACCAATCCGAGACTCACCCCAGTCGATGACCACGCCGGCGTAGGCCTCCTTGCCGAGGTCATTTGCCACCGGCGAGTTGGATGCCCTGATGCCCACTGGGTGTTCGATGAATTGTCCCGACGATGACACCGACTCGCAGACGTTCGCATTCATGCCGGACGCGGCCCCGGGTCCTCCCTCGACCGCCACCCTGCTCGACGTCGTCATCACCAGCACCGAGCCGATTGTCGCCGCCCTTCTGGTGCAGGACGGCACCTGTGTCCTCACCTCCACACTGAGCGGCGCCACCTTTCACTCCATGGACCTGGGCGACGAGCATGTCCCCAAACTAAGCTGCTATCAGTTGGGTGCGCGCAAACTGTTCGATGAAATGCTTATCAGGAGTACAGTGGTGTTGTGGCCACCACCGATGAAGTGGGATGAGCGGCAACCCTAGCTGCCGCCTTCGCGAGTGGTGATCAAGTGCAGTGGAGTGGAACTAGGTCCGATGTCATGACTGTCATGCAAGGACTATCGATCGAGGTGGTGTGAAATGGATGCCCCTATGGTCACCACCAGTGCTAGGAAGAATGTTGATTCTGGAAAAAGGATTTGGCCATGCTACAAACTCTACTGAGGTGATGTGCTCTATCCTTCCCTTTGACCATGTGAGGATGGTCAGTGAAGAGTATCAGATGTGTGGCGAGGTCCCAAAGAAAGCTCCTATTGGACAGCTAGCAATTCTTAACAAGCTAGAGGTACCGGTTCTTCTGTTCGGTTCACTAGCTGCCGGAGTTCATGGAGTGCTTTTCCCAATGTTTGGCATAATGATTTCCAATGCCATCAAAACTTTCTATGAGCCAACAGAAAAACTAAGAAAGGATTCTAGCTTTTGGGGTTTGATGTGTGTTGTCTTTGAGTATCGCTTCGATAATCTCAATACCAATGAGAGTACTTCTTGTTTGGAATAGCCGAGGGAAGCTTATAGAGCGCATTCGTACCATGTCATTTCAAAGCATCGTGCACCAAGAAGTTGCTTGGTTTGATGATCCTAAAAATTCCAGTGGAACACTTGGTGCAAGACTGTCAGTTGATGCTTTGAAGGTCCGACGATTAGTGGGAGATAGTTTGGCCTTGGCGGTTCAGATTACCTCAACACTTATCATAGGATTTGTCGTTGCTATGATAGCAGACTGGATGCTGTCTTTGATCATCCTCTGTGTGATTCCACTAGTGGGTCTTCAAGGTTATGCTCAAGTGAAATTTTTGAAGGGGTTTAGTCAAGATGCTAAGATGATGTATGAAGAAGCAAGTCAGGTAACCACTGATGCAATTAGCAGTATTAGGACTGTAGCTTCTTGTTGTTCTGAGAAAAGAGTTACAAGAATATATGATCATAAATGCGAAGCATCAAAGCATCAAGGAGTCAGAACAGGAATGGTTGGAGGCCTTGGATTTGGGTTCTCATTCTTGATGCTGTACCTTACATACGGTCTTTGTTTCTATGTTGGAGCACAATTCGTGCGTCATGGCAAATCAAATTTTGGTGACGTTTTCAAGGTTTTCTTTGCACTGGTGTTGGTAACTATTGGAATATCTCAAACAAGTGCATTGGCCTCTGATTCTACAAAAGCCAAGGATTCAGCTATCTCCATATTTGCAGAGCGTGGACTTAGGTCGCTTGCTGTAGCATATCCAGAAGTACTACATGGGAGGAAAGAAAGTCCTGGTGGCCCATGGCACTTTGTTGGTCTCATGCCACTTTCGGATCCTCCAAGACATGATAGTGCTGAAACAATTCGGAGGGCACTTATCTTTGGTGTCAATGTCAAGATGATCATAGGTGATCAGCTGGCAATTGGAAGGGAAAAAGGGCGTCGCCTGGGAATGGGTACACACATGTATCCTTCTTCGCTTTCTTTGACGTAACAAGGATGAGTCCAAAGGTCTTTGCGTTACAGCTTGATGATCTCATTAAGAAAGTCGATATTGGTATTGCCGTTCTTTGAAACAAGCCCGATGCGACCAGGGTGCTTCAGATATTGTCCTCACAGAACCTGGCCTTAGTGTGATCATCAGTGTTGTGCTTACCAATCATGCAATTTTCCAGCGTATGAAGAACTACACTATCTATGCTGTCTCGATCACCATTCGTATTGTGTTTGGATTTATGTTACTTGCCCTCATCTGGACATTTGATTTCCCACCGTTCATGGTCCTAATCATAGCAATTTTGAATGATGGTACCATCATGACTATATCAAAGGATCGGGTAGAACCATCTCCTCTACCCGGCAATTTGGATCTTGGCCGAGATTGTTGTCAAGGCGCCCTTGCGCCAGGATTTTAACGCAGCAGAAGCATCGTGGTGATGGTGTTCAAGTTAGGCTGGGCATAGAGGTTCTACCGATACCCTGGGATCCCAGTGGCAATGGTGGTCATTCTTTTGTATCGGCTTGGGATCAAGCCGTATTTCAAGGAGGGAGGAATATCACGGACCAGCCTAGCTTTGGGCTTCGGATGTTGGGCCATGGACCAGGAGGCGGATGGAGTCTGGACTACATAGGGCAAGTGACAACAACCGAAGGAGGGGATCCAAGAACAGAACAGGCTCTCTATCTCCTACCTTCAGCTGCTGCCTCCCCCAACCTCCGTTCCTCTGATTCCCCCAACTTTCTATCGCTGATTCCCATCTCCCATTCTTTCTTAGTCTTGATTCCAATTCCCCAACTTGTAATCCCAAAATACTGGTATATTGTGTTGGTATTTGATCGTTGTGTTCTTGATCCGGTTGTGCAACGTTGTTTATCAATCGGGATCGTGACACGACCTCCGCTTGGCTTCCCTCCTCAGCCTCCGCACCAACGTCTGCCGCACGATGCTCCACCTTAACGGCTGCTCCGCTAGCTCTGCTGCATTGCGCCTAGCCAAGGACCTAGCTGAGAATAGCCGTGGCGCATGCGCACGCGTCCTCGTGGCCTGCATCGAGCTCACCATTATCTCCTTCCGTGGCCCCAACAAAGAGGACTGCTTCGACACCCTCATCAGACAGGGATTGTTCAGTGACAGCGAGGGTGCAACTATCGTCGATGTTGACCCCGTGAAAATCGGGTCTATCGGTTTTGCTGGCACCCCCCGGTAAGATAGTAAACGGGGCCCGAAAAATTCAGCCCAGTATCAAGTTTCAACGGACAGCCCGGTCCAGACGTCCTCCTCCTCGCATGATGGTTGCCCTAGCCGCCCCTAGTACTCTCGTGAGTTCCTAAATCTCTCAGCCATTCCCCGATCCGGTGATCCCCAATCCCGAATGGAGCTCTCGACTCCCCTTCCTCCGGCCTATCTCTCCCCCTGGGCGCCGCCTCCCCCTGGGCGCCGCTAGTTCTTGGTACCGCCGGCCTCTGGCTCCCGGCGCCCTTGCCGCCGCCGTCGCCTCCTCCTGCGCGCTGGGCCACCACCGCCTCCTTTTGCGCCCACCGCCTCCTCTTCTTGCCGCGCTGGGCCGCCGTCGCCTCCTTCTTGCGTTTCCAAACAGGGGCTTGGTAAATTCAGTGAGGTAGGGAGACTGGGAGACAGAGAGCTAGCTTATTTGCTAAGTGATTGTTTGCTAAGAAGTTTATAGCACTACATCTCTGAATTTCTTCAAAATTCAAATTTTGGTTTGAAAATTTCGGCCAAAATTTGCAAAAAAAAAAAAATCGGTAAAATCGGCCTTATCGGCACCCCCGGGTAAAAAGTATATGCCGGTAAAAAAATCCCTGGTACCCCGTCGAGCACCCGCTGTTTGAGATGGTGTCCGTCTCACAGACCGTGATGCGTGATACGAGAAACCGAGCATGCGCTCACCATGCAGCTCGGGAAAGGCGGCATTTGACGGGGACATTTCCACCAAGGTGCCAGCTTTGGCGGCAGACAACATTGAGCAGCGTCTGCTGGATGCATTTGGGCGACTTGCCATTGGCGTCGAATGGAAATGACCTCTTCTGGGCAGTGCACCCCGGCAGCCGTGCGATCTTGGACCACATCGACAAGGCTCTCCGGTTGGAGCCCCGGAAGCTAGCGGCCGGCGAGCCGAAGGGTGCTATGGGAGTACGGGAATATGCTTGGTGCGACGGCGATCTTCGTGCTCGACAAGCTACGGCAGCGGATGGACGAGGAAGGGGAGGGACCGGAGTGGGACGTGATGGTGATGATGAGGTTTTGGCCCGGGTTCACTATCGAAACGATGGTGTTGCACGCTACTAGGCACCCAAGGAAAAATTAGCACTGTTTTAAGCTATAAGAAATCTACTCCCTTTTAGCGACTATCATAGATCTTGGTGCCTTTTAGTGAATCAATGCCAATGTTCTTAAAGGACTGGGATCCAAAGTTAAGCAAAAATAATTTGCACCAGCGTAAAACCCCGCATGATATCAATTGTTGTGTAATGAGTATACATATATGCAGTTCATGATTGCCTCAGCCCAGCTCGCCCTATAGGTAATTATAGATATGATTATATTTTGTTGTGTTCATAATTTATTAGATAATATGTTATCTTATTCCAATAATAATATCGTTAATATTTATTATCAAGTATGTGACTTGATTGTGAAACTCTATATTTATCTTTACGATGATTATTCTAAAACGATCCCTAGTCGGAAACATACAAGGACGCATATGAATAGACTAGCATATGTATTGGTTGATGACTATATTGCACGGATCATAGATATGGAGATATCAAACCAATAATATAGACACATGTTAGTGAACATGGGGTTGAATCGACCCACTATGAGACACTACGAGAAAGTTGTATTCTTATATGTCATCAGTTGGTCTCATTTACAATGCGTATGCTATATCCTTAGACTCGAGGTCGTCGCACGTATTCGAGATGTGTAGTGACTTACTTAGGGGTTGCCAAACGCTACTCCATAACTAGGTAGTTATAAAGGTATCTTTCGGGTTTGTCATAATACATGCGTCGAGGCATGGTCGATCAAGATAAGATTTGCCTCTCCATGCAACGGGAGAGATATCTCTAGGCCTCTCGAGTGATCAGATTCCAGAAATCCATAACCATGCTACTCGCGGTTAAAGAGTTAACCATAATCAGGGAATTCGAGTCACGTGATCGAGAAAGAGTGGTCGAGCTAACCAACAAGGATGACACGTACTCGCCTTGAGTTTGACTGATATCGTGAGACAAAGGGAATACATATGAGATTTGTTAAGGTTCGTCCGATGTGATCTTTACGTATACTCAGGAGTCGGCATGTCCCGTTAGGGGCCACTACCGATTAGTGGACGGGTAGGAGTACTCGGGCCATGTCCAAGTGTACGTGAACCTATAGGGTCACACACTTAAAGGGCCATGACACATTTTGGATGGTGATCTGAATTCTTATAGGCCACGAGTTCCTAATGGGCCTCAAAGTTTGAGACCCATCATGGATGCCTATATATAGAGGGGGGTGGCATAGGGTTAATGTGATTTTTGGAATTCCCGAAACCCTGGCCGCCACACCTCCTTCGCCCAAAACCGCATAGCCAGTGCTAGCACTCCGGCATGTGGTGTCCCTGCCCCGTACGTGTGGATACCTTGGAGGTGTTGTTGCGAGGCTTCAACGTTAGGACAATCCGCAATTTGTGACGGTCACGAGGAGCACTTGGAGGAGGCGCGAGGCTAGTACGACTACAACCGCACCAACGCACTACATTGACTCTTCTTCTGCTGCGAGCCTGCACGCCTAGTGGTAATCCCGTGATCTATTACTAGTGGAGGTTCCTTGGTTACGCGGTAGATTTTTAAAATTACGCTAGTGTAGCCTACTTGTGTTCCTTCATGTGCACCACACTCACCCAAGTTCAAGTTCTCTTTGATACGAATTTGGGTGTTTATTTTTCTCTTAACGAGAAAACATAGTTCCTCTTAGGTATTCTGGGTTTTTTAATGATTGCCTCAATTAAATAGTCCGTTGCTCAGAAAGAATGTTATGACAGTTTGAGCCTATCGAGTGCTGTGTTCTACTGCAGCTTTTCCTATCTGGTCTCGAATTCGTGCGAGTTGTTCCAATCCATGCACTCTTGTGTGTACGTACTACTCTTTAATCCTTGATACTTGCCCTGATCGATTTAGTTCTCTTATAAGTCAGAAGAGTACAATGTGAAGTAAGGGCAGCAAACGGTTAAATTAGCTTTCCTATGTGAAGGGCTGAAGGCATTCTAGTAATTATCTGATGGTAATCTTGTTCCGGAAAAAAGGCCTTAATTTTGGTTCTATATATTACCTCAATCCTGGATAATTCACCAGTATGAATCCAATAAACAAACTGGATGCATGCTTCCAGAAAAAAGAACCTTGATGCTATATGTCATATGAAGCTTGGGAATTTGCAATGCACATGACTTTTCACATACGACATACTAGATTCACTGTAGTGTCAGTTAGACACATGTAGTGCTTGATCCTCCTTATGCTTCGCCTTACAGAGTTGCAGGAGGTTTTCCGCAAGTAAACCTCACTTGTCTTCTTATTTGTGTATCCCGAGATCCTCCTGGTGGCCACCATTTATACTCACGACACGAGGTATGCGCATTTACATGCCAATCGCATACGTGTGCGTGCGAATGCTGGATACGACGTACGTGCAGTGACTGTGAGGTTGTGCAGCATGACCGTGGAACGGGGGGAAAGCTCGCGGCCGGTGCCTGCTCGCCCGTGTGCGGCGTTCAGGCGTAATAAGGGGGTGTTTGGTTGCGGTCCTGAGTAACTTTTGCCTGGCCGATACATAGTCTGAAGTGGTCTGCGCGTGTGCTTGGTTGCTGCCGGTCAAGCCGTCTGGCTCAGACGCACAAATCAGACGCCTAGGAGCTAGGCCTCCCAGGCTCCCAGGCAGCTCCATCTGCTCTCCATTCATTTAATTCAACGGTCTATTTTTTATTCATCAATTCCCGGCATAAGCTATCAACTAAACAACTTATCTTTAGGTTTGCCTAGTCAAGCAAAAATTATCTATTTTTCAGCCTACCTTCAGACACCACTTTTTTTCAGACATAGAATCTAGAACACCAATCAAACAAGCCCTAAGATCATATCGCCTGGACCTGCATTTTGAGCGAGGAAGGAATCACTAGCTTGCGTAGAAAATTAGGAACGGCCTAGTTGAACAAAGATTGGACTTAGCCCACAAGACAACTAGTTATTGACAGTTGGACAAGCCTCCATCCTCTGACAAGAAACATGACAAGCCTCCAGCACTACCAGACAGCTAATTTCCGAGTGTTTATAATTTTTTAAGTATCCGAAATAAAACACTCGGTACCGTTCCTAGTGTTTAAGCTGACACTCGAGGAAGTAGTAAAATACTCGTCCCTCACCGGTGGAAATTTTTTCAAGTATAATTATTTGCCATACACTCGAGAAATAAAAACTGTTCCCGAGTGTTTACACTCAGGGCAATATCTGGCATAGAAATTTTCCCGAGTGGTTCTTTCACTATGTTCCCGAGTGTCCATACTTAGTAAAGGTTTCCGTTACATTTGAATAAGCCGTTGAGACATATATTTTCCCGAGTGTTATGTGTTTCCCGAATGTATACATTTGCACTCGGGAAATTATTTTTTACCCGACTAATCTATCCCGAGTGCTCTTTCCCGACGGCCGACCTTCGGGAATTTAGCTCCTGAGTGTTTTGGACACTTGGGAAAAATTGGGTTTAGCACTCGGGAAAAACCGGGTTTCTGGTAGCGACGGGTGAACGGTTTTTTTTTGTGAGAAATTTGCATGCGGATTGGGATCGTGCCCGTCCTAAGTGAACGCGGATTCCAAAGGCTTGGCTCTCACGCCACACCCCGCTCGCTGCCTATAAGTGAATGGGCTAGCTCGCCCCTAACCCAATTTGACTTGCAAAGCGATCGTCCTAGCTAGCCAACCTCGATCGATCCCCAGCTACGGTCAGACCTCTCTCTTTCTCGACTCGTACGGGCGGCCGTGAGTGGACGCCGAGGGGATGTTGATCGTCGCTGAAGTTGCCGCGCGAGTGGGCGCCGGGAGGACGCGCTGGAGCGCCGCCAAGGAGAACCGCTTCGCCATCGGGCATCGCGTGGCGCGGCGGATCTTGGCGCCCCACAGATCTCGCCGCGACAGTGGCGCGACTACTGGCGCGCGACGTCTACCATCGCGCCTTCACCGCCCGCGACGACGCCGACCTCACGCCTCCGCGGCGCCTCGGCGGCCGGAAGGACATCACCGCCGTCTACGGCCGCGCTCGCTGGCGTCATGAAGCGCCACGAGGAGAACTCCGCAAGATCGCCAAGAACTGCACCGAGAAGGCCTACTACCCGCCGGCGCTACCCGCGGAAGACTTGGAGCTGGTGGAGCCAGAGCCGTCTTCCCCACCGTTGCGGCACCCGCATGCCGACCTTCTTGCCGCAGTCTTGAGTTCTTGCAGCCTTGTCTGCGAGGCGATAGATCCCAGGGCTGGCAGCCTCGCATTAGGATTCGCGTGCATGGCCGTCTGAGCCTGAGGAGATCAATGGATGCATGGAGCTGCGCCCGGTGATCGGCTTCGGCCCTCCAATCAACTTGCATGCCTGCCTTTTTCACATGTTTCGTTGATATTTGTTGTCATGTTCTTGTAGAGCAACGTTAATTCCTTCTAGTTTATTTGATTCATTGGTTTATTAACTGACTTTACATTCTTTGTAATCACGCTTTTTTCTTCAGCGGATCAAGCAAGATAATGGTAGTTTTGATTAACCTATGCACTGGAATTGATGTATGTATTCTCTACTGTCAAGTGTTAAGCGTGATTAATTTGCGCTTGTGGCGAGTTTCCAATTAATTTTGAAGCTTTTCTCGAGGGAATTTTGCAAAGTTACGCAAACTATCATTATTTACTATGTACTACTTCTTGGCCAGAGCGTAATATACTAATATGTCTACGCTCTACAGTCATCAATGATCGATCTATGCATGATTAGGGGGTGTTTGGAAAATAGGAAAAGCGGAGAAATTTTGGAGGGTCTCGTTCGAAAGGATTATTTTCTACCCTACACATTTCGGAGAAAACAAACATTTTTCTCAGGCTCCACTCGTGATACGAGTTTAATAGAAAAAATCTCGTAGAAAAGTAAACATTCACTAGATGTGGGTTCGTGAAAAAAAAAATCCTGCTTTTCAGAACGGGCCTACAATCAAATCGCTGTGGCCTTTGCCGGTGGCGGAGCCTTCAGGAGGGAAAAGGATCTCTGCATTCAAGAGCTATCTGCTGATGTGTTACGCTTATCTGCATCAGGGCTATGATCAGTAAGGAATGCTACAGTAAAAATCTGGCATGATGCTACAGTCGAGCAATGTTGTACAGTACCGCTGCCATTCATAGCCTTTGATTCTTGATCCAATGATTGAATAACTAATGCATATCACTGTACCATGATGAATTTTGTTAACAACCGCAAATGATTCGTTTCCTACAGATATTCCGAAGCGAGCCGCCACACCTCTCATCCTTCCCTCCGAGGCTCCGACCGATCCCCGACGCCTGGCGCCGCCTCGGTCGCGCTTGCCTGCGCCGCCGCCGCCGCCGTCACCGTCCCCTCCCCTCCGCCGCCGCCGCTCCCCCTCCTCACGGAGCCTAACCGCTGTCGGGCCCTCACATTGGGGCGGCTGGAGAGGTGATGGCGATGTGCAGAAGGATCGTCGACGGCAGCCCAAGAAGCCTCGATGCCCTGCGGGTCTTACCCTGCGGCCGCCGCGGCCGTTCTCCTAGAACGTGGGATCTGGGCGGCCGCGACCCTTGTGCCAGCGACGCCGGATTTGGGTGGGATTGAGGTGCTGCTCCTGATGGCCCTTTGCTTCTCCTCTGCACGCGCCGCCGCCGCAGATGTGCTCCATCAACGGGCGATGGCAACGCTGCGCAGATCTGCGAGATGACGGCCGCTGAGGACCATCCCAGGGTCTAATACACAGGGATGAGGTCGACTAGGACCTCCAGGTAGTGCCCATGGCCCGCGGCGCACCACTTGCCGGCGCTGTTCCGGGCTACTCCCTGTTTGCTACTTCAGCTTCTTTGTTGGATCTACCGTGTATGTGGTGTTGTTATTTCGTTGATTCCATAATTTTTTGGTATTCTTCTTAAGGCCTAAAATGGTTACTTTGTCTGTTATTTCAGCTAAAAAAGAAGATTAAACCTTGTGCAGTTGTGCTCCTTGCCGTCGGCTCGCTGCTAATTGAGCCCTTCTTTCCTCTCCACTTGCACAGGCCTGTGCTTGAAAGGGCTTCGGCTGGCTCTCTGAAGGTGACTATTTGACCTGGTCTCAACTTTTCTAACCGCTTTCAATGTTAGATTATTATGGCTATAAAGCATACTTGTTGTTTGCTATAGAGCAGAGTGGTTTGGACTGAAAAGTGATATATGAGAGTAGGTCTTGATATATCATAGAGTGATATTGACTAAGACTTTTTAGAGATATGGGTGTGCTATTTTTCTGTAGAGTTTTGGGAATAATCGTGTGTCCGTGTTGTGATTCCACACCCTTCATTTATAGTGTCAAATATTACAATCTGACTCTAACACAACTCACACACGATTTGAGTCTAATTCGCACACGACTTGACTCTTACATAAACTCAAACATCTCCAACATTTTCCTAATTATATAATCATACAATTTGGTTTTGACCCTTATAACAAGCTGTGACAAAGAGTTTTGTGAGGTTTCAAGTTGTAAAGGAATCAGAAATTTCTGTATGTGTGTGTGTGGTGGGTGGGTGTGGGTGTGGGGTGGGGGGGGTATGAGGAGTAAATAAATGGTATATTCAATGAATTAATTTGTAGGTCGATATATGCCCATCTACCCATTTAAAGTAACTGAAGCATTCTTAACACATCATTGGTGAAAGTTAATTTGGACAGAGAAAATATAATTGTGATCGGTTGACATTGGTCCTTTTGCCCTCTTAAACTGAAACCTGCATTTTCATTTAGTCTAGAATGTCTTTCAAGTATCATCTGTGGTGAATTGTTATAGGTTTGATGGAAAAAAATCGTGAAGTATTTGATGGACTTTTGATGGGTTCTTAACTTCTTATAATCTTATTTGTTGGATAGTAAAACTGAGTTATTTGACAAACTAATAGTAGCTTCCTATTAATTTGTCTAACACTGATTATAGAACTTTCTTATTTGTTGCATAGTAGTTTTGCAGGTAGCTAGACGTTCTTTGAGTTATTTGACAAACTAATAGTAGCTCCGTATTAATTTATCTAATACTCTAGGATCAGTGATGCTCTGTTCTAACTTTGTTCTTGCTATCCATAACTGTTACTTTCCTGTAGGTAACTGTTCTTACTTGGATTGCAACTAGAAATCAGTCATTAGTTTTTATCCTGTCAGTTTAGCAAACGTTATTGTGACATCCATCATTGGCATAGCTTGTATCTGATTCTCTGAATCTGGAGCTTATCCTTTTCATCTAAAGAAATCAGCTTAGTGAAATTGAGAAAACATCAAGAGGGTCATGCTTTGTAGGATGTTTTTGTCAAGAAATTACAAGTTGTCTTTGATAAATAACTTGATTTCCTTTTAGGTCAGACTGATAGGTACTGCAATCTATTCTTAGTTGATTTTGTTGTGGCTATTTCGAACTTTAGCATTATTTATTTTAGTTCCTTGCTGCATGCTAACCTTCTGTTATTTGGTGTGAACTTTCCAGATATTCGACAATGTTGAAAAACAAGAAAATTGACCTTTGCAGGCAAATTAACCATCCCAGGAGGAAGTAGCAGAAGAGAACATAAATGTGTCAACTCATGATGATCTTGGTGTGTTGCTTTATGAAATATTCTGCATGCCCTGGAAATATCATTTGTCCTTTTCTCTAGCCTTCAACAAATTTGATAAATATGAAGTGATTTGTCCGACAGATGTGCTTATAATTGAATTTCACACTGTGCTCCATTGTAGCTAGCGCCTAGCATCACAGGAGATTTGTATGGTACAAGAAAGAAGTACTTTTTTTTGTGACAATTTTAACTAAGCATTTTCGATTGCTGTCTTTGATTTGTCTTGTATATGATTGCTTGACGTAAACTGTTGTCTAGATTAAACTATATGGATTTAGTCATAAATATGGCCTACTGTGATTTTATATATTGCCTTATATATATATATATATATATATATATATATATATATATATATATATATATATATATATATATATATATATATCCATTCCCTGCAATTTGGTGGAGTTAGGTGTAAAATTTTCTTCCTTAGCTTACTAGAACAAAAGAATCTTTTTGGAAAAGCACTGCTTTTGAAATTTCCCAAGCATTTTAGATGTACTATATGTAACGGACTAGATGTCCCTGACCCAAGTAGTACGGCGACGCCATGGAGGCTGTTGCACCACAAGAGATACTAGGAACTATTGATATATTTCTTGGTTAATTCTTAATGGTAGGAGATGGCGATACTAGGAACTATTGATATATTTCTTAGCTATTCCTGATGATAGCATGCACTCCTCTTATATAGAGGAATCCATAACATAGTTATCAATTCCATTCTGGAGGTCATTCTGGTTAGCCTCTTGGCATGGAATACGGATTTTAATATAATAATCTTTATTTATTTATAAATATATATGTAATGATATACACACATAATTTCACTTGGAATCTCACTTCAAATACATAACAATAGAATAAAAATAATATATAGTTCAATTACTTCATAAATACAAAGATCGTGCGTAGTTAAATAATACAACATGAGTTTATAATTTCATACATTTTACTATAGTCTAGCATACTAGTCTAGTATAATTTTACTTACCGAATGAGTAGTATTAGACTCAGCCTTCTGAGCTGACTCAAAGAAGTGGTCACATCAATTTTGAATTTTTGACCGGTACTGGAATGACCAGAATGGCTGGTATTGATCGGTATTGAGGCTACTGTACGCCGGTTTAGGTGTCGATATGGCATGTTCCAGCCATTCCGGCCAGTACCGGAATGGAATCGATAAGTATGGTCCATAACAACTCAATCTAATCCTTCATATTAATGAGAACCTTCCTAATATATGATATCCTATCCTAACAATAACTTGGTAGCTAAGCAATTCTAATCTAATCCTTGATTGCACCAGCCAGGAAGTTTCCTCGCTGTTGCCTAGCTGCTACAGTATCCACGAGTACTATTCATGTGCAATATCCTCTGCACATGACAACCTCTCCCTCCCTTCACGACAGCTCATCCTCAAGTCGTGGTGGTAGCCAAGGTTGTAGCCCTTGGCGGCCCCACGTCTACAACATGCTACAACATCGGTATATGTTCTTGAAGAACAAGGCCTCCATGTGTGGGTACAACACGGTCGATGACAGCGGTAGCAACCACGTCAAGCATCGTAGTGGTATTAACCTTAAAATTTGGCTGCGATCGCCGCCGTATGGGGTGGCAATGGCCGAATCAACGGTGGTGCCGACACCGAGGATGTCATCAGGAGATGCGACACCCGCAACAAGCACAACAACAGTTGTGAATGCTCCAAGGTAGGTTGTGGCAGCGCCACGACTGGCTCCGGTGGCGTTGCCTATGGGGATGGCAACGACAAAACTAGTGGTGGCGCTGACTTCAAGGGAGGCGATGGTGACGTGGTGTCATGAATGGCTACGGTAACGCCTCGACTGCCTCAAGTGGCGTTGCCCATGGGGATGGCAATGGTGGAACCGGCAGCGGCGCCAACTCTGGGGGTGACAGAGGCGACACAAAAGTCACAACGACATGATGCGGTTCCTCTTGCATCTTGGCCAAGACCACCTTCATGTCCGCCAATATGGCCCTAATGTCGGCGAGATCGGACTTCTCATCCTTGGTCGGAAGACGCGGCAACAAAAGCCATGGTGGTAGGTAGCGCCACTGCTGGCTTCAGTGGTTGTTGTAGGGGCGACCCATCGGCCCCAACGACCTGATGAAGACACCAAGCCAAGGGTACACCTTGTCCTAGCTGAAGGGTACCATGCACCCTTTTCGTACATACTGAAGGGTACCTAGTACCCCCCTCGCACATGCCGAGGGGTACAGAAAGGTCATCGAAGATAGCCCCACCAGAGGGGTACAACATACCCTGGAGCGAAGGGGGTCCCAAGAGCTCTCGCCCTAGACTACCTCGCACGGAGCGAGGTTGGTCCGAGGGGGCTTTGCTCCAGGGCTGCTTTGCATGGAGTGAAGGAAGTCAAGACCACTTTTGGACCGGGAGTATAGGCGTGGTGGACTAAGTCCACGAAGGTCTATCATGCACCAGAGGTTACACCTAGGGAGGTGCAAAGAACCTGAAGCCCATATAGGCATAGACCTTTTTAAGGGTAGAATGATAATCTCTTGTACCATGTTAGGACACTATAAATAGATCCTTCCCTATTTAAGAATGGGACTTTTCATAGCAATAAAGACACTCTTTTAACACACTTTAATATTGTTTCCCACATTTGAGGATCTTTGGAGTTTCCCTTTCGCATCAACAAGGAACCCGGGGTCCCCTTTTCTCTTTACTGTCTAGTTTGTAGCTATGACAGTGGCGTTGCCCATGAGGATGGCGACAGCAAAACCAACGGCAACACAAAAAACTCGGTAGTAGAGGCCACGGTGGTTAGCTCTGATACCAGATGTAACAGACTAGATGTTCCTAGACCCAAGTAGTGCGACGACGCTATGGAGGCTGTCGCACCACAAGGGCAGGGAGACGGGGATTCTAGGAACTCTTGATATATTTCTTGGTTAATTCCTAATGGTAGAATGCGGCTCCTTTGTGTAGAGATTGAGCCCCTAGCAACTCAATTTAATCTTTCCTATTAATAAGGAGAACCTTCCTAATATAGGAGATCCTATCTTAAATCCTAATATAATCCTTGATTGCACCGGCCAAGGAAGTTTCCTAGCTGTTGCCTGGCTGCTACAGTATCCGTGGGTACTATTCATGAGCAATATCTTCTGCACATGACACTATAGGGTTGGCGGGTCTCTTCAAATAAGACTCATGGTAAATTTAATTTATCTGAATTCTTACTAATCACTTTTATGGCCAATTTAGGCCTGTTATGGCCATCAACCCACCACCTGTGGCAGGGTTTTATTTAGATCGACATGGATGAGCGTACTAGTGAATTCGAATGACCAGCCCTCGTGCCAGGCTGCATGCAACTCCGCTCCAACTGAGCTTGATGTCTGATTTCTTCAGCAGTTCACCCGACGACATGAAATGTGACGTTTATTAGTGAATGTAAGCATTCTGATTGCTAAAGCTAAGCTATATTGAGATGATATTAATTTTTAGTACATGTTCTTGTTGGCGGTTAACTAGGCAAACCCCCAATGGAGGAACAGTTGTGAAATTTTAATTTTTATTCTATACTTAATGGAGCTTATGCTCAACTAGAGATTAAGAATCAAGATGAAAATTCAGTGACAAGACTATAACATTAGGTTGTTCAGTCCATCTTATTTCCTGTTTCATGTGTTACTACTCCTTCGATTCTAGGAACATAGGAGATGCAAATTACTCTAAGCTGCGTGAAAGTAGTTTATAGGCTTATATTTGTCATGGGTAGTACTTGCATATCATCCTAGGCAGGTGAATTCTTGTTTCTTCTTCTTCTTCTTTCGAATCAGGAGCTTTACTCAATGACTAATTGCAGGGTTACAAAAGTCTACCCATAGGCAATTACAAAGAAAATCCGATGCTTGCAGGCTTGCAGCCACATACACCGGTTATTCCTTCACTCTTTTGTTTTGCACAAAGACGAGCTGCTTCATTTGCAGATCTTCGCAAAAAGGAAATATGAAAGGACACGAAAACCCTACTAAGCTTCTTAAAGTAAATAGGGGGTATGTTGTTGGTCATTGCGCTAGCTGATAAGTCTCCAAGTGTTTGTTCTAAACTTCTTACATTGCTCTTAGGCTGCTCCCAATGCTCCACTCTGGTTAGTATCTTAAACCTACCATGTAGGCAAAATAATAATATGGCACCATAGTTAATGGAGACAGAGGGTACTTTAGTATCTAATCTGGATACCGGTTCGGTCTCGAAATCCAACGCATAAAATTTATTGTGATCGATCCTGTGTATTTACGTTTGTGTGTGTCAACAAATATGTATTGCTTTAGTACATATCACAAATAGGTCACAATTGTCAAATACTAGTAAAGATCATATATGTAATTAAATGAAACAGACTAAGATACTACACCATAAGAAATCATGCATTGAGAAAATAGTATCATAATACTCCTCATGCACTAAAGAAACTGTACTAAGATATTGTCTATTGAGAGCAGCCTTAATCTACTGGTGGATTTTGATGCCCATAAACAGTGGTTTACATCCTCAAGCTGCCACTGTATTTTTCCCCTGGTCGACGCCGTTTCACGCTGCCATTGAATGTTTCATGGCACCCAGCAAAATAGACTCAATGCAAATTGATAAATCTTTCTAAAACATATATATAATTTTTGAGGCCATAGATTCACAATTTCTGGGGGAAAAAATGTATATGTGCAATGCCCCATTTTCTAACTTGAAAAAATAATGTGATGTTCGTCTTGAAAGCTATGGAAGACATGCCACCTGTCTCTGATTCATGACTGTTGTCAAGTTGAGTCTATTTGGCTGTTGGGCTCAGATACTTTTCACTCTGTAGCCAGTCCTTCCAGCCTTTCACGTCGCCATTGGGTCATTCCCTTGGGCGACGGGTCTCTCACGGCGAAACAAAGCGCGCGTGAGCTTCCAGCAGAGCCTTCTAGCTTTTTTCACGTTGTCTACGGAGTATTCAGAGTGTGCGAGGTCATCATGACTTTTGAGTATGATATAGATGCAATTTTTATCGATTTATTTACAAAAAAGCTATTTTTACTTTAGAATAATGTCATTTTAGCAACAAAAAAAAACTTTTCTTTCATGCACGTAGCTTTGCGTTGTTTGATTTTGTAGTAATAAAATTCTTGGAAAATAGCATCTCCACGATACTACTATAGAAGCCCTGCTCGGTCTTCTCTTGGCATTGTACTCTTTGACATAAACATTCAAAATTGTGCTCTCAAAAATCTCCAGCTAAAGGGGCAAAATTTTCTTGAAACACAGTTATGTGACTACAATAATCTCACAAGGTGAATCACAACAGCCCATTTCAACTTGTATTGAAATTATTATGTATGCAAGGCATGCTACCCACACCGCCTTCTGTCTGTACAACCAATGAACTTATATGGAGTACAAAGAAGTGACATCATTACATTATTACATACAACCGTTTCGCATCCTGTACTCAACAGACTAGCCTGGTAACTTCACGAGTCAGTGTATTCGAGGCCATCTTTAGATGATGACCACCTGTGAGAACCTTCACTCAACATTTTTGTGTCAAATATGGTCGTGTATATTCAAATGATAAATAAGAACCCCGTGGAAACATATGTTCCAGTGCATTCTTAGGGTTTCTTTGCCTGTACCTGTCAAACGAACATATGTTAGATATTCAGTTGATAAACCCCAGAAAATTAGTGCATACCATATATATATATATATTTCTTTGTGACGGTCTTTTAGTTCTGAAATAGACATACTTTCAAGTAGTTTATCTAGTCATATGCTACTAAGCTAATTCACTTTACTGCTAAGATAAGTGGCAAGAATAGCTACTTACTTTTTTCAGGTATTTCTTGTGAAGTTTCAAAGCTCCAGCACAAGCTTTTTTCGCATCTAAATTCCCATTTACATCATTCAATATCTGAAAGGAAATAAAAGCAAGAGTTACAATGCGAATGCACAACACATGCACTCCAAGTTCTTAGCACAAGATTGGCTTAAAATTGATGAATTTAAGAGTTAAGCCCAAAATTGGCTTTCTTGTAACTTGGGCGGCTTTCTTGTAACTTGGGCGGAGTTTGAGGCAATGACAAGTTGCTCGCAAGGCTTTGCTCCCCCAACCTAGTCTCAGTGCTATAAGAAAATACAAAATGGACCACTTTTTGTATAGATTGAATTAATCATGTCCTGACTACAGATCAAACAAGGGAAAGAAAGACTGAACATTTTGAAAGGAAAGGAAAAGTTAGATTTTGTCCCTTACCCTAATAAGATCATCCAGTCCTCTAGCTTCTTGTAATAGCTTCTCTCTCTTTTCCTTGAGCACACTTGCAACCATGAAAACTGAAATTGGAACTGGACCTTCACCATCCTCAGCCCCATTCTTCGTATTTTCCCTATCCCACTTGCCAAAATGGCGTACTCCTTTCAATTTTGATTTAGATACTTTACTTTTGTGTGCAGCTCCTGCTTCTTCACATGCTGCAAAGAAGATATCGGGATCGTATTCCAGAGCCCACATCATCTGTTAACAGATTTTAAAAATCAGACATGAGTAACAGCTAACAACTAACAAAATATCACTTGGATACTAAAATATACAGTTGGTACTGCAAGTTTTTCGTTACAAAAATAAAACCTCGAATTTTTAAAACTTGCGAGATACCATAAATTGCGTTCATGCAAGCACACACAAAAAAACTCTACTGTGAAACAGATGGAAACACGCTACTATGTTTCTTTTTGAATGAGAGGAAGCATGCCACTAAGTTGGTCATGACCATATAATCTGTGCAAAACATGGGTCCATATGTAAAAAATAATGGAATGCCAATTTGAAGAAAGTACTTTTAGTAAAGGGGAGATATCAAGTGCAAACTCACCTTAGGGTGGAATTATGACAACCCTTTTGGTTTAGGCACCAAATCAAAATGAAAAATTCCAGGAAAAAAATTATAGATGTATTCTCGATTTACTCAACCTATGTGTAAAATTTCAAGTTTAAATTCAACCTATGTTGAAAGTAATAAAAATGAAAAAATTCTGACAATTGATAAATGGAAGGAAAAGGACAAAAGTCACTATTCACAGCAAAAATTCCCTCTTTTTTTTCCTAACACATTTTGAGTTTCAAGTTGAAATTTTAAAGGATACTGCAAGACTCCATACACTAAATATTCATTTGTTTTCATAATTTCTCATGTTGATTTGGTGCCTAAACCAAAAGGGTTTTTCATGATTCAACCCCAGGGTGACTTTCCACTAGATATCTCCCGTTCAGTAAAGGGGTGTGACTTATAAATTATGTAGATCAAACATCAATCAGAAGAATACGATGTCAAAACCAATGTTCTAGTTCTAGCAATATTCATCATATTCTATTGTTATGGTGGCTTCATACCTCCCAGAGGTACAAGGAGTCCCCAAATGATACTTCACGTCGAAATAGTACCATGAACATACGGAATGCAAAAAGATAGTCACCTCCACCGAGTGTTTCTGTGTTTAATACTCATCAACATTAAAAACTGTAGGTAAAATTGGACAAAAGAAGATTGACTGTTCGAGAATTTCATTGATCTCAAATTTATACCTAGGTGGTCATGTAGCTTTGGGTCCAGCACCTGAATAATAGATGCAAGGTGCTGAAGTTGGTTAGCCACCCCCACTGATTGATCTGTGCATCTGAAATTTCCTCGCTTTTAATTTCAAACATCAGAGTGATTAAAAGGATGTCAAAGATAAACTAAAGCAACTGTAGGTAATCTGCAGCAGAATGAATGTACGATTGTGATTCTTATAATTAGAAGAAAGATATCATGAGAAAATTCATGGAAAGCATGGTATACCAATCTACGCATCAATTTCTCGAAGCACCAAAATGCATCTGCTTCATCCTTGAGTAACACTATCATTGGTGAGCATAAGTCACTCATTCCTGTTTGCGATATAAAAATTACATCTGTAAGCTTACTTGGACGCTAAATAAGTTTCCTATGCAAGTCAGATGTAGCCCACCTTGACAGTAACCAACATCTTTGTCAATCCATGCATACACGGCTAGAATATCCCATAACTTGGAAAGATTTTCTTTGTTCTCATAAAATACCATGGTGCGGTCAGTACGTAGCACATCAAGTCCTATCATGATTTCAAATTTTCATAAGAAATGGGGTAATAGAGTCAAAGGAAGTAGAAAAACAGAAAGAAGTGTTAAACTATACCAATTTGATGTAATGTAAGCTTCCACTCGATAATTTGCTTATCTGTAATATGGTTTGCAGAGTCATCTACATCATGTCCACTTTTGCTGCTAGTTGAAGCACCGTCCAAAGTGTTTTGGTTTGAAGTAGCCTCAAGTAAAACCAAAGGATCTTTAATAGGTCTACCATCCTCAGTGATAAGTGGTGCTGTGATAATTTTACCACTACCAACATGAGAATCCATCTCTCGGCATTCTTCCTTCCATCTAGCGTATTGTAGTCTGCATGGTTCATAAGGTAAAATATTTCAGGCTAAGTGGATACGATGTTCCAATGATGACTCTTTATTGCTGAAAATCGTAAGAACAAATTATTATAGAGATCCTAGGGAACAGAATTGCAACACTTGGACATTATAAGGGGACTGCCGCAGGACAATTACCTTTTATGGGTACTAGGCATGCTCCCAGTGATACCCATAATTGATTCCTTAGCTTATTTGTCGGGTTTGCAATGAATTTTTTTTCCAGGAAGGCAATTTTTCTTTTTTTTTTGCAGAGTTCAAATACTAAGTTGGGGACAAAAGGTGTAAAATATGGTGACTAATTTAAACAAGGGGGAAAACAGAAAACTGCTCACTTATTTTTTAAAAAAAATCATTTTTTGATAAAAACCCAACTTGTAGCGTGTGATAGAAGTAATAAACTGAGAGCCGCAAGCAAATATAATAAAAGTAACTTCAGCTATGATGCATCGTACTATTTATTAGAGAAACAAAAAACAAATTGAAAATTATGGTTGAATATGAATGCTTGCATGTGAAAGAACATCTTAACAAAGACGTTGGACCAAGGCAGAGTGAAAATGTGCATGTAAAATAGGTAAGATACCAATTCCAAATTTGGAATAAATAATGTGAAGTGTGAACAAACAAATGTTTACTTGATGGCAGATGCATGGATTGAGGCATTGCCATCACTCTTAAAGGTAGTAGATACTTAAATATTTCTTCAGGATAACCAAAATTGCACAACAGGTGCTCTTTAAGGAAGGCAAGTACCTTCTTATTTGCCTGATCTCCTCCCTCTCATCAAAGGTACTCCTGGGATCAAAACAGCCAAGTAAAAACTCCCAAACCTCTCCCCTAACTGACGGATGAACACCCTAAAAGAAGAACATAAACCATTATTGACCTTTGTATTAATAAACCAATATAATGCATAGAGGAAACATCTCAGAACAAGGAGCATATTCTGAAACTGAGAAAAACTATAAAAATGAGGAATCTTACTCCTCTTTGTATCCGGCTTAGGACAGAGGCAACGTCAAGACAACCATCGGGGCTAAATGCAGCCTGCCATTTCCGAACACTTAGTGTTTTGCCAGCCTGAAATGGAGAAATAGACAATATAAAGTTGCACATAACAAGAAAGGACTGTATTGTGAACATAATAAACAAAAGTGACATCAACACCTTTCAAAAAAAAAAAAGAGGTGCCTCAGTGCTCTCCCTAGAAGTGAAAATCACAAAATTTAAAGCAAATCAATGGTCTGATTTGCAACCACTCACTACTCCAGTACTAACCACAGTGATTCAAGACTAGTAAATTTTAGTTTTAGGGAGAGCATAGAAGCACTATTAAAAAATGATATGAATTTTCAAACCAACTATGATTATAAGAGTAATTAAGCTTACACCAACTTCCTTTGTCTTTGATTTGACCTGATGTACACTGGATAGAAGTAATCAAAATTTGTCTGGAAGTATGCCAGCACTAAGACGTAGAAATTTATCTATAGCTGTCAGCATTGATATATATATATATATATATATATATATATATATATATATATATATATATATATATATATATATATATATATATAAACAGAATAATAACATTTGTGAACATATAAATACAAGTTCAAAAATTTATAGTAACAACACAACCACCTCAGACAAATACACTGTAAAAATCATATGAAGCTTGATGATCATAAAATCATAAAGATACATCTGTTTTGGATTTCTAAATCACCAAAATCAAAATATACAGCAGATGTAAAATTTATTATTGCACCGATGTACCCATAGATTCCCCATCTTTTCAGTTACAATGTTCTTACTCAAGACTCTTCTCCATTTTTCTTCATCCCATCAATAATACATTGTCTGAAATCCGATGCGATCAAAATCCCATTTTATCGAGAACCACTACATTGCATACGACATACACGCAAATATTCTTGAATAATATAAATATGCATGGTTACACAAAAAAACAAACACACACAAAATGAAATAAAAAGGAAAAGAAAATCAAACCTTGATCTTGAACTTGCTCTTGGGCACATCGTCCGTGCAATCCGACCGGACCTCGTAGTACGAATCCGCCGGCGTCCCGCTGCTGATCCCCCACTTGATCATCTTCGAGCCCAATCAAGAACACCCCAACACACCACCAGTCGAAATCCAACCAAGAAACCAAGAAAGGCGGCAGCACCTTCAGGGAGGACCAGGGCTCCAATTGACCTCCAAGAAGGCAAGAACCAAGAAATGGCCACAGCAACCACAAAGGAGTCGAATCACGCGCAATGAAGCCGATCCCCCCTTTGACCTTCCTCCTGATCCGAAGGATGGGAGTGGAATCGCAGGAGGAGGGGAGGTTAAGGGAGGACGGGGTCAGGGCAAATCGAGGAGGCGGGGTGGGGTTAAATTAGGAGGTCGGGGGTGGGGAGGGACGAGGTGGATGGGAGGACGAGGACGACCGGTTCCAAGCCGCTAACCGGCTCTAGCTTGCCGGCTTCTCCGGGCATTTTTTCCTTCTTGGAGGTAGTTTTCATGGTGGGAAATGGAAAGCAACACTTGCTCTTCCTGAGAAGAAGAGTTCGTCGATATGGCAGTTTCCCGTTCTGCTTTACCGGATCGCCTTTTCGGCTTGAACTTGCTGGAGGTAATGCTTGGATTTACTTTGGCCTGGATTAATCTGACCATGGTCAATTTTTGTATTAGGCCAGTTAAATATCACACACTTCTTTTTAGTGGGAATGTAACACACTTTTCATAAGAGAGGACCAGGTTTAATAATGTTACTAGGTAGACCACCTACGGCTCTGCCGCGGGCATGTGCGCACCGTCCTAACGAAGACGGGCCCACGGGCCGTGGAGAGGAGCTACGCGCAAAACGGACGTGCGTCGCGGGAAGGTGAGCGTGGCTCTGGGCCAATGGCACGCACGAGCGAAAGCATAACGCATGAAGTGTCAAGGCCGACGTGAGGCGCGAGAGTCGAGTCGACGCAAGCTTTTTTGGCGGCTTTTTGGGGACGATGTGGCCAGGCCAACTGGGCGCGGAATCCACATGCTTTAATATATGGTAATTTTTTTGTATTAGGCCAGTCAAATATCACACACTTCTTTTTAGTGGGAATATAACACTTCTCATAAGAGAGGACCAGGTTTAATAATGTTACTAGGAAGACCACTGCTGCTGGCCGCGCATCATGCGCCGCCGGTCCCGGGAAAGGGCCACGGTCAGGAGAGGAGCTGCAGCAAAAGCAGACGCTGCTTGTGGAAGGCGGCGGCTCTCGACCTAGTGGACTCATGCGCCGACGAAACGAAGCGCGAAACGCCTGAAGCGTGGCCGGATCGGACGCACTTGTGAGGGTTGAGTCAATCGGACGGCCAGCTTTTTGGGGGCAATGTGGCTAGGCCGGCTAGGCGCGGAATCCACACGCTTTAATATATGGTAATATCTCCATAACTCGACACCGATGTTGTATGTCTATACCATAGATGGTTTAGATCACAAGTTAGAAAAAAGTAATTGTCATACTGATTTTCAACGATGGCGGCTCTGTAGAGTTGATTTTTAATTGGGAGTGACTAGCACCCCGGACTTATCGAACGGTTCCCACACCGATTAGATCTAACTTGGATGGATTCTAGCTGTTTGATTTGGCGCAACAGAGAAGCTCGCCTCTACTCGATCTCCGGTTGCCACTGTTTCGTAGGAGCTCCAGCTTGCCGGAGGAGAAGGAGGCTGTGGCGGACGGCCTCCCTCGAGCACGAGCGGCGGTGACCTCAGATTGGAGCTCGGCATGCTGGTGACAGGGCTTATGACGCTAGTTGTCACAGCTTGCTTTCACGGAGGAGGCACATGGAGGAAGAGGATGATCCCCTGCCATCGCTGGCTCATTGGAGCTCCAGCTTGTCGGGGGAGGAGAAACCGGACGGTGCTCCATGAGACGCTTGCAACAGTTTACACTGAGACCCAACATCGATCCGAAGAACATACAACAAATTTCCCCACGGTTGCAACAACCAATCACAAAAAAATCTAGTTGTAACAAGGGTTAATAAAGCTTGCAACAAAAGAAACATCAATCTCCCCTCACCCCTCTTCTCCCCCAAATCGGCATCTCAAACCAAACTCTGCTCCACTAGTAGTAGACGCTAACTAAGAGGGAGTTAGTTGTTTGCGGAGAACACATCAGAGAATCAGCTGGCCCATAGGAGAGGAACTTTCCTGGAAGACGGCGAAGACACCAGAGGGCCTCTCGGGATGTCCGCGGGAGGGTCGGCCCGATGCTTCGATCCGCCGAAGATAGCGTCGGTCCTGGAGGTCGTGAAGCAGGTTGGGCCTGGTGGTGTTGAGCGAGGCGCTACTTTCAGCCCACGTCCACTAGGGTTTGGAGCCGCAGATCCACGGGAGGGCGGCGACGACGTTGCGACAGTGCGCGGGATGCCGTTTGCTGGGCTCAATCTTCGAGAAGAGGCTTCGAGAAGCAACAGGGTCGTGTGCTCGCGAGGTCCGCGGGATCTCTCGCGTGGAGTTGGATCGTCGACATCTGGCGCCCGCAAGGACGCGAAGCTTCATCAAATCGGCGAGGTTCACCGTCACGGCACTCACATCGCGGATTTGTTTGCTCATTCCTGGCGTCCGATTCCTTCGGCAGTGTGGAGGTGGATTCCAAAACACGCGTGTGTGGGAGATCTGGGTTTTCTCGCAAGAGAGAGCGAGGTGAGACGATTTGGAGGGTGATCGCGAGTTGCGAGAAGGGTTCGTGATCCGCTGCCTCTTAATCGCTCGTTTGTTGAGGTGGTGAAGGAAAGGGTGATGGATCGTGGGCGCGGCCGTTATCCTCGGCGATTTGGAGGGGGAGATGCGCGTCACTGGAGCGGAGGGAAGCGAAATGTTCTGGATGATTGGATGGAGGAAGACAACCTCCTGTCTGAAGAAGCTCTCCGTGCCAAACTTCGAAGAGATCAGGACCATCAGCAGAGGAGAGATCAGGGGACGTCTAGATCTGGTATGTTTCATCATAGTTCTGCTGATTCTCTATCTCGTGGGGATTCCTGGCATTCAGGGGTGATGGATCGGGATTCCTTTGATTTGAACAAGGGAAGATTCGATGGTTTCCATGATAACAAATTTTTTCGTCATGTTGGGGGTGGATCTAGAGGGGTGCAGTTCAGAGGTGATTCTAGAGGAGGTTTTGGGGGTAGAGGAGGTGTGATGCATTCTGAAAATGATAGATCATCTTCGAAAAGGGATGATGCGGTTCAGGCGGGTAAAGGGGAAGCCCAGCCGAAACAATGGGGGGGACATTGGTCCTAATACTGGGGTTTTGCGTGCTGAAGACAAAGGGACTTGCTATAGATGCTTACAAACTGGTCACCATCAGGCGAGATGCACAAATACTCCTGCTTGTTACAAATGCAATAAATCAGGCCATACTGGGTCAAACTGCCCTGATGATTATAAACAACATGGTCTGAAGCTTTTTGGTTTTGGAGTTCCTGGAAAGGGATTCTATAGGTGCGAGTTCTGGGATGCGATCAACAACAATCGACTATGGGTATTATTCATATTAAAGAAGGGGTGGCCTCTGTTTCTAAGATCGAAGCTGAACTGAAACATTTGATCCAAGATAATTGGGAATGGAAAGTTAGAAGATTATCGAATTCTACTTATGCTGTTGTCTTTCCTTCCCAAACCATCCTTGATACTTGGTCCAAGGTCCAGGGTGTGGAATTTGCTTTACATTCTATTAAGGCTACTGTGGAGAAATCTAAAATGGATCCTGATGCTACATCCATGCTTGTTCCAGTCTGGGTCAGAATTTTTGGTATCCCTAAGGCGGCGAAGCTTTCAGAAGTGGTTAAAGACCTGGTTAGTACTATTGGGGAACCAGTTGAGGTAGATGAGCCCAGTCTCACGCAAGATGATCCTGTCAGGGTTAAAATAAATTGCAGAGATCCTGATAGCATTGATTGTTTTGTCGAAATCTTCTTCAATCTTGTTGGTTATGATATCGAGTTCAAGTCAAAGGGTGGGAGGGAAGAAAAAGAGGGGAACGGACAAAGATAGAGTTGTAAAGTACTATGATGACAAGAAAGATGATGATAAGGGGGATGAAGCTGAAAACTCTAGTGGTAGTTCACATAATGTTGAATGGGAGAAACTGGTTGATAAGTTTGGGGGTGAGTCCCTTCAGTCTACTGAAGATAAGAATGGGAGAGATTCTCAGAAACATAATACTAAGCAACAAGGATGTGTTGTCTCAGCCTCTGAAGGTTCTCTTAAGGGGAAAGAGTTTGTTAAATTTGTTGAATTATTTGGAGGAGATCTTGTGCAGTCTGAGCATAAGGGTGGTGAAGATTCACACAAAAGCAAAAACAAGAGTCAGGGAAAGACTGATTCGGTTGATTCAGTTCCTGGGAAGGAGATAGTGGCAATTCTAGATAACAAGCAAATTATCCCTGCGGCTCCTTTAGCCTCTAGTCTTCCTGATGCTGAGATTGTTGTTAATTCTCTGGAAGTTGATAAAAGGGGTTTTGAAGAGGATAGTGATATTTCTGGCAGCTTGGATTATGGGGTGGCCTTACCTGAGATAGAGATATCTGGAACCTGTGCTAAAGAGATAGTAGTTCATACTAGTGCTGGTCCAAAAGTGATGGATGCATCCTTATGGCCTTGTTTGCAAGTGTCTGATAGTACTATTCCAGGAGATAAGTCTTCTGAGAATAAGACTAGGAAGGGCTCTCAATTGTTCAATAAGAGGGGTTTGTCATCAGGAGTTCAGTTGGAAGTGGACAGAAACTTGGAGGGGGAGGGTAATCAGGTTGGTGCTGAGGGAGGTGTGGCAATCCGTGAGGATAATTGGGAGAGTGGAGATGGTATTTTTGGTGCAGAGAAAAACAATTCGGAGGAGTGGTTGCTGGCTAATAAGAAGGGCAAAAGCTGGACTAAAGAGCCACCAGTCCCAACTAGGAAGAGCTCTCGTATCCAAGATCAAGGTGTACCCATGCAAGAAAAAGCAGCTAAACTAAAATCCATCCAAAATTTGGAAACTTCAGGTATTTCTGGACATAATCCTTTTAATATTCTTAATAATTCTTCTTTTCTTTCGTTAGAGAAAGTTGCTGTTTCCTGTGGCATTTCTTTGGGGAATCATAAAGAGAGCGCTCAAGAGGTCATTTCAGCTATGAAGGCTCAGGAATTAGCTAGGTTTGCTATTGCTCAAGCTGAGAGGGTGAAGCAGTCTTAAGGTGAGCAATCTGGGAACTTTACTCACAACTCTGCTGGGGGAGAGGATGTGAATCAGTTGTCCAAGGGGGATCAGGTTATCAGGGGTGACCCCACCTTTCAGCTGAGTAAACCAGTTGCTCTAAAGAATAAGAAGGTTAAGGGGTGTGGTAAGAATTCAGGGACATGAAGATTTTATTTTGGAACATCCGTGGTTTGGGTAAACCCGCTAGACGGAGACAACTTAGAGATTTAATCAATAAAGAGAATATTGAGGTGTTTGGGGTGCAGGAAACCATCAAACAAGATTTTTCTGAGAGAGAACTCAGAGATCTTGTAGGTAATAAGACCTTTGCTTGGCATTGGGTATCAGCCACTGGTCACTCTGGTGGCATCTTAATGGGGGGTGAACACTGATAGTTTAGAGTTTGAAGGGGGTGACCAAGGGAGATTCTTCGTCAGCATGACTCTGAGAGATCGGAAGAGTAATTTCAGGTGGGAAGTGATCACTGTTTATGGTCCAGCCAATCATGTTTCAAGTCTTGACTTTTTAAAGGAGTTGGAGGCCAAATGCCACTCTTCTGTTCTTCCTATGGTGTTAGGCGGTGATTTTAACCTGATCAGAAAAGGCTTAGACAAAAATTCTAGTACTGCTAATGTCAAGTTAATGGAATGCTTCAATGATTTTATCAATGACAATGAGTTGATGGAGGTTAAAAGGGGTGGTTCAAGATATACTTGGACGAATAAACAGTCTGCCATGTTCTTGTTGAACTGGATAGAATCTTGGTCTCCACTGGTTGGGAAGCCAATTTTCCTCTGTGCTACGCTTGTAGTTTAACTAGGATAGGGTCGGATCATTGCCCTTTGGTGTTGAACTCTGGTGACAAAGCTATCAGGCCCCCTAAGAGGTTTTTCTTTGAGAAAGGATGGTTTGATCAGGATCATTTCAAAGAGAAAGTTTCAGAGAAGTGGTCTGTCATTATTAATAAGATGCCTGATCAGATTTATTCCATAGACAGGTGGAATAGCGGATTAGCTGTTCTTAGACAATTTCTTAAAGGTTGGGGTGCAAATAATAGTGGTGAATTGAACATCAGGAAGAGGTACTACTTAGATTGTATCCGCAGGCTGGATTTGAAGGCAGAAAGTTTTGATCTCTCTACTGAGGAGTGGAAGGAGAGATACAAGGCTGAAAGTGAGATGGAACGAATTTTTGAGCTGGAGGATCAATACTGGAGACAAAGGGGAGCTATTAAATGGACCACACATGGGGATGCTAATACTAGTTTTTTTCATAGTTGTGCAAATGGGAGAAAAAGGAAAAACCTTATTACAGGTCTGGAAACTGAGCATGGGTTCTCCACTGATGAAGAGATAATCAGAAAACACATATATGATTTTTACAAACAATTATTTGGTTTTGATGGTGAGACCTCTGTCAAGTTAGACAAGGGGTTTTGGAAAGAGGATAAGGTGATTACTGATCAGGATAATGCTTTCTTAATTCATAAATTCTCTGAAGCAGAGGTGGAGAAGGTCATAAAGGATTTGAGCAATGATTCTGCTCCTGGGCCTGATGGGTTCCCTACCTGTTTTTATAAAAAATTTTGGGGGCTTATTAAACATTCTTTCTTGTCTTTAATCTGGGATTTCTTTGAGGAGAAATTGGACTTGAAGAGACTTAATTTTGGGGTGATTACATTGATTCCTAAAGTTAGTGATGCTAACACCATTAAACAGGTCAGGCCTATTTGCTTATTAAATGTCAGCTATAAAATCATTACTAAGCTTCTGGCGGAGAGGTTGGGGAGAGTGGCACACAACATTATCAGTGATTGTCAGACAGCCTTCATCAAAGGTAGGCATATTTTGGATGGGGTGGTCACTTTACATGAAATCTTACATGATTTAAGGATTAATAAGAATAAAAGGGTGATTCTTAAGTTGGATTTCGAAAAAGCCTATGACAAGGTTAATTGGGATTTCCTGGAAAGAGTCATGGTGGATAGAGGCTTCTCAGCTAGGTGGATTGGTTGGGTGATGCAAACAGTTAGAGGAGGTAAAGTGTGTATTAATATTAATGGATCTTTAGGCCCTTATTTTGCCACGCATAGAGGTTTAAGGCAAGGAGATCATCTCTCTCCGCTACTTTTCAATATTATTGCTGATGTTTTGGCTTCTCTGATGGAGAGAGCACAACAACAAGGGCTTATTAAAGGGGTGGTCTCAAATCTGGTTACTGAAGGGGTTTCTATCTTACAATATGCTGATGATACTGTTATAATGTTGGAAGTGGAAGAGGATTACATCCTTCATATGAAATTTCTTTTATATTGCTTTGAATGGATGTCAGGGCTGAAAATTAACTATCATAAAAGCGAAGTTTTTGTGGTGGGGGTCAACCAGGTAGAGGCGCAGACAGTGGCAAAGAAGCTGGACTGTAATTTGGGGAAATTCCCTTTGACCTATCTTGGTATTGCTATTGGAGATAAAGACTTAAAGGGGAAAGCCTCTGTTAACATGCTTAGTAAGCTTGAGAGCAGACTGAGTAACTGGAAAGGCAGATTATTGTCTTCTGGAGGTCGCTTGATCTTGGTTAACAGTTGTTTAAGCAGTATTCCCACTTACACAATGGGTTTTTACAAACTTAGTGAGGAGACTCACAAAAGAATGGATTCTGTTAGGGCTAGGTTCTTTTGGAGAGGGGTTAGTAACAATTTTAAGTACCATATGGTGAAGTGGAGAGCGGTCTGTCGTCCAAAAGACTTTGGTGGGCTAGGGGTGATAGACACTAGATTGTTCAATATCTGCCTTCTTAGTAAATGGCACTGGAGGATGAGCCAAGCCAGGAATGAGCTGTGGTTTAGGATTCTTAAAGCTAAATATTTTGATATTGGTCATCGTAATGGCGATAATAATACCGGCTCTCAATTCTGGAGGAACTTGCAGGGGGTCAAAAGTTTTTTTAATTGGGGTGTGGTTCATTCAGTTAATGATGGTAAGTCGACCTATTTTTGGAACGATGTTTGGAGAGATTCCTGCCCCCTCAAAATCAGGTTTGACAAGCTATACAAGATCTATAGTAATACTGATATTAAGGTTTCTCAGTGTTGGTTTCGGGACAGATGGCAGGTTGATTTTGTCAGGACTTTTGGGGTGGAAGAGGCTCAGCAATGGGTTGTTTTGAAACAGATTCTAAATGACCTTTATCTCAATGAGGACAATGATATTATCAGGTGGGATCTGGAGAAATCTGGGGCTTTTTTGGTCAAATCTATGTACAGGTTTCTAACTTTTGGGGGTGTTGCTAGTTTGAAACTTAAAAATCTTTGGAAGAGTAAGGTCCCTCTTAGAGTTAAAATTTTTCTTTGGCTTGCCTTCCAAGAGAGGATTCAAACCATTGATCGGCTCAAGAGGAGGGGTTGGTTAGGTGATGTGAATTGTGTTCTCTGTGGGATTAAAGAGGATACGGATCATGTTTTTTTAATTGCGCTTTTAGCAAAATTCGCTTAGTCTCATGCATTAAAGAAATTCTCTTACGGGATCGGGTGCTGTTTCTTTTGAAGATCTTCATTTGAACTGGTTAGGGAGGAGGGTGCTAACAATAACCATGTTGATTTATTTAGTTTTGCAGCGATCGTCTAGACCCTTTGGAATGTCAGGAGCAAAGGGGCTATGGAGAGAGTTTTTCCTAAACATCCTTCTGCAATCATTTTCAAACTCATATCTTGTTTGCAGCGATGGCAAATTCTTATCAAAGACCCTGATAGAAGAAATCTCAATCACTTCCTGGAGAGTGCGGGTGTTTGGTTGCAAAACTTCATGCGTCAAGTGTGATCTATCTGGAAACTACTTACCCGGATTTATTTCTGCTTATTAGCCTATTTTCTGCTGTCCGATTTGGTTATAGTTGTGCTTTGAGCAGTTGCTAGTTGTTGGTTAGCTGGTATCCCCAGTGGGCTTTTTGTTTTTTGCGTTTGTGATCTGGATGCTGTTGTTTTGCCATTAGCTTTCTATAAAAGCTGGGATCCTTTTCCCTTTTCAAAAAAAAAAGAAACATCAAGTTGCAACAAATATTAATAAAGCTTGCAAAAAATCCAATTACAATAACCATGGCGACAAAAAAAGTCAGCAACAAAACCACAACTATTGCAACAAAAAATGATTCAGATGCAACAAATCACGACCTTGACTGCAACAAAAAACAAACTTACTACAACATTTTTTAGATTACACGCTACAACAAATTCGAGCACTCCTCAACGTCTGCCGCCCAGCTTCTCCGCCCTTGGTCCTACCAAATCCGATGAGCTTCGGCTGCGATTGCGACAAATCCGGTGAACTATGGTAGCTTTGTGGAAAGGGAAACCCATGAGCTGAAGCCATGGCGGCCTCGTGCGAGCTGGAACGGTAGCACCTTAGGGTTGGGGAAGAGAGAGATAGATGAACTGGGTTAATATGATAAAACATGAGCAATTGCGAACGGGTGATCATGGTGAACCTATGTAGTAGCCTGATAGAAGAGTGTGGGATAGCAGGATGGAGTAGTAGTTTGATTTTTTTCGGTTGCATCGGACGCATGACCCGTATTATTACCCTTTTTAATTTGATGAATTTCAATGTGTGTAGCTACTAAGGCTCGCTTCGGTGCTTTGTTATCTGCGGAAGCTTTTCAAAGATGCTTATATGTTTCTACTTTTTGATATTAGAGCTGGTTGAAACCATCTCTCTCTTTTTTTGTGTGTAAGAAGCTCTGCCTTGTGACTATTGTATTGAAATAGTTGTCAACATGAATTACAAGCGAAAATGAAAGAAAATAAAGCAAAAGCAAAGCAAAAGAAAACAGAGAGCTGTAAAAAAAAGATAAAGACATAAGGAAGGTTAAAACAAGAGCTAATTCCACTATCTAAGAGCAGCCTGGTACTTAGGCTTTGACCGGTGAGTCCAAAGGTTAATTAAGTTCTAAAACCATCTCTGTCTAGTCATATCAACAAAATCTTACGGAGAAATTGGTACAAACTTCTCGCAACTAATTAGGTTTGATATACAAAGCTCGTATTGGCCCTAAATTATTGCGCGTATAAAAACTCATTTCCTAGAATTTACCTTTTTTATGGATAGTGCAATATGTTGAGATGTAGTGTTTTTTTTTTCCGCAAAAGCTGCCAATTTCATTAAAGGTTTGAGATGTAGTTTTATTGTAGGAAAGTGGCCAGATTAATTGTCTCCCACTGGGTTGTCGCTCCTCTGCCCTTTTGCCTCTCCCTCTCTCTCATCCACATTCGAGATATGTTAATTTATTGAGAAAATCGATTATATGCCATCGAATAACTCTGTTCTTCACGATTTGCCATCGAATAACTCACTCTTCACGATATGCCATTGGGTTTCAAAATTTCTTTACAATATGCCATCGTCGTTAACACACTGTCCAAACCCCTCTATTAAGCATGTCAGTTTTTTTTTTAAAAAAAATGCCCAAACTGCCCATATACTCAGTGAGAGACTAAAAACATGCCCACATGTCAGGACCGAACCGAACTAGCCTTATCCCTTTCCCCAAATCGTTCGCACTCAACTCAGAACCCTAAATCCCCTAATCCCTTCCCATGAGAGAGGTCCAAGGTGGCGCGGATCCCCGAGGCGAAGCGGTTACCCCCGACGACGCGGTCCCCCGGACACGACAACTCGACGCGTCCGGCGTGGAGGCGGCGCGCCAGCGGGGTGCATGTGCGGCGACGGCGGGCATGCACGGTGGCGTGTGGTCGTTGTCGGGCCGGTTGAGGCGGAGAGGCAGCCGATTTTTGATTGTGGTGTGTGAACAGTAAGTGGTGAACAGTAAGGTGATCAGCCATTAATCCGATCTAATCTAGGTTTCTAAAATTTAATCTACCAGATTAAATTATAGATCACGGGGATGAATTTGTATGAAATATCACCTTGCACAAATTCATGGTCCAATGTATTAAGGTAAGTAAACTAGTTAATGGAGCTAGTGTGCTAATGGTCCTTGTTTTGAAAAGTCCTCTGATGTAAATTGGTTAATCTCGTGTAATTTGATTAAATTTGTTTTAAGGTAAGCAAACTGGTTAATGGAGCTAGTGTGCTAATGATCCTTGCTTTGAGAAGTCCTCTGATGTAAATTCTATGTTCTCTCATGCAAACTATATATTTGACTAGGATCTGCAGTAGTAGCTATCAAGGAATCCCTAACAAAGGATTGACTTGTGACCGGGTGGATTGCTTTTATATATATATATATATATATATATATATATATATATATATATATATATATATATATATATATATATATATATATATATATATATATATATATATATAAACGTGAAATTCAGATGCAAAATGGACTTTTCTCAGGTTTGGACGGTGTACTAACGACGATAACATATTGTAAAGAAATTTTGAAATCCAATGACATATTGTGAAAAGTGAGCTATTCAATGACAAATCGTGAAAAACGAAGTTATTCGGTGCTATATAATCAATTTTCTCTAATTTATTTGTACATGGTGTGAGCCATCTTCGTTTGATGCTAATCGTGCGCACCGGCGCTACGAGGGAGTGGAGTCAGTGGCCGTGCCTGAGTGTACCGCCGCTGCCTGCAGCAACGCAGCGCGCGCGCGCGGGGTCATACACTCAGACGCGACTGGGCTCGACCGGGCTGGGCTGGTGCGTGCGGTGGAAGCGCGGCGTGGCAGTGGCAGTGCGCCCGCTTGCAATGGCGTGGGCTGCTGCGCGCGTAACGAAGCTTGGTACGTCCCGCTGCCCGTGCCGCGCGCACGTCACTGGATATTATGTACATATCCCGCCTGATTACATGCTGGGTATGATGAATCCTAGACCACTTCCTCTTTCGTTCAAGAATTCCGCGCGAGATGCTATAGACTAGACGAGGCCTCAACGGCTCTGGCGAAGACAAGTTAAGAACATGTGATCTCTCACACGACAAGAAATGGACCTAACTTCTCGCGAAAAGAAAGAAATGCCTTGACGTGCACGTGCACGCCCATGCCCAAATCTAAGCCTCCAACGCCAACCACCTTGTGTACTGCTAGTCTGCTACAGCGTGCAGCTATATTTATCCTGGCACATATGTCAACGTAATCAAACCAAGGCTTGTCGTGAAGTTAAGGCAAATAATTATATCCACCTAAAATAACACTACCTCCGATTACAAATATAAATCGTTTTAGAATCTATGCCGATAAAGGTTTGACTATCAATATATAAAGAATTACCAAGATTGACATCATGGAATTGGTATGACTAGATCCATCATGAAATATACTTTCATAATATGCAATTATTTTTATTTGAAACATGATGTTTTTATAGAATAGTCAAAGTGCCACTATGAAGTTCGTGTCAATATCTAAAACGACTTATATTTAGAATAAGAGAGATCGAGTAGCATTACTGTATTAGATCATACCTCCAGATCTGTGGTCCAGCTAGAATTTTTTAGGTTCACCCTCACCATAAATTTAGGCGGGCAACACCGGTGGCTGGCGGTGAGCAATGCCAACAAGGGGCAACAAAACAAGGCACAAGCAGGACCGAGGGTGATGAAGGTGATGGTGGCCAGCAACAGTACCGGGAGGTGGTGGGGTGATGGCAGTAGAACTAGAGGTGCAGGGGAGAGCGTGACGGAAGGAGGTTCTTAGGGTTGCATCAATTTTTGTGCAACCCTAAATCCTAACCATTGTAAGAGTAAAATTCACAGAACTACACATACGTTGGCTCAACCATTGAAAAACTACACCTTTAATATTTTATTTTATGAAACTACCCTCTTTGCATCAAATTTGGTCAAAGAACTACGCTCTGTCATATCACCCGTTACCTGACATGTTGGGCCCACTAGTCAGCCACATGCGCCTTCTTCCTCCTTGTCCCTGCTGACCGGGCACTCCACGCCAGCCTGCGCTCGGGCGCATGGCTAAACTCCCCTACACTCCTACAGGCCACATTGGTCAGAGACAGAGGAGGGAGATGGTCCTCGTCTTCATTTCAAACAAAGGAGAGGCCGAGCGAGCTCAACACTGGTGGGGGGAGATTACATGTCCTCGTCTCTGCTTGTGTGGCACGACCGCACGGGAAGGAGAAACAGGAAAGCAAAGGAGCTTTGTCTGACCGGTGGGCCCAACATGTTAGGTAACGCTGGTTGTGACGGGGTGTAGTTCTTTGGTCAAATTTGACGCAAAGAGAGTCATTTTGTGAGATGAAATCTTAAAGGTGTACCCACATCACTTAAACGAATATATTATACTTTTTATTTATTTTTAGTATACTTAAATACTAATTATAAAATACTTTAATGTGATACACTACAAATACAATCAGGGTAGCAAGTCGGCCTAGCTGTTGAACCGCAGATACAGTACCAAGTTTTGGCCGCTCAATGTTTGGAACAAGAGCATCTCGAGTTATGATCTCCTGGTAGATGATCTCGAGCATTACCACATGGTCCACACGTGTGCAAACACACGAATCAATATTCGGTTAATGCATTTCTTGAAGGAAAAAAAAACTTCAGCTGATCTGATTGTGCCTCTACGGATTGCGAAACATATATCAACGGGGATCACCTTTTCCGACACGTCAGCCTATCCTGCACGCACCAGCGGAAAAGAAAAGGGAGAAAACTAAAGAAAGATGAGCAACCATCGCTACGCAAAGGAATCTAATGTTGCGGCCTAAGATGGAATATGCTAGAATCTTCTTCCCTTATCCTTCAAGCTGCATGCATATAGCTAGTACTGACCAGCTCGGTTTATGATCAGCTAGGAATGTATTGGTGCATGACTTAATTTATGTTTACTGCTGTGAATGGTGCATGCTTTATATACTAAGCTTGTACTAATCTTGGGTCTCTCTAGTTAACTATATACAAGTGAAGTTTGGCAAAGGCAAATGAAGCACACTACTCAATCAGAATAGTTAGTAGTATAGTATCTTGATCATGTAGACCAATGCCTAGTCGTGGTCATCGTATCTTAAGTTGTAGTATTCAAACGTGAATATATCTTGGTTATCATATCTTAATTTGTAGGGTAATGCACAGGCCCCTACGTCCGGAGCATCGGATACTCCACCCTCTAGGTCCTACAACATTAATTCCTCACCTACTCCAAGAGGGAGAACCCAAACACTACACCTCTCGAAAATATCAGCACTTCACACGGACATTCAATTCCATCAACCCTACTTCACACGGGCGTTCAATTCCATCAACCCTCCCTAATCTCCACCTTCTCTGCCTCAAACACTCCACAGCGCAGCTACTTTTTAATGTCTTTCACTTCCCCATCCTTCTCCCTCTCATCTCTATCTCAAACACTCACACCACAGAGCGCAGACAACCAGGCAGGCGACGAGGAGAGGAGGCAGGCTGGCAAGTAGGCGACGAGGAGAGGGGGTGTCACAGCTGCTAGCGCTTCATGGAGCGTCGCGTCGTCGAGGGCCTTGCGCTTGCATGGGCGATCAGGCCGTCATACCTCTGCTCGCTGGGCTACACGCCGTCGCCGCAGAAGCCACTTCCGTTACGGCCACCTCTTCGGCGCCGACTAGGTCCCGCCGGCCAAGTCCGCTGCTTTTTTTTTTGATAGATAATTTTGTAGATCCTAAATGTTGCGACCATTGAAAATTTTTTTTGCAACCGTTGAAATTTTTTGTTGCGGGCGTTGTAACTTTTTGTTGCAGGCGTTGAAATTTTTTGTTGCAGCGCGTGATGTTATTGCGTTTGAGAATGTTGCGACCGTTGAAATTTTTTGTTGCAGGCGTTGAAATTTTTTGTTGCAGTGCGTGATGTTGCAAGTTGCGTACTTTTCCTAATATTGCACCCTCTTTTTTGATATGTTGCATCAAGTGAAAAAATATTGCATCATCTTTTTTGATATGTTGCATTAAGTGAAAAAAAATGTTGTATACTTTTTTGGATGTGTTCTTAATTTTGTTGCTTGTGATGATTGCAAGATGAGTTTTTAACGCATCCTTTTCAAATGTTTGTTCCTCTTCTTTGAAATGTGCATACAAATTTTTGATATGTTGGGCGTTGTCTACATTTTTTTGTTGCGTATAGCATATGGCAGTGTTGGCGCTCGGGCGTACGGCGCTGGTGCTCGGGCCGTACGTCCGAGTGCTAGCTGCGCCCTAATTTGTACTATTCAAACGTGAATATATATAGAATCAAATTGGTTCTGCCAACAGGTGGCTTGTCCAACAGCTGAAGTTGGCTAAAGGCCATGGTTCGAATCCTACTAGCTAAATGCTAGGTGGCTTCAGTTATGGATTTTCCGGGATTTGATCCTTTGATCTCTCGGTTGCTGAGGCTTGATGATAATTGTGTTAAGCAGCACCTCTTCTAAAAAAGAACAAGATTGCTCCTGAAGTTGGCAACTTTGTATTTGAAACTCCAATTGAAATCTTTACGTACCAGAATTTGCTTGTGCCTTGAGTATGTCATGCCCACTTTCGACAAACTAGACAAGAAAAAAAAAGACATCTCCAGCTTATTCCTCCTTCGATGTCACGGGATCACCTCAATTACCTGCTATAGAAGCATAATTGTACAAGTTTCTCGCTAATGCATGCCTGAACGATCTAAAATTTGACTTACCTTCTAAGAGGTACACAGATCCATTGTAAAGACTCCTGCTAATTATGTTAGGTGCAAGCTAGACAAACCTAAATTATCACATCATTACAGTCATATAATGTCTTAGCTTTAAGAAGACTAGAAACAGATGTATGCACTACCACCATCTACCTTTGTTATCCAATCAGACCTCGTGCACACTTGGGACATTTAGAACCAGCACAACATGCACTTCTGTTGTGGATCTACATGCTTTCTACATGTCAGTTTGCTTGTTCCATCAGTCACTAATTCCCATGTCCCCTTTAAGTCATCACCTAAGAAGAAGCACAACATATGTGATATGTGTATATATAATGTTGACATGAAACAGCGTGTGCTCAGTTTGTTATACAAACCTTTGCCTTTGCACAGAAAGTAGTGGCGTTGAGGCTCCAAATGGCCACAGCTGAGCCACTAATTCTTCTAAGAAATAAGTTGGGATCGACTCAGATCACTTGTTTGACGTCTTTTTCCCTTCCATCAGTGGATGATCAGATCACCCCTCACCAAATTTCCTCCCCATTCTGCTAGCATGACTCATCCTAGTGCCCAGCATTTTCTACCCGCTTTCTTCTTCCCCCATTGGTGCATCACTGATTAGGTGATGATGCACTAGCTGGATTATCCATGTCCTGCACACCGGAACAAGGCATATGCTCTTACTACTGACTAGGTTGTCGTGCCAGTGCTTTTGGCAATGTATATATAGGTTGCACAAGTCTGAGGGTCAAGCTCCAGTGCTGCAGCAAGTGCTTGCCAAGATGGCTGGTGGCACCAAGGATTATGCCGCGGTTGTTCTGATCAGGCTCATGTACTCTGGCATGCATGTCATGAGCAAGGTGGCCTTGGATGAAGGCATGAACCCCTTGGTGTTTGTGTTCTATCGGCATACCACGGCTGCACTAGTCTTGATTCCTGTTGCTTTTATTCTAGAGAGGTAACTGTGCCTTGATGTCTACTTGTCTGACTGTTTTAATTTACTGTGTTCTGTATCTGATGCTTATGTTGCGCAGACGAAAAGCTAAACCGGTGACGTTGAAAATCGCAGGGAAAGTGTTCATACACGCCTTATATGGGTAGGTTGAATTATTCTGGCATGAATTCAATTGTTCTTGTGGTGCTACTTAGTTCATGCAGGAGTTGTTCCTCTAAAAGAAAGTTCATTCAGGAGCTGTGACCTTTCTTGTCTATTCGTCTTGTCTGGGGAATGACATTTGTTGAAGAATCCAGCTTTCTTTAACTTGCCACTTTTCAATATAAATAAGGGTTGACAACTCACAAGTCATCTCTTGATTTGTCCCATTGTGATCTGAAATCTTCTTGTGTTCATGTGTTACACTGTGTTTCCACAATTTCTGCATTTTGGTCATACTGTCCTGCATTGAGTGGCTTGGTGTCATGGTTGCTTCAAGGATCATACACCGTCACACTTCATGCAAAGAGTGCAACGGGCCTTTAGACGCCTTGTCTATGGTTTGACGACCTAACTCTTGAAGCTAATAAAACAGAAAAGTTCCCACTATGTCTGAAGTTCTGAACATATTGAACAACTTTTGAATTAATTACATAGCTAAACATTTCAGCTGCCTGAGTCCTTGGCTTATTATGACCTGGTGAATTTCTGACATTTTTTGTTTCTCAGGGTGACCGCATGTGGCGACTTATTTAACCTTGGTCTCAATTATGCTTCAGCAACATCGTCATCGGCATTGTACAACGTTCAACCAGTGGTCACCTTCATACTGGCTGTCATATTTGGGTAATGGCAATGTTATTTTCTCCTATTTTTGCAGGCTATTTGTCATGTAAGAAGCACGGGAAGTGAAATCAACCATGTTGCCTTTCTATATAAATCAAGTAAATGCATTTTTAAATTGATCCCTCTAAGTAATCGAAAAGAAGTAAAAGACCTATCTACACGTAAGAGAATTCAGAAACGTGCACTTCATCAGAACTCAGAACAAACAAGCTATAATTCTCGATTCCAGTCCTGAAGAAACGTACTCCTTGTGACAGGATGGAGCCTATGAAACTGAATAAGTTCCATGGCAACGTAAAAGCCGCGGGCATTCTTTTCTGCATCGCCGGTGTCACCGTGCTGGCCTTCTACGAGGGACCAATGTTCAAATCTTTCAACCATCACCATCTCTTTCAGCACGGCGGCAGCAGTTCCCCTGGAGCAGAGACCTACTCCAAGAAGCAATGGGTATTTGGAATTTTCCTCATGACACTCTCTAACGTTTTAGCAGGCCTATGGACAGTACTTCAGGTATATATGCACTCAAACTTCAGATTTAATCAGCACTTCAGGCCTTGACGTTCATGGAGTAAGTGCAACTTATTGATCTTTTTTCAGGGGCCACTGATAGAAGACACTTCCAAATTGATGAACACCACACTACAGATCTCGTGCGCGTCGGTCCAAGCCTTTGTTGTGGCGGTTGCAGCCGAGAGAGATTTCTCCAAGTGGAAGCTGGGCTGGAACGTTAGCCTTGTTGCGATAATCTACAGCGTAATTGAGCCTCTGACCCAATGTTCAAGTTCACATTGTGTACACAAATTCTCAGCTAAATGCATGTTTCTCCATGAAACAACATTGCAGGGCGTGATTGTGACCGCACTTTCGTACTACATGCAAATGTGGACGATCGCGAAGAGGGGGCCAGTGTTCCTCGTCATGTCGATGCCGCTTACTTTGATATTCACAATCATCATATCCTCATTCATTTTAGGGGATGCAGTTAGCCTAGGGAGGTATGTGCGTATCCTGAATTGCTGATAGATTTGTAGTACACTGAAGAATGTGCAACTTTCCCTGTATGAACTCTTTTGCTTTGTGTTGTTCTAATTGTGCAGTATTTTTGCTGGGATATTACTGATTGGAGGCCTGTACAATGTTCTCTGGGGGAAAAGCATAGAGGAACAAGACGAAATGAACAAGATCAGTGCTGGTAAGCCTGGCTTGGAGCTGCAGGACAAGGAGGCTCAAGTGCCAGATGATGAGGCAGCAAATGTCTGAGCCAAGTGATGTGACAGAAAAGACTGTCAGACCAGGCTACTGGTTTCAGATGGTTGACAGCAACGTGTGCAGATCTACTCACCGAACTGGTGGCATGCATTTGTTCCAAGACGATAAGATGATGCTGTGCCATTGTATATACTCCTTTCCCGTACCACACGCCTCCCATTGATAAATAAAAGAAGTGTCAAAGTCACTTTTAGTGAGCCTCTATGCGGCCTCAGCAATCAGCATGCATTATTATTTTACAGCATCGGATCAGATGTCATTGTATATGTATTTGTGTGTGTTTGCCACGATGCCATGATGGCCAAAGTGACGGCGAAACATAGTAGTAGTGGCTTTCACAGTTTCATGCGTATTAATCGCGCGTACTGCGTCGTCGATCGCCACACCCACCCGCTGGTGCTCTTCCCTCCACGGATAGACGCTACGTGCAATCGATTGGCTACTGTTGGGTCGATTCGGCTAACGGTGCCTGGTGGTTAGGAAAACCAACTCGACAGTGCGTGGAAGCAATTTGCGAAATGCAAGTCTTATCAACTTACTTTAGTCTTGGAAAAGCTGATTGATCACAAGATTAAGGGTATTCGGGACGCTTCAGTTTTCGGCTGCTTTTTCTTAAGTCGGAAGCCGCGCCTAACGAGAAAAAGCCGGAAGCTGCCCTTCGGCAGCTTCTCGTGGTTTCCCACCATCCTCTTTCCAACTTTGCACCTTTTGCCATCAAATAATTTCCCCACCTCCCTCTACCGGCTCACCCCCCCGACGGCCCCCACCTCCTCCTGCGCCAGCGTCGCCCCTCCTCCTCGCCACCCCCCTTCTCCTTCCCACATGGCGCTGCCCCTCCTCTCCCATGGCCCCATCTTCTCCTCCCCACACGGTGCCGCCTCTCCTCTCCCTCAGCCGGGCTCTCTCCTCTCTCGAGCCGCCCCCACACCTCAAGCGTCCGGCCGACGGATCGACCTCCTCCTCCTCTGCCCAGATCTCGCCTCGCCGCCCTCCTCCTCCACTGCTGCATGGCCATCCTCCTCCTCCTCCTACCACCGGTCAGGCCCAAAACCCTAGCCACCCTTCTCTTTTTTTCTCCTTTTTTTTTTTTCTGTTGTAATATAAATGCCTTGTAATAACTGTTTATTTCAATAATTATTTACTTAATAATTAATCATTGTAATAATTGTGTGATAATTATTTATTGTGTTTATTTATGTAATATTAGTTTATTGTAATAATTGTCTTTAATTATGTTAATTGTGGTTAATTGCGCAAATTATGCTAAATTACGATATATTGTGTTAATTATTGTCAAATGTGATCAATTGCGTTAATTGCGGTAACCATCGTCAAATACGATCAGTTGCGTTAATTGAGGTAGTTGTCGTCTAATGCGACCAATTGCTCTAATTACGGTAGTGGTCGTTAATTATCGTTAAATATCGTCAATTGCGGTAGTTATCGTCAATTGTGCTAGTTGTTCATTGTCTTTAAATGTCATTAATTGTGTTTAGCGTCGTTAATTATCGTCAACTATCGTTAGTTTTCGTTAAATGTTAATTGCGTTAAACGACATCAAACAAGCTGTTATTGTCCTCATTGACACTTCAAACATTTTTCATCTCAGAATCTGCAACCAGCTTATCTAAAAGTTAGACAGTTAAATATCAAACCTCTTCAGCTCAACCATTCAGCTTTACAGCACAACCGAAAACCGTTTTTCAAAAAAGTATAGCCGTTTCCAAACAGGCTCTGATTCCAGTGGCCGCGGTGCCGGGCCGCGTATTGAGCGTGCTGATCGAGTGACCGCCGAACGGCGCGGGTAGGACGAGGCGTTCCACTGTAGGCGGCCGTTCCAGCGTGCGCGCGCTCTTGGGCCTCGCGCGTCACGGCAGCAAGCAAGCATGCGGAATCAGAATGTTTCAAACGAGCGGGCTGCGTGTCGACTCTCGCTTGCTTGGATAAGTATCTAACTAGGCTCGAACCTGTAGCACGAATCTAGCTTGAGCTTTACATAGCCCGGGCTCAACCCACGCTTGAGTGCACATAACAACCAAAAGCCCAATCCACCGTAAGCCTGTCCCAAGCCTAATCGTGCCTCCAGTACCGATGGGGAGTACTGTTTGTCTTTTTCTTCACAAAAAACTTTTAGCGGTAGACACATTGTTTACTTTCCAAATACTCGTTTGTTTGAAAAACAAAGATAATGCAATTGAATTTTAAATCCAGTTTTGGGTTTATTTGAGTGTAATCTTGTTAGATACTGTCCCTGCTTTGCTATGGAGCACGAACTCTCATCTAATAATTTATCCCTTGCACTTCATCACGAAACACAAACTCTTATCTAATAATGTATTATGCCTACCCATTGAAAGGCTGTCTGTTAGTGCTTTCGCATTAACCCGTTAACAAAGGTATTGAACTGTTAGTGCTTTCGCATTAACCCGTTAACAAATCATGAAACAAATATTAAACTGTTAGTGCTTTCGCATTAACCTGTTAACAAAGATATGTTGCCGTACTTATTTGATTACAAGAAGACATATTTTGTTTACTAAAACAGGTTATATATTCAGAACTTTTTTTGCGAGGAATTAAGAGCTTATTTTCATGAAAAGCACTGATTTCATATATTGTTTACTAAAACAGGTTATATATTCAGAACGTTTTTGCGAGGAACTCTGAACTTATTTTCATGAAAAGCCATAAACTGATGTCTTTGTTCTCTCAACTTAGGGAAATGCGTTTGTTCTCACTGTCAAGTGTGAGAGGAAATTTGGTCCACCTGGATGGATGTCCATTTGAAATCTGTACCGTTCAAGCATGCGTAAAGATTGTGCACAAAATCAATCGATTGAAATACGGTGAAAATTGCAGTGTATACTTATTGTACGCATGGGTGGGGCCACCAACACAACCATCACTAGAGGTGGCCACATGGGCCATGCCGACCGGCCCGGCCCGAAGCACGACACTGTTGGCTCTACTCAGACCCGGCTCGGCCCGCACTGTTCATAGGCGTAGCCGACACGGGTCATGCTTGGGTCCGCACTCCGGCCCGGCTGTAACGTCCCAGCTTTTCTGAGCTTTTTGAATTTTCGAAAAAAAATAACCATTTGGTTTTGTTGAAGTTCTAAAGCTTAACTTGAGATTTTGGAATCAGAAGTGTTTAAAACGACTAAATCAAACTTCAATTAATTTGAGTTTGGTTTGTTTTGAGTGCTGAAGTTCTCTAGTGTTTGAGAATCCCCTTTCTCTACTCGTTCCTTTTTCCCGTTGGACCTCCTCCCCCTCAATCCAGACCTCCCTCTCGCTTGTACCTCCCCTCGGTCAGGACCCCTCTCGCTTGGACCTCCCCTCGACCCAGACTCCTCTCATTTGGACCCCTCACCCAGACTTCTGGTGGTCTGGGGAGACCGGTCACGACCTCCTCTTTGGTTACGACCACCCCTTTGGTCACGATCCCCCCTTTGGTCATGACCTCCCCTTTTATTGGACCACCCTCCCGAGTTTTGACTAGCCCCACTGTCACCCACTCGCTCACCTTCTTCTTCCTTCCTCGTCACACATCACGACGCAAAAGTCTTCAGCAAGATTAAATGCTATTGTGTCGCATTAAATGCTATCGCTTCAGCACCTGCCCTCTTGTCTCCTCCCTACACCGCCCCCATCTCCCCCTTCACCTGCCCTTGATCTCATGCGCTTCTGAGTCTCTCAGCGACTTTCCCCGTCTCCTCTGGCTATAAAAGCTTGAGCAACCCTCTTTCATCTCCTTTTTCCTCACCCACTCTCTTGCTCTCGCCTAGTTTCTCTGTGTTTGAAGTTTCGCCACCGTTCGTCGGAGCGCCTGCGTCGTCGCCTCCTCGCCGCTGAAGAATTCAGCGGAGCGCCCGCACCGTTTGCCATCCTCCTTCCCCCTTCTCCTTCAGTCTCTCTCTGTCCTGGTGAGTTTCTCCGTGCCCTGTTCTCCTCCTTTTCTCTTACGATCACGTTGAGTAGTCATATCCTTCTTTGGATCTCCTCTTCAGGACCCCCTCCTCAGGACCTCTCCCCCCTCACCTTTCTTTTGGGTCTAGTTTGGTAGTTTTTGGTTCTTGTGTGGATTTATTGTATTTATTTGGCTCTTTTCGCACGTGTAGATCCCGGCTGCTCTAAAGAGTTCTTGAACTCGACGACCTCTACCGAAGACTCTCAGCTCTTCAACGAAGGCAAGTGGTAGACCTTTGATCATGTCGTACCTAGTTTGCAAAAAATATATTGTTTTATACCAACATGCATGGCTAATTGTTTAAAAATAGTTTGAAAAATAGCTAAATACCTACTCGACAGTATGACTCCTTGAATACTTGTGATTGACATGTTGACATGTACCCTTGGACACCATAGGTTGGGTAATCTTAGTTGGACATCTTCGAGATACCAACATGGGTGTGTATATTGCTTAGACATGCTTTAGTTATACGTTGTGTCTCGATCACATGATTCTATGATGATGAATTTGACTTAATGATATATGGAATTGTGGCGTGGCCACTGTTGTTAAAAGATGTTGCGCCATGGCTAGGGTGGTCATTTGACCGAGTTGAACCCAAAATGTTTTATACTCAGGTGAGTGATCTTGCAGTAAAGGGGGTGTAGGAAGCACATTGGGATGTGGTTGTCTCGCTTGAGTAGTCACTAAGGACTTAACCTTGTAAGCCATTGATCCGGACCATACCGTGCAACCACAAGTTCATTATGGGGTGGACCTGGCCAACTAATTAGCAATGCTTTGAGTCGGTTCTGTTTTAGTTGAGAATGACACAAGAGGGGGCCAGGAAGGAAAATCTTTAGCGAGTAGAACCGAGTCAAAACAGAGCTTTGTAAAGACCTTATTATGTGCTTTAGACTGCTTACCTAAGGTAGTGAGCAGAGGCATCGACGGGTGCCCAACCAACTAGAGAGGTCGTGTCTTGTGGGTCAAGCTGTACAACCTCTGCAGAGTGTAAAACTATTTGAATAGCCATGTCCACAGTTATGGACAATGCCTGGTGATTTCAAGTAAGGGGTAGACTTTCTCAAAATTGTTGTCGTGGTTGGTTCCGAGTGATCTGGGTCGTGAACAAGGTGTTCACGACTGGTCTGGGAAGTGAACAGGGTGTTCACGAGTTGTTTCAAAGAAAACTTGATTACTTATGTATTAGTCTTTCAACTTGTGCTTTGCAATCTACTTACTGTATTTCTAGTCAATTCAGTTTTCTGCAAAGAAACCATAAAGCTATCATTGTTAAGCCTGGCATGAAAACAATTTGCATACATTTTCCTACGACTTGCTGAGTACATTCAAAGTACTCACGGCTTTATGCCCTCTGGTTGATCAGCCGCTGAAGAGGACCCAGGGAGCTCTGAGCTTTTTGACGAGGAGTTCTTCGAAGACCATGCGAGCTAGGAGACGTCCTCCACTCGATTGCCTGTGGGCATGTCGAATGGCTTCCACGATGTGTTTTGGTTTTTCGCTGCGAGCTCTCTTCTGTTGTAAGCCCTGCGTGGCAACTCTGTAAAAATCTTGACCATAAGGTCTTTTGCTTCTATTAATATTAATTTGTTTGCTTCTTCTATAGTTTGTTGTATGGTTTTGATTACATCGATGTTGAAACTGTGTGAGCTAGCTACTGATCATGGGACTAGTTCGGAATACACAGAGGGTCTCGGAATTGTTTACCCGGGGTCCCGACACCGGCCCAGCACGGCACGAACAGTATGGGGTCGTGCCAGGTACGATAAGAGCCTGACACGGCATAGAGGCCCGGCTGTGAAGAGGGTGAGGAGGAGGGCAGGGCAGGAACCATGGGCCAGCGATGGGGCGAATCCGACGTCAAGGTGGCAGAGGCTAAGGTGAGGCCGGTGCAGAGGGAGGCGAGGGAGAAGAGGGGATGGGGGAGAAGAGGGACGTGAAGGGAGAATAGGGAACGGGACCCACCGGGGAGAAGAAGGGACAGGGACGGGGGCGGCACGGAGATACCGGCTAGCGAGGCGACGCCGGTGCGGAGGTGATGGGGTTGATGCTCGACAGATGCTGCCGCACGGTGGGGGGGGGGAGGGGGCGAGGGTGGCGTGGCCTCAGTCCATTGCGGCACTGTCGCACGGGGGAGAAGAGGGGATGAGGAGGGGAGACAGTGCAGAGGCAGCGACCGACGGGGCGAGGCCGACACGGAATTGGTGTGGGCTGCACGGACGGGGCGGACGAGAGGCAGATGCGTGGGCGAGGTGCCACTACTAAGACTACCACTGTACGCACGAGGAGAAGAGGGATGAGGAGGAGACAACGCGAGGCAATGGGGTGGGGCGTGTGGACGGCATGCGGCAACATGGAGGCGGGCGGCGAGATTTGCGCTCATTGCAGCACGCAAAGACAATCCAGAGTGCCACGCATGCGACACTCGCACGGGAGAAGAGTGGTAGATTGCTAGGCTGGTACGGCAAGATTATGGCCGTTGGGGCTCGTGTCAGCACGGCATTGGGGAATTTGCCTGTTTGGGCCTATTTGGCATGGTGGGTCGTGCCCGACATGGCACGACCTATCTGGCCCGATTAGCCCGGTAACGTTTGGATTTTTGAAAAATCCGACTGTTTTTTTGACCGTTTGGGGCTTTAAAAAATTGAAAAAAAATCCCATTTTTATATAAATAACCACCATACCCCCCTCATTTAACACACACCCATTCCGCAATCTCTCTTTCGAATTATGTTGTGCAAATTTAGATTCCATGTGAGATAATTTGGTAAAATTCAAAAATTTGTGCGAAATTTTGGAAAAATCAAATTCCAGTAGGAAGTCAGCAAAAGAGGTACAATACTATTTTCCCCATATTTTTATTGTTATTATTTGCTATGCTAAGATGAAAAAACTAATAGTGTAAGTTTCAATTTTTGCAGTTTTTGTTATGGAAAATTACGATAGCTTTGCTCTTGGTAATTACGAACTTTCACAAACGAAAATTGCATCCATGGAGAATGTCGCTACCTCAAACCAACTGGAGTTGTTACCAGAAGGGCAAGAGGAGTTCCATCATTAGGCTCTACGACTGCATCTTCGTCGGCGACCAGCATAGCAAAGAGGTCGAGGTCATCTACGTCGGGTGTGTGGGAGAATTTCGACAGGGCAATCAAGGTAGACGCTCAAGGAAATCAAGTACCATATGTTGTTTGCAAAAATTGTCTTCATGAATTGTCTACAAAGTCTACAGGTAGAACGGGCACTTGCTTAGACATGCTACAAGATGTACGACCAAGTAAGGATTGGTAATGAAGCAGACGCAACTACTGTACAACCCCGGTGGTACGGTACGTAGCTAGGACTACAACCCTGACGGTACGATAATTGCTTCCAAAGATTTACCTTTAGGATTTGGAGAGTCTACTGCTTTCGAAACTTACATTAGGACTGCGTATAATTCAAGATTTTCTACTATTTGTAGACAGACAACAATTAGGGATATAGAAAAATACTACAATGAACACTGTGATAAATTAAAGGATCTATTTAGTACGTGCACATTTTTGGTGGCTCTAACCTCGGACATATGGAGTGGTCCGGCTAGAGAGGATTATCTTAGTATAGTTGTTCATTATGTTAATGACAACTAGGTAATAGAGAAAAGAATTATAGGTTTCAAAATAATTGATGTAGCACACACGAGTGAGAATATTGCGGACTGTATTATTAAAGTCGTGGAAGACTTTGGTCTTACAAACAAAGTATTCTCAATTACTTTAGACAATGCCGCTTCAGACACTAGGGCCATGGATATTCTTACTCCAGTGTTGAGTACATACACCGATTCCTTCTTGCTACATCAGCAATGCGCTTATCATATTATTAACCTTGTAGTAAAATACACTTTGAAAAGGTTGACTTCGTATATTAAAGCTTTTCGCGTTGCGATATCTTTCTTGAATAATGCTAACGTAAGAATAGCAGCATATAAAAACTTCTGCAGGGCAATGGGTGTACGTCCAAGAAAGCTTGGTTTGGACATGCCGGTAAGATGGAACTCTATTTACTTGATGCTTAAGAGTTTTTTTTACCGTATAAAAGCATTTTTTCTATTTTTATTCAAACGCACTATCGAGTAATCGATGGTATCAGATTATTGATCGAGCAACATTGGTTCGTTGCTGAGAATATACTTCAGTTTTTAGAATTTTTTATGAGGCCACTGTTGCTTTGTCCGCTGTCTATTATCCAACATCCTGTATTATTGTGCGTAGTATTTTACAGATTGCTAGTCAGTTGAAAATGTATGAAAATAACATAGTTTTACGAGAGACTATTATTGCTATGAAAACTAAATACTTTAAATATTGGAGAGAAATCCCTTTCATATATGTATTTGCATTTATTTTAGATCATAGAGCTAAAATTCAAGGATTTGCTAATGTTATTTATCTTCTTAGTGATGCTACAGGGCTAGACTATTCTAACTATTTTCAGATATTCGTTCTCGATTACCTGAGGCTTTTCAAAAGTATGAAAATAAGTTTGAATCCGCTTGCAACGACCTCCACTAGCACCCACATCAAGTAACAAGACAAATCTATAGAGCAAGATCTGGGGTGCAGGCTCTTCCTCCAGGTCCGGGTCTTCTTGTTCTACAGTGACACCTTCTCAACCAAGACCAACTCTCACCCAAGGAGTGGGGAGCTATCTGTCTATCTAGACAGCGATACGGTGGATTTCAACGCTGAAGGCTTCGAAATTTTGTAACGGTGGCATAGCCATAAGTTAACATATCCCATGCTATCTATACTTGCACATGATGTGTTAACTATTCCTGTCTTGATGGTTTCCTCCAAGCCTGCTTTCAGTCTTTCTGGAAGAATATTGGAGGAGTGAAGACATGTCTCACAAGTGAAATGTTAGAGATACTTCTAACTGTGAAGGACTAGGAACAAGCTGATTCACGAACACAACAATCTATAGAAAATCCAGAGTTGTCGGAGGTGTTCGAAAATCTATAACTAGACAACGACACTTGGAACAAGGATGTTTGTAGAGCTATATGTTGTATTTCTTTTTTCCTTAGCTAAGGATTTCTCATGTTGAGTTTTTACTTGGTAAATGTTTTAACCAGGTAGCAATTTGAATATTAATAAAGCTCTTTATTATATTTTCAATATGCTTGTATCATTTTTTTTTTACAATTTTCATATGTATTTCTAAATTCTACACATTTATCTGATTTTTTTTGAATTTTCGAGCCTAAACGGGCTACGCGGCTCGGCCTGGCCCGTCGGGACAACCCTGCCCAGGTTGGCACGACACATCACGAATTGCAGCACGTGCCATGCCTGGGCTGACTCGTCAGCCTGTGGACCGGCACGACACAACCCGATTACTTCGCGGGCCTTCTCGGCCCGGGCTCGGGCCCGGGTTGTGTCGTGCCGTTTGTTTGGCCACCACTAACCATCACCACAAAAACCACTCCCCCTCTCTCTCCAATCTCAACTCCCACCATCGCTTTCCCTCCTCTCTCTCCCCCAGACACCGACGATGGGCGGCAGCGTGGCGACTACGTGTGGTGGTGCTTCTTCCTCTCCTCCGACCGCTTCTTCCTCGCCGGCCAGCCATTGGATCCGACGGTAGTCACCTCCTCCACCGACGACGCCCTATCCTCCTCCTCCACCACCGGCAACTTCAGATCTTGGCACGGCGGGCCTAGATCTAGCCATGGAACTCGCCGAAGTTACACCTTTCCGCCGACGTCCTCTCTATCGAATTTGGTCGTTCCCGCCCCCACAGCCACCAGATCCGTCAGTGCGTGCCTCCTCGCCGAAGGAGCTTGTCGTTGTTGTGGAAGGTACTTGTCCTCGTCTCTCTCCCCCCTCTCTCTCGTCTTTGTCGCTAGCCACCGAAGGTGCACATCCGGACCACCACACTACTACAGAAAAATTCTTCACAAACGGTTCAAAGACGTTATCACAGACGGTTTCATGAGCCGTCTGAGTTTATGGGTCAGTAATGACATGAGGTCATCACGACGGTTTTCAAACCGCTCGTGATACCGTTACAAACGGTTATTAATCGAGAACCGCTCGTGATAGGCAACTATCACGAGCATGTTTTTAGCTGAAACCGCTCGTGATGATCGATATATCACGACGGTTTTAGTGAAACCATCTGTGATAATCGATATATCACAAACAGCTTTATGGTCAAACCGTCTGTGATGACTTTTCTCTACAAAGCCTCCAAGCGGGTGGCTTGTGCCTTTAAAACCGACATCATATATATATTGTTACGTAGTCCCTCGGCCACTTTCCATGTCACTTAGTAAGAAAGTGACATGGATGCGAGGCAACTTCGATCGAAGTGGCATCATGTATCGTTTACCAAGTAATTGGTTGTCCCGACGCCTCGGGATATGCTTCTTAAACTTGCATGTGCTAGATGAAATTGCCCATGGTCAGATGCCTCATCCTTCTCATGTCATGTGACATGGATGCGTCCTAAAGTGGCTGAGGGACTATGAACACTATATATATATATGTGTGTGTGTGTGTGTGTGTGTGATGCCGGTTTTAAATGCACAAATAGCCACTGCCTGGAGACTTTATAGAGAAGAGATTAGGAATGGAGTGGTAGGATGTACCTGGGACACAAGGTAGGAGAACTTGACTGGCATGAACACAGTTACACTACAGACAAAGGTGAAATGAATGGCGAGAAGCAACGGATGACATTTTGACAAAATGACAAATCAACAATAAGTCATAACATACATATCACACATTTTATACATCTATTTTTGCAAATCATCAATCATACATATCAACAGCCCATGGTTCACCAAGCAAGTTTCCACTATCAATAGCAGACAACACTTGACACTTCTAAATAAGTCATAAGTCATAACAATATAACATATCAACAGACCATACATATCAACAACCCAATAAGTCATAACATATAAACAACTCATACATATCAATAGCAGAAACAACACTTGACACTTCTGAATAAGTCATAACTCATAACAATATAACATATCAACAGCCCATACATATCAACAACCTAATAAGTCATAACATATCAACAACCCATACATATCAATAGCAGAGACAACACTTGACACTTCTGAATAAGTCATAAGTCATAACAATATAACATATCAGCAGACAACAGCCCATACATATCAACAACCCAATACTTCAATAGCAGACAACACTTACACTTCTGAATTCACTCATTCAACAATCAAGAATCAAAGACAAGTGCACAACCATTCAAATCATGGGAACCGAGAATCGCTCAGTGATGAGGCGCCCAAGATAGCCTTTTGTAGTAGTGATTAACAATTGATAATTGATAAGCGATAAAAATTAACAAGTAGCCAAGTTCAAACTTCAAACATAGAAACTTAAATACAGGGTTCAACCAAAAGCAAGGTGCACTAGCCAACAGCCCAAGATAGGAGTGGTTCAACTTAAGTTACATAACAAAATCAAATTCCAGTGGCAAGGCTAAATAAAAGACAACATGAGACTCTTAGTATGTACTAAGTTACATGACTAAATAAAAGACAACAAGGCTAAATAAAAGACAACATAAGAACAAGCATCTGCATGGATCATTGCATTCATTTATATTTATGATTTCTCTACGTCTCTACATGTATGTATTACACATTTACACTTCTCTGCAATGATGCACTTCTCTTCATGTATGTATGTATTACACATTTAACATCTGGGCTCTGGCCAATGGCCATCACCATCAGCATCAACCAACAACCAGACAACATCAAGAAGACAAGAAGGGGACTTACGCGTTAGTGGAAGAGCCAGAGAGGTTGGAGGCACAAGGGAGGTCCGAGGTGGCGCAATGAAATGGGCGATTTAGAGGGAGGAGGAGCCGAGCTGCGGGGGGAGGAGGAACTAGGGCAGCGGCAGCAGAAGGCAGGATCGTGAGCTTGATCCAAAGGGCGCAGGAGGAGGGAGCTTGATCCGGAGGTGCGGGAGCTGGTGGCGAGAGGGAGGAGGAGCTCGGTTCACATGAATACCAACAACGCAAACCAATAGGTGATAGATCTGTCTTACCTCGACATCACCGGTGGAGAGGTATCCGGGGTCGCACACATCGGGGGGAGGAGGAAGAGGAGAAGGCAGTGTCACCGTAGTTGTGACACAAGCGGCGGCGTCGAGGTCGGGGGCACTTTCGGGTGGGGAGACAGACGAGAGTAAGGGCGCTAGGGAGTGACGACGCGAGTTAGGGCGCAAACCCTAGCAGGCTCCTACTTATAAAGACATATCACAGACGGTTCCATTATGGAACTGTCTGTGATAAGAATCCTTGATATGTTTCATATCACAGACGGTTCTATTATGGAACCGTCTATGATATGGTTATAGAACCGTCTGTGATGTGGTTATTCTCAAGTTCTATGTTTTGAGCATATATATATATTCTCATGTATACATTTACATGTCATGAAGAATTACATGTTTATATGTCAATTTTGTCATTGAAATACTGCTGAAAATTTGCTTTAACTATAATCGATACATATATCACACAGATCGGATATAATAAATTTGTTAACCACTAAATTCCGTCGACTGTGATAATTAAATAGTTAATTCAACATATAATATAGTAACTTCACCTCCAAACTTTTTTTTTTCATTTTGGAATTTACATATGGCCAAACAGCGTGGCAAGTCGCTTGTTACAAAGATTAAAAAAAAAGTAGAAACCTAAATAAACAAAGTTTTTCTAGTGGTGGAGGTAGGCTGCTATCTCCGTCTTCAAAACTTCGTAGGCGGCGGTGGCATCGGACGGCTCGTGATTAGCTTAACGGCTCAATACGCCCACTCACGACGCTCGCTCGAAAGTGTCTCCCGAAGACCCTCGGACTATTGAATCAAGAAGAATTGAGTCCATAGGCTCTCTTCCCTTGCTTGAGGGGTCTCGTCATGGTCGACTCGGTCGCCCGCCGCCTCGATTAAATAGTCCAAGTGACGGCAAGCCTCCTGGAGACGTGTAACGTCGTTGTGGAGGACCACGTCGATGACGCGGTAAACTCGTCGGAAGTGGGAGATCACCCGGAAGATGCGGCGGAGGAGGATGTCAAGACGGTAGAAGGTATCCGTCATGTGCTCCAGCAAATTCTCGGACAGAGGAGTGAAGATACTGTTGAAACAATGTCTTTTCGCAAAGATCCGCCAACGTCTGATGGGAGATGCGCCAGACAAGATATGGCGAGTAGGCCAATAATGCCAGCGACAAGGAAATAGAGGGAGCCATTTCTTCTTTAGAAGTATAGAGTTATATATATGTGGGGATAATCATCTTCGATGACGGATGATCCATTTTATAAAACAAGGAATAAATTCAGCGCGTGAGACGAAGAGACACATCGGGGAGCCGAAGCGGCATTGATGCAACGAAGAGACGCATCGGCGACGAAGAAACTCACTGGAGCTGAAGCGACATTATCTCAAATGGTTATAATTAAAAACCATCTGTGAAGTCTACAATTATCACAGACGGATCGTGTTTAGAACCGTCTGTGATATTTCACAGACGGTTTTCAATATGAACCGTCTGTGAAGTCTACAATTATTACAGACGGTTCGTGTTTAGAACCGTCTGTGATACTTCACAGACGGTTTTCAATATGAATCGTCTGTGATATTACCTCTTCACAGACGGTTTTTAGCGCATCCAGTTACACAAACGGTCTCTAAACAAAAACCGTCTGTGATTGTGTTTAATACAGACGGTTTCGATTAATCGTCTGTGATCAGGCGTCCAGTATTAGCATTTTTGTAGTAGTGACATGGTGCATCTCTTGCAATAGCGTGCACGAGCAGAGGAACAGAGAGGCGGAGGTCATGAGGGATGTGAGAGCGGTAACATGGGCACGAGGCTTTGATTGGAAGCTTGCTGGTATCAATTGACAGCTAGGTTGGGTGGATTCATGAGGACTACTACGAGAGGGGCAGGCCCACCTATCAGCCAAGACTTTTGTGAGGGGTGGTGGGATGGCAGATGGACTACCACCATCACCAAGTGGTTCTTTTAAGTAGTAGATTAGATATTGTGATAAAAAAAAGTAACCTAGCTAAACGATAGGTAATGTATATCCCCTTATAATGTAGTAAAGAATATGGAGAAAAACCTTTCAACTTCCAACCAAATAGGATCTAATAATCCTTAATTAATTAAATTATTTATCTGTAATATTCATTATAGACGATAATGTCTTTTATACAACATTCAAGGGTATCCCTCAGTATCAACAATGAGGGAGATTATAAACACCTAGTGGTCGTAAGCTATTATATGACCACCATATATGATCATAAGTCATCCTACTACCACTTCATGGTCGTAAGTTCTTCTATGACTACAGAACTACAAACATGTGTACACAATCGATTAGGGACCCTATACACTATGTCTAATTACACAGTGTAACTAATATGTGCCGTTGTTCTCTTATTTAACTGCATGTATTAATATCTGTCTCTGGCATAACGGCAAGACGAACATGGGGTGTTACCTCTCTGACAATAACTGCCATCAACGTGCGTATTTCACTAACCGTTGGGGCACCTCTAGACATAGACAACTGTCACCTCTTCAGACGCTATATAAAAAGTAGCGCCGGTGGACAGAGACAAGGATCGTCAGATTCGAGAAAGACAACAGGAGATAGAAGTCATCGAGCCCTAGTTTTAGTGACTTCCTCCCCGTTGTAAATACAATCAATACAACAACACAGGAGTATGATTATTTTTTTGGAAGAATATCTGAACTTGTATAAAATCCTCATGTTATTTTTTGTATGGTTCCGTTCTGGAAGAACTCCATCATTTATTCATGACATCGATACTAAGAGAAAAAAAAGATGTATCGCGAATGCTTTCTCTCCTCGCGTACCACAAGCGTCTCAACGTGCTTGTCATTTAGAGAATTAGAGTGAATCAAAAGTAGCTTTTCCTGTCTCGTTTTCATGCATGCATGCTTTATGGTTCTTTCTTTTCTTTTTCTTTATAGAAAATATAGTGTGGATTTCACTTTTTATGGGTCCGCAGCATAGTGTCGTTGGATTGGGAGACACTTGAGTTGACTGCAGACTTACTTGACTGCAAGTCTAGTCGACTGTAATCCAATGTAATAATTAATTCACACAAGATTCAGCAGAGATTATGATCTAGAATAATTAAACTTTGTAGAAAGTGCCTTATTACCTTACTGCTTACGTAAACCGCTTACATCCGAGTTTCTACTTTTTTTTGTTCTCCTTTCAACTCAGCAGCCATCGCACGGAAAAAAGATATTCTGCGTGTAGGCTAGCACGCGGTTACTAATTCCATTTCAGATTTCACATGTGAGATGCATGTGTGTGATTGTGAATTACGTGTCTAGACAAAACGCCTCTCAGCTTTGGACATTGCAGAGGTGGGCATATGCATCTTTCTGCAAAGAGAGAAAAGTTGACAAAGCTAACGTTGCCTTTATGAACAGAAGCTTTCTTCATCGCAGTCCGAAAGCTACAGATTGAGATCCCCATGACCTTCGTCACATAGTTATCAACAAATGGTACCAATCGACATTTCCATTACACGTACCAAACGGTTTAATCATTTCAACGGAGACCACAAACAAGTCGATGACCTACTACAATGGATCTAACGCGTTCAGGCCAGTAGAGAAGTTTGGAAAGTGTCTGTCCTGGAAGTTTGGGAAATATCTGTCCTGAGCAATGCTGAGAAATGTAACTCATACCCTGCTAGGATTCCTATTGTTTTAGGACTTGGAGAGGTGAGGCTGAAGGATTCCTAAGCTAATCATATTGGTACAAGGATTATTAATTACTTCCTTCGGTCACAAAAGAGTGATGTTTTGGATATCAACACGGTTCCCAAAACACAACTTTTGCCATAATTTTTTGTTGTAATATATTTATAAACTTAATACAATTATATTATTATAAAAGTATTTCTCGAGACGAATCTACACAATCATTTTCAAATCTCCTATCTAAATATTTAGAAAGATATCGATACCCAAAGTTTAAAAGATTGACCGCATGTGTCACAAAACATCACTTCTTTGTGAGGTGTGGCTATAGCAACCCAAGAGAACAATCCAAGCAATCAAGCAATATGCAATCACATCCAAAGCAAGGTAGAAGTAGCTAGGAGCGCACAAGAGGATAAGAAGCTAGATTATTATTTAGCATTAGATTTTTGTATAAGGTAAGGATTCGACGGTCTAAAATGTTTGAGAGACTTGTAAAAGAGCGACAATCTTTGAAACACTTTTGATATTGTGCTCATTGTTGTTTCGTGGTTGTTATTTGGTTCTCTCTATGAGATTTATCTACTTCGTTCCTGGTGTATCGGAGATAACAAATTATGGGCTTAATAAGGTGTATCGGAGAACAAATTAAACAAGAAGGTGGTCCTGAACTCAGGACATATTGCTGCTATTGATCAGTTATCGTGAAACCTTAAACTAAATCATAACGGCGCACATGATCATTCATCTCAACAAATAAATCAAGATCAAGAGCTAAGGAAGCTTCTCCAACGGAGAGCTTTTCCCAAAGCATGTTCAACTTACACATACTTTATCCAACAGATTGTCATGCTGCTGATTCAAGTGTCAGTTTATTCATCTGTGGCCAGCGCACTATTCATCTTTCCGTTAACATGACCATTTCATCAATTAAATTCAGCTTTTGCCCTTTAAAATTCTTCTTGTCTCAAAAGCTTATCTTTTTATGGTAACCTGAACCTTACACATAAACTTGATCACCGCCTGAAATTGTTGTTATCCAGCATGCATGAAAATGCCGAGAACTTTCAGCTTTCTCCTTGCATGTTACTTCAGTAGAGTCTTCAGAGTTCACACAAACTAGCTTCCTTGCCATCACATGTATATAAGGATGGGAGCACGGGGTCAGACACAACAGTACTGATATATCAATCCAGCTACCATGGGCAACGGCAAGGTATACGCGACGGTGGTGCTCATTAGGCTGATATATGCAGGCATGCACATACTCACCAAAGCGGCGTTCAACGAGGGCACGAGCACGACTGTCTTTGTGTTCTACAGGCACGCTGTTGCTGCAATCTTCTTGGTGCCTATTGCGTTCTTCCTTGAAATTAGGTAGACACATGATGGATTCTTCAGTCTAGTGTCTTATTTAGTTATCATGAATAGAATTGTTCATCTGGTGTTCTTTGCAGGAAGCAACCGGCGCCACCGCTGACGTTTAAACTCTCTGTCAAGATCTTTGTTCATGCCTTCTACGGGTATGTTAAGGATTAGAACATCTGGAGTGTGTGTTTTAACTGAAGAATAGACGATTCTTCTGAAACAAAACTTCATGCAAAAGCACAGAGTTTATCATTGAAGTACTACTTATAGTTTGTGTTCTATTGCTCAGGATGGCTGGAACGATAAACTTGTATAGCATTGGCCTGAAGTATGCTTCAGCAACCTCTTCATCAGCCATCTTTAACATCGTACCAGTTGTTGCCTTCATGTTGGCTGTCATGTTCAGGTCAGAAACCAGCACCAAGAACTACTGGTTAAGTCTTTTGCTATGTTTTGTTTTAGTAACAAGTAGATCACTGCACTGAACATTCTTCCTTTGTCTACCAGGATGGAAACTCTGAACTTGAAGAGCGTCCATGGCATGGCCAAAGCGTCGGGGATACTTCTTTGCATCGGAGGCGTCATCGTGCTTGCGATGTACCAAGGCCCTGAATTCAAGTCCTTCAACCACCACCAGCTCTTGCACCACGCGAGCACCGTTGCGCACGAGCATTCCAAGAAGAACTGGGCCTTGGGGATCTTCCTGATGACCACGTCGGTCGTGATATGGTCTCTGTGGACAGTGAAGCAGGCAAACCAAATCTGCATCACATCTGTTCTGCTTTGTCGAAGTGTCTGAATTTGCACAAGTAACATCGTGTTGTTCTTGTCAGGGGCCCTTGTTGTTGGAGTACCCATCTAAGCTTCTCAGCACGACTCTTCAGTGCATCTTCGCGAGCATCCAGTCGTTCATCATCGCCCTCGTCCTCGAGAGGGACTTCTCGCGGTGGAAGCTGGCCGGCGGCGTGAGCCTCTTCTCGGTGCTCTTCAATGTAAGCGTAGTCTACAATTAGTACAGTATAAACTAGCCTGGCGATTTCTTGCCATGTCTCTACTCAACACCTGATTAAGTCGTTACCATTCTTTCTTCACGCCCGCAACGTACGCTGTGTGTTTCAGGGCATCGTCGTTGCAGCGATCTCGTACTACCTGCAGATCTGGGTGATCGAAAAGAAAGGCCCCGTCTTCCTGTCCATGTCCATGCCGCTAAGCCTCGTCTTCACAATGGTGATCGCGTCGTTCCTGCTGGGAGAAGACGTCAGCCTAGGAAGGTACAATACATCACATCACTGCCCGCACAGATGCACCATCAAAATTAAGCCTTCTTTTAATCTCTTCTTTTGACTTGTGCGCGACATCGCAAAGTAACCGTCAAGGCCGCACAGAATGAGCGGAAGGGGACCGAACAAAGGTCACCTCGCTGTCTCAGATGCGTTAAACGTCCAACCTCAATCTGTCCCCTGGGTGCAGCATCACCGGTGGCGCTCTGCTAGTTGCCGGTCTCTACAACGTGCTCTGGGGCAAGAGCAAAGAGGAGCAAGGGACGGACGGGGTGCGGCTGCAAAGCGACGGGGAGAAGAGAGCGGCTCGGCGACCGTCCGAGGCGGGGGAGGAAAGGGACAGCGAGACGTCCGACGTGGCGGACAAGGTTTGACGCGCGAGCGCCATCTGTAGCGATTCTCGCGCATCTTTACGTGCGAGTGGCGCGACACGACCGGTGTTTTGTGCAATGGTTGCCGAGAGAATGCAGGGCAGGATCAATGGCCGGCCGGCCTTGTCTTACCGTCAGAAAGCGACTATTCTTCAGCGCCATGCACATCACCTGTATTAATGTATGCGTGTTAAGATTCACGTCAAGGTTTGTTTCAAGCGATGATGTATTTCATAAGAATGAATTGAATCTAGTTGTTGCTAATGTATACCCTTCTTAGCTATACATGCTATCGTCGTTTATATAATTCATTCAACTTACCTCCCATTGTAGGCATGTCCGAAACTAGGAAAACAAAAATTGCGCATACCTGGTAAACCAGGTCTGATGAAGCAGATCCTTAATTATCCCTCCAAAACAGTATATCTAATTAAGCTTGCAAGCCTATTGGGTCAGTGCGACAAAGGACTTAATGAAAAACTAAATGTTATGTTCATCGGGTGTAGCCTTGTTGGGTTGGAAAGACCTAGGCCGACAAGGTTGTCAAGGGCCCAGCTGAAGTCGACCACGAAAGGCCAAGCAAACCAGAATCTTGGGTCTTTAGTGGTCTTAACAAATGGGGATAGTATAGATGCGCCACATGATGATTCCATCGATCCATATATCTAGGAGGAATCGCTACTATTCGGGTGTTCGACGCATCAGACGGCTCGCTCATTTTCCATGCCGCTTTCTTTTCTGATCTCACTTTGCTTTTGTGTCTTTTTCCGTTTCTAGCTGTTTCCTCCTTTCTTCCTCCAATTTCTCTGCCAGGTCTCTCTCCCTCTTCTCTCCTCTCTCTCTTTCCTCCCTTTTTCTTCTCCAGAGTTCTCTTCGGTGAACTCTTCGGTCAGCTGCTCTCCTCTTTTTCCTCCGGCAATCCGAATCCGGCTGAGCTGCCACTGCAGCATCGCCCCGGGCCAGCCGCACCACGCCGCGCCTAGGCATTGCTGCCGGCCTCCATGCGCCGCTGCCCACGCTCAGCCTCCCGTGACCGCGCCGCCACCGAGCAATTGCACCCACTCGTGGCTCGCCTCCTCAACAAACTTGCCTCTCCGTGTGCCTCCTGCAGGTACGATTTGTTGCAGGCATGTTGTGCCTCAGCACATGGCCATGTTGTGCTTGTGAAATCAAAATATTTCATAAGTAAATTTTAAATGATGTTTTGTTTGTCATTGTCAGGAGGAGGTTTGTTTCACACGTGAGATGGGCGGCTGGAGAAAACCCCGCGAAATTGGATGTCAGAACTAGGTGTACGGCGCTAGCGCTCGGACCGTCGCGCCTATCTACAACTCTCAAAAAATCTAAGAGAAGATCTATACCATATATATATATATATATATATATATATATATATATATATATATATATATATATATATATATATATATAAAATAGGAAAATGGTATGGTACTCACAGAGTACGTACTCCCTTCTTATATACCACTTAAATCGTATGATGATACCTCTTTATCTATTTAAGCATACTCCAATAATGATTATAAAATACCGAAAGTGAGTTCCATGATAAAATTCATTAAAGTCCACTTTTTATAGCCAAATTTATGTATATACATACTTCTTTTATATATGAAAAAGGGTATATACCAAAAAACAAAGGGTTCTAATGAAAATTTTTCAATCAAGTCGCATTGGAGTATCTTATAATTGGTATTTAAGTATACCGAAAGTAATAAAGAAGTATAATATGTACATTTAAGTGGTATATTAGAAGTAGGAGTATATACTCTTGGGAGTACGAAACGTCATTCTATATATATACATACATACATATACATATATGTATATGTATATGTATCTATACCATATATTTTGATGAGACCAAACTATAACAATCAGATTACAATTATATAACAAATACAACTATATTTTTGAAAGGCAATTGAGTTATATAACAAATATAATATGTTACAATATCTAGTCACAAGAATTGCATGAGAAATTTTGCTAGTTATTATATTATCAAAGCAAAGCAAAAAAAACCACATTAATCGGAGGAAAAAGAGAAAGATCTATGCCGCCGATTTTTGTGGGTTCAGATTATAACGATGCAGATTAAACACGTAGAAATATGTGTTGTTACAATTATAAGGAATACAACTATATTATAATCAAAACGTTAGAGTTGCATTACAAGCATCTAAAAAAGAGTTGTATAGCAAGTACAATCCTATGTTTAAAAATAAACATATGCATTGTAGTAGTCTAGCTAGCTGCACAGTTGCACGGGAAATTCAGCTAATTCCTTACACGAAGCGGTTAGATGTTGTTTCCTCCCCCTCATTCTCATTCCAGGTCGGCATCGATCACCGGTCTTAACCAATGACTATTTGTTTTTGCGGAGACTCTTGCTTGTACGTGTTGGGATAAAAATTGTTCCACGCACAACCGAGCAAGTCACGCCATGGGCACTACTATAAAACAGCTATAGTAGACGCCCCATCACAGACGGTTCCTTTGGAACCGTTTGTGTTGGGTCAGTCCAGACCTGCAGGTGGCGCGGGTCGACTATCACAGACGGTATTTTTTGGAACCGTCTGTGATAGTAATCTATCACGAGCGGTTGATAAATAGAATCGTCAGGAATTATCACGACGGTTCTATTAACAAACCGTGCGTGATAACCCTAATCACGAGCGGTTTTAGGTTACAATCGTGCATGTACTATCACAGACGGTTCTACATAAGAACCGTCTGTGATAGTTAGTTATCATAGACGGTTCTTAATAAGAACCGCTCAGGATATCTAGCCGCACGACACATCCCTTCGCCAGACCGCCATTGTGTCCCATCGCCGCTTGATCGCTGCCAGGTTCATCAAGCGCCAAGACTACCGCCGCCTCTCGCCATCGCCACCCCTCGCCATCGCCTCTTTGGATCAAGAATCGGCCCCCTGCCCGGCTCCACTTAGATCTGCTCCAACATACTGCTGCTCCTCCCAGCGCCACACTGCAGCATCTGGATGGGATGAGGAGCTCCTACTATGGGCAAATAGATATAGTAACTTCACCTCCAAACTTTTTTTACATTTTGGAATTTTCATATATATAGCCAAACAACGTGGCGCTACGCTATAAAAAGATTAAAAACTAGAAACCTATCTAGTGGCGGAGGTAGGCTGCTATCTCTGTCTTCAATACTTCGTAGGCGGCGGCGTCGGGGGCGGACGGTTCATGATCGAACGAAGCCTGAAATGCGTCCACCCGCTGACGCGCTCGTTTGAGTGTCTCCCGAAGACCCTCGAACTGTTGAACCAAGAAGAATTGAGCCCATAGGCACTCTTCTCTTGCTTGAGGGGTCTCGGCCTGGTCGACTCGATCGCCTGCTACCTCGATTAAGCAGTCCAAATGACGGCAAGCCTCCTGGAGACGTGCAACGTCGTTTTGGAGGACCACGTCGACGACGCGGTAAACTCGCCGAAAGTGGGAAATCACTCGGAAGACACGGCGGAGGAGGATGTCAAGACGGCGGAAGGTGGCCGTCACCCGCTCCGGCAAATTCTCGGACAGAGGAGGAGTGAAGACATTGTTGAAATAGTGTTCTTCCGCAGCACGATTCAACGTACAGCGAGAGAGGTGCGTGTCTGTAAGAGGAGGCAACCATTTCGCTTTTGTGGAGAAAGGGGATCAAGGAGGTTGTGTGAAATACATTGTAGAAGGGGACACATCTATATATAGAACAAGTTCTAAAGCCGAACGGAGACGAAGAGATATTTGGGGAGTCAGAGCGACATTGGAAAATGAAGAGATGAAGCCGCGCCGTGTGATCGTGAGATGAAGAGACACATGCGGAAAATGAAGACGAAGAGACACGCGGAAAATGAAGAGTTATCACGAGCGGTTCCGTAGTATAACCGTCGTGAAAAAAATAACGACGGTTCTAGTTAAAACCGCTCGTGATACGTTCCATATCACAGACGGTTCTATTATAGAACCGTCGGTGATACGTTCCATATCACAGACAGTTCTACTATAGAACCGCTCAGTGATATTATATCCTGAGCGGTTCTCATGAGAAACCGTCTATGATATACTTTTTATAAGGCGGGAAACGCTAGGGTTTTGCTCTCACTTGTCACTTCCTCTCCGCGCCTTAGGCTCTCGCAAGGCTCGTTCGCCTCCTTTAGGGTTTAGGGCTCGCCTAGTAGTTCACCGCCGACTACGACCTCGGCGCGCCGCCCGACATTGGCGCCCCGACCTCGGTGCCGCCGCCCCAACCTCGGCACCTTCGACCTCGGTGCCGCCGCCCAGACCTCGGCGCCTGCTCACCTCCCCGTAGAAGCCCCAACGTCGCCGCCTCCGACCTCGGCGCCGCCGTCCTCCTCCCCATGTCGGCCTCCTCCTCTGCAGACCGCCTTCTCCCCACGCCGTCCTCCTCCCTCTGACCGCCTTCTCCCGCGCCATCCTCCTCCCGTGTCGGCCTCCTCCTTGCACCGTGAGTTCTTGTGCGGCATCCTCTCTGTGAGTATTGCTCCTCTGTGGCAGTTCGGCTCTGTTGGTCAGTGGGCTTTGTTGACATGCTCTGTGATGAACTCTGTCTTATACTGAGATTGAATGTGATAGTTAGTTCATACTTGAGCTCTATTGTATTACTTGCTACTGTCAATATGATGTAATGTTAATTGGTTACTTTTGGTTGAGCTCATCGCTCATTGCAAATTGATCGATGGGCTTTGTTGACATGCTCTGTGATGAACTCGCATCTTATAATGAGATTGAATGTGATAGTTAGTTCATACTTGAGCTCTATTGTATTACTTACTCTTGTCAATATGATCTACTATTAATTGGTTACTTTCGGTTGCAAATTGATCAGTGGGCTTTGTTGACATGCTCTTTGATGAACTCTGTCTTATACTGAGATTGAATGTGATAGTTAGTTCATACTTGAGCTCTATTGTATTACTTGCTACTGTCAATATGATCTACTATTAATTGGTTACTTTTGGTTGCAAATTGATCAGTGGGCTTTGTTGACATGCTCTTTGATGAACTCTGTCTTATACTGAGATTGAATGTGATAGTTAGTTCATACTTGAGCTCTATTGTATTACTTGCTACTGTCATATTGCTACTGTCAATATGATGTACTGTTAATTGGTTACTTTCTGTTGAAAGCTAGTTATTCGATTCTTCATGTTCAGCTTCTATTGAGAGTATTCAGGTTTTAGTTGGTAATCTAATGACTAGTTTGTGATTCTTCTAGTAGTCCAGTATGAGCTCATTCAACTTTTCATTTGTCATCTGCTTTTGTGCATGCTTGAATCTGCTTTTTGTGCATGCTTGAATATGTTTTTCACACAATTGAGATCATTTGACAGCTTAAGCAAAGTATTGTTTAGAGCTCATAGTTTGAATTTATATTATCATATTCATTTAATGAAGAGTATAGATAATAGGATTGAGATGGCAAAGACTTGTTCTTTAGCTACTCTCCTTCTGAGAGCACATAATATCATCAATCAATATGTTGGAATAGTATCTGTGCACTGTTAATCTCTAGACCTTTGCTTAGCATTTTCTTCGTCGATCCTGACACACTTGAGTGTACCTTTGCTTCGTGCCAATCCTCCACGGCACGAAGCAAATGGTACACTCCAAAGGTGTCGAGCTCGATGAAGTAGGCTCGAGCAAAGATAGGCTCGAACAAAAGATTTATATCACTAGTTTCTATCTATACAAAGATCACAAGAGAAGCTGGTGGATTAAGGAGTGTTAGAATAGGAGCAGGGAGGCGGTGAGCCCTAGAGCATTAAACCTTTGCTTAGCATTTTCTTCGTCGATCCTGACACACTTGAGTGTACCTTTGCTTCGTGCCAATCCTCCACGGCACAAAGCAAATGGTACACTCCAGTGTGTCGAGCTCGATGAAGTAGGCTCGGGCAAAGATAGGCTCGGGCAAAAGATTTATATCACTAGTTTCTATCTATACAAAGATCACAAGAGAAGCTGGTGGATTAAGGAGTGTTAGAATAGGAGCAGGGAAGCGGTGAGCCCTAGAGCATTAAACCTTTGCTTAGCATTTTCTTCGTCGATCCTGACACACTTGAGTGTACCTTTGCTTCGTGCCAATCCTCCACGGCACAAAGCAAATGGTACACTCCAGTGTGTCGAGCTCGATGAAGTAGGCTCGGGCAAAGAAAGGCTCGGGCAAAAGATTTATATCACTAGTTTCTATCTATACAAAGATCACAAGAGAAGCTGGTGGATTAAGGAGTGTTAGAATAGGAGCAGGGAGGCGGTAAGCCCTAGAGCATTAAACCTTTGCTTAGCATTTTCTTCGTCGATCCTGACACACTTGAGTGTACCTTTGCTTCATGCCAATCCTCCACGGCATGAAACAAATGGTACACTCTAGTGTGTCGGGCTCGATGAAGTAGGCTCGGGCAAAGATAGGCTCGGGCAAAAGATTTGTATCACTAGTTTCTATCTATACAAAGATCACAAGAGAAGCTGGTGGATTAAGGAGTGTTAGAATAGGAGCAGGGAGGCGGTGAGCCCTAGAGCATTAAACCTTTGCTTAGCATTTTCTTCGTCGATCCTGACACACTTGAGTGTACCTTTGCTTCGTGCCAATCCCCCACGGCACAACGCAAATGGTACACTCTAGTGTGTCAACTTTTCATTTGCCATCTTCATCTCTATAGTCAACCTCTGTACTTCCTCCTGAAATTAATTGTTTTATATTTATGCTGGAATGTTAGTAGTTTGTATGAGCTCATTCAACTTTTCATTTGTCATCTTGATCTCTATAGTCAACCTCTGTACTTCTTCCTGAGAGCAAGTAAGTGAGATGGCAGAGGCACCGTCTTCGCCGCCGTCACCGACGCCGAGATGGAAGAGGCGCCGACGAGGCCGCCAACACCGAGCCAGAGATGGAAGAGGCGCCAACGAGGTCACCGACACCGACGCCGCAGATGGAAGAGGCGCCGACGAGGCACGTCACCGTCGACAGTAATGACACTAAGCGAGATGGCAGAGGACAATCGAAAATGCCTCACGGCCGACGGTCATCACGGAGGTCAGTGACTTTGGGGTCCCTCTGAGTCCCAAGAGATCAGCGGCGAGATTCCGGACCATCTGCGGGATACTTGCAAGGGAACGGGTCCTCATCACCACACCAACGTGGAAGGACTTGACGAAAGAAGCGAAAGGCGCGCTGTGGACCGAACTTTCAGAGAAGTTCATTATACCAGAAGCACATGTGGCACGCGTGCGACGGACGGCGATGCTCACGATGGGTAAATCGTGGAGGACCTTCAAGAGCATTCTTGTCACGGCATGCGTGAACACGGGTCGACGCCCTTCGCGCGATGATTCTTGACGCGGAAGCATGGGACACCTTTGTGGCTATGAAAACGACGGCGAATTTAAGGAGCAAAGTGCGGCGCACAAAGCTCTCCAGACACGAAACACTCACCAAGACAGACTTGGCACGGCTGGTACGCGGGTAAATACGAGGAATGGGCGGCGGAGAAGGAGAACCCGCTTCGATGTCACGCACCCGCATTCCCTAAGCCGGTTAAAAGCGAGGGCAAAAGTCTCGTCTTGAGCAAAGATCTCCTTCACAAACCCGACAGCACCGTGAAGTGTCCCAACGTGTGGTAAATATGTCGAACTACTAAGTTGTTAATAAGTCCATAACTTCATAGTGCCTATAATAACGTGATGACCTCTTGCAGCGTGACTTGACTGCCCAAGCTTCCCAAGGCTCCTTCCATGCAAACAGGGAGAAGGATATACTATCTACGGCCTTGGGAAACAAGGAGCACCCGGGTCGCACGCGAGGCCTTGGGGTTAACGTACCTTGGAGTCATGGATTCGCGGACGACTCTTCGCGTATAGGACTAGGAAGAGATCCAAGGCGAGCACGACAACCGGTTAGTACAGATGATTACTAACCAATTTCAAGTACGATGGCAAGATTGCGAGTCAAATGGATATACTCATGAGCGGTGATGCAAGCCGCCCGCTAATTGGGAGGCGGTCCTCCTCGACGTCGGAGTAGCGTCGCGTCTGCAAGAATTGTGAACATGACGACGTCCGATTCCGATAGAAGCGACATCAAGGTAACGTACATCTATGGAATGCACCAAAGATAGACCTATAGGGCGCCTTAGTTAATTGCGTGTCGTTTTGTAGGAGCCGACGCCTACAGAAGCTCCAAGTGAGGATGGATGGGTCCCTTTGTATTGAGGTCATGCAGGGATGGTGTATCCATACGAGGAAGGGCGGTCTGAGACGGTGCCACCGGCGCCGCGGTTATACCAGGTCCGTGGATATGGTACATGTCAATTTCCGAGCCGTCCCGTGAAGATTTGCCCGAACGAAGAGATCACAACACTAGGGGATGCCGTCCTCTCTTTTATCCAAAGGCCCAAGAAGGACATCGCCATCGACCCAGAAGGTCCGCGATCCGACACGACCATTCCTCTCCAACGGACCCTCGATGACTCCACCTCATGTTTCGCCTCAGAAGGCCACCTCTTCGATTCCCGTGGAGAAGACGCCGAAGGAACAGCAAAAGCGTGCCGTCGTATCGGTTCCCGAGTTGTCTCACAAGAAGACGCTGCCAATAGCTAAGGCCAAATCGAAATCGACGAACATTAAGACGCCTCCCAAGTCCGGGAAGTCCGCGATACCCGGGAACTACATCATCGGAAAACCGTTGTGCTCCGACGCAGTATTAATGCACGCTGGATATGCTTGTCAGGCTTTGCGTGCCTGGTACTTGAACAAGACCCAAAAGAAGGTTTGCGATACTGGAATCACCGTCAGATACGAGGACAAGCATTTCTTCAACGGGACGAGGTACTTCGTCGTGGGCTTCAACGACTTATATGAACTATTCAACCTCGTTGGCCTCGACGTCTCGCTTCTCGATGTTGGACAATCGTAAGTGCGCATAATCAAATTCTACATTCATGTAATTCGATAAATATCACAACTCATTGCTTATGTATAGATACATCTTTGAAAAATGTCCGGAATGGAAAGAACCGGTGGGTTTCTCGACCCACATGTGGTATCGTTGCAAACCATCCAACAAGACTCGCCCTTCGTCGAGAAATACATAACGAGGTCATTGCTTCGTCGCATTTAACATGAAGTACATAGTGGTGCCCTACAACCGGGGTAAGTGTCACTACTTGCTATACAAATTTCATTTGTACTTTATACGCAAAGACGAACTTAGGTTTAATGACTATAGCGACATACATGAGTAGGTACCATCGATCCTTTTAGTTATTATACCCAAGAGGAACCATGTGATATATCTTGATTCCCTAAACCGCAACAAGCACGACTTGAAAGATTCTAAGAGGAATATTCGAGAGGTATGCTCATTTCCTCCTTACATAACTCTATTGTAGTCTTCATTCGTTTGAGATGGCGAGGATAACTTTTTGAATCATGTAGGTCGTTCATCAATTATGTTGCCAACAAAGGAATATACGATGGAAAGAGCGCCTAACTAACACACAGATGGATTTTTCGATGCAGCGCTACAACACGATAATCCTATATCATACTTTATAATAACGCGTCTCGAACCGACTATACCTATATATGTAATTCTATTTTTGCAAAGGCCGCCACAAAAAGATGATGAGTTATGTACAATCTACGTGCGCTATCATATGCGACTAATCCTTAGAGCTAGGAAGAAGGATCACGAGGTTTGTCAATCTCGAAATAATTATTTCCTAATTATAAATTTAAATATATATAGCTTACCACTTTACTCTTAATTGGTAGCGGCAGGTCTTGGATTTACAATGTGATTCACTCGTTGCGGAAGAGATCAAGGACATTCGAGGAAGCTCGCACCTTTATCAACACGAAATCATTAACGACAATGGAGAGTTTCACTCCGTCGCCAACCGAGAGTATCACCCTGCCGACACCTCTCATCGTAAACAATTGTAATCCAGTTGTAACTATAGCGTCAATACTTGAACAAATGCGATCTTTTGTAATTTATTTTGAGTAATGATCACTTTGAGTTGTCAACAATTGATTATCTCTAATGAATTTATTTTTGTGCATGCTTGAATCTGTTTTTGTGCATGCTTGTTTTCAGATGGCATGGCTAGCAATTCCTGAGGCTAGCCAGGAAAACAGCAAAATTGTGTTCAGAGGTATGAGCTATCACAGACGGTTTTTTGTTAAAACCGTCTGTGAAAGCAAGTATCACAGACGGTTTCTACTTAAAACCGTCTGTGATACGACAATATCACAGAGGGTTATAAAAACAAACCGTCTGTGATCCGAGCATATCATAGACGGTTCTAAAGAAGAGCCGTCTGTGATATTCACAAATCACAGACGGTTTTTATTGAGCACCGTCTGTGATATTCTCGGATCACGAGCGGTTTTCGATCCAAACCGCTCGTGATACTAGCCTTCACGAGCGGTTTTTTAGTAAAACCGTCTGTGATATTTCGTATCACAGACGGTTTTTTACCATCTGTGATAATATCCTGTTATCACAGACCAACAAACATAGACGGTTCGGAAACCGTCTGTGATGATGGTTTCGAACCGTCTGTGATGTGGCTTCCTGTAGTAGTGGGGGTCTTTTCTTCACGTTCTCTTATTTGATGAGATCAATCTTTTAGTCATTTGGCAATCTTTGTACAGCAAATGCTTGCTAGCTTAGATTGATACAAAATGCAGCGACCTATATTTAATCGCTTTTGCTAGCTCTCACTCGCCTGAATTTTTTTAAAAAACCTATATCTACAATTGCACAGTACTAAACCCAAAATTGTATTACCAAGTGACGTATAATTTTAGCACAGTTTTACTGTAACTTTTAGTTCTTTTTTGTTTTTTATATTTGTAGGGTTAACATAGATTTACTTTTATCTAGTTTAGGTTTTTTTAAAAAAATTTGTTTTTGTATTTGTAGGGTTCATCTGGATTTACCTTTATCTAGTTTAGATTTTTTTTATTTGTAGGATTCACCTATATTTACTTTTATCTAGTTTAGAATTTTTCAACATAAAAAACAGAAATCATTGAATGATGATCTAATGTATCGAAGAAAATGACTGAGTTTTAAGAAAAAATCATTGGATAATGATCTAACATATCGAAAAAAGTAACTGGGTTTTAAGAAAAATTCCCTTAATCTATCAAAACATGAAGCGAGCATAAAACACCGGTTGCTTTATACCTACCGTCTGAGATCGCATCCATAACCAAACCACGCACTTAGTTTTTGTCATACTCCAAGGCAACCGTAGCAAAATAATGCAAGTAGTACCATACTGCAATACCGTGCATGGCGATTCACATATAATTTGTGCTGATGAGATGGATAAAGCGCCTTCACCAGCAAGCCGTCAAAATGCATACAAATTTCCGAACAACCAAATTGGGAACACATCAAGAAAAGCTTCGCACGATCGAGCGCAAATAGTTGTTAGCATGACGTACGCGAAGGTGAGGTAGGACGCGTGCTGCTCGCCGTCGTTGTTATCCTCGGATCCCTCGCCCTCGTGTCAGGCACAGAGGTAGGTCTTAGATCTCCAAGACAATAGTTTGAGGCTCAAGCTCAGAAGTTTATGTAAATTTTTTCAAAAAATCAGTAAAATGCAACTTTAGATCAAAAGCAGCTGAGCTAGCCCGATGTTTGACCCGTGTCCAACTCCGCCTCTGCCTCGTGTTCTACCTCCTGTACCGTTTGCTGCTGCCGCGCGTGACGGCAACACCTGTGGACATGAGCATCGACGAGTTAAGCCTCGTAAATCAGTAAAATACAACTTTGGATCAAAAGCAGCTGAGCCAGCCCGAGGTTTAGCCCGTGGCCAACTCCGTCCCTGCCTCGTGTTCTACCTCCTGTACCGCCTGCGGCTGCCGTGCGTGATGGCGACACCTGTGGACGTGAGCATCGACGAGTTATGCCTCGTTCCGCTGACGCTTAAGGCGTCGGTGGGCGTGCACATGGTGGTGAGCAACCCGAGCCACGCGCCATACTGGTACGGCGGTGACGTACCATGGGGAGCATATGGTGGGTGACAGTGGTGCCGGCGGGGGAGATAGGCGGACGCACGACGGTGCGGGTGAGCCACTGGCGGAGGTGGACGGGGTGAAGGTGGCTCATGAGGGCAGGTACTTCGCCGCCGACGCGGTGGCTGGGGAGCTGCCGTTCGTGGCGGTGGCCAAGGTAGACGGCAAGGCGCTGGTGCTGCGATCGTTCGAGGTGAGCGTGGCCGTCGAGGCGGTGTGCTTCATCCGGATGTACGTCTTTCACGGGAGAGCAGCTCGCGGTGCGTCTCCTCGGTGCGCACGGGAACTGGCTCATGAGGCCGTGCAGGATTCCCGGCCCTGCACGTAATTAGCTAGGTGCATGCATGCTGCGCCACCTACCGAAGCACACAAATTTTACCAGATGGTAGAATTTGTTTGTGGTGTTGCTTGCGTTTACTGCAAAATGGAAAGGGGTATACAGACGGTATCGAAAAATGATTGGTTACATGTTGAAGCTTGTTCGGTGTGGTTGTCTGGTTCCATGCATGATTCCATCGGACTGTCGTGTTATCACAGGAAAACCCTAGGCGAAGTGCAGCAACATCGCCGTCACCTGGCGCTTTGAGCAGCGGGGAACCGGTGATTCCCATCTAAGAGAAAATTGCATTGCAGGTGTCTGAACCTACGATGTTGTGTTATTTAGCTTTCTTAATTTGTATTTTACTTTCTCAGCTCTTTGAACTTATGATGTTGTGTCACTTAGCTCCTGAAATTACATTTTACTTTCTTAGCCCCCTAAACTTGAGAGGTTGTGCCACTTAGCTCCCTAAAATTGCGTTGAAGCGAAGTTCGTTATATACGATGCCGACGACTTTGTCCCCTCCGAGTCCAGTGGACTCGTTGCCGCCCTGTTCCGGCCATATTCATTGTCTCCGTCACCTCACACCGACAAAAATGGATTCTTCGGGCCTAGAAATGCACCGTGCTCGCGTCTTCGCTGGAGCTCCAACGTCGCAACTTGCTGCCGCCCTCGCCTCCTCTGAGTCAGCTGTGAGAGAGATAAGTATATTCCCAGTGTAGCAGAAGCTACTCACCCTGCAGAAAGTCCATTTGACCGTTTGCTAACAAAAAAAGGCTGAGCTGGCGAATCACCGTGAGAGAGAGAAGTACCGTACCCCCTGCCCTGGCACTGGAAATGTATATATATATATCTCTCTCTCTCTCTTTCACGGCCGACTCAGAGGAGGCAAGGGCGAGGATGGCGGCAAGCTGCGATGGTGGAGCGCCAGCGAAGACGTGAGCATGGTGTGTTCCTAGGTCCAAAGAATCCGTTTTTTTTTTGTCGGCGTGAGGTAACGGGGACGATGAACACAGTTGGAATGGGACGACAACGAGTCCACTGGACTCAGAGGGGACGAAGTAGCCGGCATCGCATCTAACGAACTTCGCTTCAACGCAAGTTCAGGGGGATGAGAAAGTAAAATACAAGTTCATAGAGCTAAGTGGCATAACCTCGTAAGTTCAGGGGCTGAGAAAGTAAAATGCAAGTTCAGAAAGCTAAGTGGCACAACCTCGCAAGTTTAGGGAGCTACAGTGCAATTTTATCGTTTTTCAATACTTAAGTTTTTTCTCCAGCGATCAAGTGAAGCTTTTGTTCATCTCCAGCGAGACTTATGTTGGATTTTCTTTAGGAAAAACTTCACTTTTCAACATTAGGTTAGACTATGTCATTGGTTCGTTTTTCAACCATGAACGCTGAAACCATTACATCAGAACCTCAAAATAATGAAACCATCAACTTTACTCCCCTCAACCCAAAGCTAGGTGATTTTGTGTGACGTGGCACCGACGTTGAGGTGGTTTAGACTTATATGTTATCCTAATAGACGAGTGTGTGTTAACTTGGCACCCATATCTGCAATACATGTACCAAGTTAGCAAATAAATAAAAAAGGAATAATGGGACCCATGAGTCAGCCTCTCATCTCCCTCGTACCCTCCCATCACTGTCTCTATGTGCGGCGCCCCATGTCATTACCCTAGAGGGTAATCACTCTTAAGCATACGGATTATTATTCGTCTGTCCGGTAGGACACCGCTTCGACGAATAATAAGCCTTACCAAAGTTAACGTAGCAGAATAATAAGATAGAAATTGTACTTTATTACAACAGTTAGCCACGCAAGGCTATAATCTTTAATACAAGTACTTAATTATAACGGGAAAAGAAATTCCCTCGCTTGTCTGCCCTGCTCCACCGATCGTCTACTCGTCCCACTCGGCGAATAAGGGGTCCACCTCGCCCTGGTCCTAGTAGTAAGTGCCCTCGCTTCCTGCAGTCTCCTTGGCACCTGCGTATCCTTCATCCCACTCGGGATAGTTTTCGGCCGGACAGACTAGGATCTAACAAAGGAGAATAATAGCAAGAATGGGTACTAGTGTACTCAGCAAGCATTTATTAGCAAAGATGCACTGTATGACTCTTCTCTATTCGTTATCACATTTTCTAACTCAACTCTTTTCTAGAAAGACTACTTATCACTCGGTAAGAAGTTAAACCCCTAGTGGTCACTACAGACTCCAATCCAGGAGACATGCATGAATTCATGATTTTATTTAGCACTACACAGGCTTTGTATCACTTTACCAATAGCTACTCTGACCTCTCTTAAGTTAGGTCTCCCGTAATTCCATTGATGCGGTGTTAAGTTCAGAGTATAGAACGTTGCCCAGATTACATAATTAAGTCTCCACCCATCTATTTTTCGTCGGTGTCCTGGGATGCTCACCCAGTCCTCTACGGAGTTCCAAAATTGTTGGTTGGCCGGTCATCCCCGCACCCAACACTCCACCTTATGCTACTATAGCGCCTTAGATCCTCTATTTCCGGACTCTTCCTACCGGTCCTAGGTTCCTCCATAACTCACACATTTTATTACTTTCCCAATGTGGAGAGTATAGCCACGTAACAAAGTAGCATTTTCTGCCAGTCGAAACGGAAAAATGGTTGGCCCTTAAATACGACCTCTTATCCAAGTGAGAGTTTTGTTGGTCCTTATATATTATCCATATGTAAAGGGTCCCACCTCTTCCCTCTTTTCTTCCTTGCCACGGACCCCTTTACTATCCTAATAGTTCTCTTACAGCTCAACTGCTCCTCTTAGCTGAACTGCTCTTTTTTCATCTTCATCTCTTTTATTTTCTCTTCTTTGTTTTATCCAATTTGATTTTGAGAGAGAGTTTTCATGCACATATGTATAATTATATAGAATGTAACTTTTACATTTTATATAACTAGGTTGATGTTCAAGAGATAGGCTTGTCTTCGTATTCGTAGAAAAGATTGGTGTCAACGGATCTTGGATCAGCTATCCCTGTCTGTGCCGGTTTGCCTTCTACAATTATATGGCAGACACTAATAATAAATAAATACTTAGTTGCTTTTGGGTGCTACTATGTGTACATTAATAAGTTGATTTTCTTTTTCAGCAGATTTTAAGTTAATAAAATTTTCAGATCCCTATTAGGTTTACACTCCCCAACTGTGGTTGTTCTAGTATGTCAGCTCTAGGACCGAGATTGCCTACTCTCGCATTCTATCGCTCAAATTACTAAAATTATCCGTATTGTACTGATTTAATTAAGTGCCACTAGTGGATTAATCTCTCCCCTCGATCACTATTGGGCATAAAGGTCTATTATCAAGTTTTATCCAATTTAGTGATTTTATTGGTCAACAATTTAATTCTAGCATCTTAAATTAATTTGGCCTTTTTCCTGTTTTTATTTTCTACCAGTCGGTCTGTTGCTATTTTTGCTCACGTGGTTCACAAATTGGTGTTTCTAGTGATTCGTCCAATACTCATAGGTATGCCGCGTACGCTTTATACCGCACCGAAACTTACTTCTACTAGTGCTTACTACTATTACTAATTCTACTACTACTACTCCTCCCTAAAATTTACCTCCCTACCCTTTACCTAGCCCCTTTCTTCACTTAATCTTTCTCTCTCTCTCCTTCTTTTCGGTCGAATGCTCTTGGCCACCCTAACGAGGATATAATAATCCTCATTTTACCTTTTATCTATAATTTTTATTATAGGTAAATATGACGTCATGTGAACCCTGAGTGTACCCCTTAATGTTATGAAGGAAGAACCAAATGGATGGTCGTAAGTTCTTCTACGACCACCCCCATAGTCGTAAGTTATACTACGACTATCCCATAGTCGTAAGTCTTGTTACGACTACCTCATAGTCGTAGATTCCTCTACGACTAGGTCAGCCACGACCACCTTATAATCAAATGAACCTGCAGGCATGGGTCTTATTGATTAAGGGATTCAAATAATCATCATATGTTATTCTACGAATAATGGCACGTAATACCCTATTATCTACGGTATATAGTGTTGAGCGACGTGGAGGAATTAATACACCGTAATTACTACCAACATGCGCCAATTCATAGAGGTGATGAGGCGCCGCTTTACTGGAGTAATCGCCGCTCCTTCACGTACTATAAAAGGCGGCAACTAGAGAAAGGGAGGGTTGGAGCCATCAGAATACAAGCACTATCTGTAATAGTCTTAGTTTTTCCCCGATTGTTCAAGATACACTCAATACCATACACACACAGAGTAGGGTTGTTATTCTCTCCGGAGAAGGCCGAACTCAGATAAAAATTCCCGTGTCAATCTCTTTGCATGATTCTATTCTAGGAGACCCCCCCGAATCAAACAATCTTTATGTAAGTTCGGTTCTAAAACACCGACACACCCATTCTTTCTTCCTCCTCCTTTCCTCATTCCCACATTTCTTCTTCTCCTGGTGATTGCTTTGGCCGAAGCCTTGCTCATGGGGACTCTCCCTCCTTCCTTTCTCTGGTGCTCCCCGGCGCCTACTCTAGCTGGCTCCCTGGTGGCCTTGCGCCCAGCTGCCGGTGTGCCTCGCCGCCGCTCGACCATACTTACGCCCCAAATTCTCGGCCCACCCACGCTTTCTCTGACTCGGCCTGTCACTAGGCATGGTTTTTTTTTGGGGGTGGCTTTTCTCTGGATTTGATTTCCCCCCTTTTCCCCTTTTATGTTATTTCGGTTTTCATGCTTTTGGCTTGATTCATTTTGTTGATTTGTGTTGATTGTTGCTCATGCTTGATGAAGGTGATGGGGGTGGTTGTCGTGGCTAGCTACAGTGGGGCTCGAGGCCTCTCACGAGTGCGAGGCTGTCGAGTGTGCGTAGCTGTGCCGGCGGTGGTGGTGCCGTGGTCACCGAGGTATACTTTCACTCTACTCCCTCTCTACTCTCTCTGCCCCTTCCCTCCCTTGCTCTGAGATGGGTTCGGTGATGATATTGCTAGTGTAGCATGTGCTCTCTGTGCGATGTTTGGCTCACCTGTTGGGGTCCCTATTGGCTGAGAACAAAGGTGGGGGAAAGAATGGTGGGTTACCTTGTTTGGCTTGGTCGGTTTGGGGAATGGCAGGGTCGAGTTGGTGATGATAGCCATGGTGATGGTGCTCTCCAGTGTTCCCCTTTGTCCCTCTTTGCCCTTGTTAGCTTGGCTTGGTCCGTTTGTGGTCGAAGTTGGTTCTAGTTGTCTCTATTATCGTCCTGGCTTCATTGGTCTTCCCTGTCTCCTTTGCTGCTCCTCTCCTCCTTCACTAACTCTCTGTGTGTGTTTAGTAAATGGTGGCAATGTTGGGTGATGCTTGGCTTGCTCTCTGCTCTTGGCCGAGCAGAGCTCTGGCTCGATGCTTTGCTTTGCTGGCTTTGGTTGAGGGATGAACTGGGAATGGGATGGAGTTGTGGGAGCTTGCTTGTTCAGTTGTGGATGTTCTTGGATGCGAGGGAGCTTGTGAAGCTTGCTTGCTTGCTCGTTTGTGAACCGAATGAGGGGAGTTTGTGAGAGAGGAAGGCTTAAGATAGAGGGGCTTTCGGCTGTCCTCTTTCTCTTGGCCTGTTCATACCGACTTTGCCCCTCTCTTATCTCTTTGGCTCTCACAGCCAACTATTTAGCTATGGTCCTTTGGTCCATAGAGAGTTCTCTGCACTGTTTCTTGGCATTTCTACTACGGACGGTCTAACTTCCATTTATAGCTATTGGTTTGCTACTGGTCTTTTGGTTCGACAATGGAAAAACGTGGGCCGGGTTTAGGATCGGCCGATGAAGGTGTTGACTTGCTGGCGATATATGGACAAGGGAAGGAAAGGCTTCGGCGATATGCAAGACCTTATTATTTTATTTTGTAATGTACTCAAAGTTGTAATTTTTATTTTGATCTGATGTAAATAATTATTGTAATAAATTTCAAGTATGTATTAATGTTTTAATTTCACTTGTAATGAATGTTTGTAATTGACTCAGAGTTATATTGATGTTGTATGTTTGATTTGGAAATCCTGTTGTTAAGTGTGATAATGTAAACTTGAATATTTTTTATTTACTGTGCATTCAGTGTGTTTGTAATGACTGTTGTTGAGTTTATTTTACTGTGTATTACTGTCTGATGTCCTTTAGATTAATTTAAGTGCTAAAGTTCTCACACTATGTCTCTACATGAGCGGCCAGTGAACACCTCCCTCTCTCAGCTTCTCAAACTCGTCGCCCCTCCTCCAGTCACCACCACTCTACCCGATGCAGTCGCTCCGCTTTGACCACTACCCACACCACCGACTACTCCCGCTCCTCCTCCTTTTCTATTCCTCTCTCCCCTAGATATCTTCCTCTTCTCTTCTTCTTCGTCCAAAGAGCAGAGGAGGCGGTCCGGCAACCGGTACGCTTGGATCCAGATCCGGTGCATAGAAGAGGCGTCTTGGTGACCTCGGCCTCTCCGCCGGCGATCAGAGCGAGCAAAGGTGGCGACCCGACGACCGATGTCCTCGAGCAGAGGAGGCGCCCCGGCGACCGGAGTGGGCAGAGAAAGCAACCCGGCGACCGACGCGCCCGATCTGTTGGGGGAAGTAAGATGGCCCGGCGATCGGCGACCTCATCCTCTCCACCGGCGGTGGGATTTGCACGCTAACGTCGTCGGCGACTACAACTCACCGAGGATGTCGTCTTCAACTGTCGCTGCCATACGAGTTGGTGAGGCTGATTGGCTAGTGTTGTTGCCCTACCCCGATCAGAGAAGATCGTCGTTGGAGCCGAGGAAATCGGGGGCAGTAGCCGGCCATAAGTTCCTCTCAGCCACTACGTCGGATCCGAGGAGGATGTCAATGCAATGGAGGTGTGCTAATGCATGTGCGGTCCTTGCCGGCACCGACCTCAGCCGAGTCGCTTCCATGGCGGACAACACTCTGTTTCGATCCAGAGGACGATCACTGTGCACTCATGAGGTGGTAAAATACGGTGCTATAGATGCTAGCATAGATACCACGTCAACGGAAAATGGACACGTCAGTGCCACGTTTTACAAAACCAATCTGGTTTGGGCCAACAGGGATAAAGTGGATAATTTTGTTAGTTCGAGGTTCTGATTCGAATTGTTTTAGAGTTTAGAGTTGAAAAATGAACCGAGGCCAGAGTTTAGAGTTGAAAAGTGGATTTTTTGCTATAATCTATTGTAACCGGTTTTTTAGTATTTTACGACTACTTCAATAAAACACGATAATTTGTGGATGTTTGCATACAGAAAATTGTCCAGGTTCAATATCTAAATCAAATCGAAACTAGCCGCAGAAAATTTACGCGGGTCAATCTGCTAGTTCGCTGGGAAAATAAATAAATAGTGGTACGAGTTTGGGCTGTTTTTCTTTCTCCGGGCAGCTTTGCTCTCGAGCACCTCTGTTCGAAGATGCAACAGTAACAACTTACTGCACATTTCTGTCTCTAGACATTGGTATTTTGTACTACATCCGGACGCACTCCAGTATTTATTATCTACTTCTTCTAAGCCACTCTCAAATGCGAGCACCTTTCTTAAACCTACTGGATTTAGAGTAGTAATTTCTAAAATCCACTTATCACCATGCCTAATGCATTCACCGGCCGTGTGTGCATCAGAAATGGCAGGCCTTGTGCCAAACTGCCAACAAGGCGCGACCGCGCGAGGGTCACTGGGTCAGTATCTGTTCTTTACTCAACTCTCTGCTATTACTCATGTTTCGTTTTTATTTATATGTATGTTGTGGTATTTTGACACACCTGGATTGTTAAATCATATTTCTCTTTTTTTTAGAAAAACAAGATTGTTACCATTTTATATGCCATCAATCTGGGACTCCACACGAGTTACATAGTAGGGAAATAAATCCTACAACACCTTGTTACCTTTAAACTCTTGCTTGAACCCCTTTCAAATCATAACATGTGGACATGAAAAGATGTGATTGATTAATTTTGCCATATGTCATGAGATTAAAAGGGTCTAAAGGTGACGATGTCTCGTAGGATTTTCCTCCATACAATAGTGAGGGATCATCAAGTGTCAGATTAACGCAAACCTGAGTTCTTTTTTCATACAACAAAATTAAGAACAGAGAGCATCTCCTGCATATAAAATGATCTTGTCAATAACATATACTCAATGATAAATACATTTCACAGTCTCACAGATTAACCATTCTACTCAATGATAAGTACATTTCACAGATTAACCATTCTTCTTCTTATGCCAAGAATGGAGAACTGCACCTAGAATACAAAATTTGTCCTAGGCTCCTAACTACATTGCAGTGCCTTGACCGCCTTCATGACCAAAAAAACTCAGGAGGGCTTCATCTGATCCCTACTCGAACTACTACCACGCGGTCAAGATGGCCTCCGAGTGGCTCCGCATCTCCTTCTCCAGCCTCTTCAGCACCGGCAGTGACTTCCCCGCGACCGTTGGCCGTGGGGCCGCCTTGTCACTCGAGGAACGCGGCGCGGCGGCGGGGACGGCGGCCGTGGGCGGCATGTTCTTCACCTGGTCCCTGGCGACGCGCACGGTCCGGAAGGGGTCGTCGCGCGGGAAGTTGCCGTGGTAGACGACCTCCAGGTAGCCCTCCTCTGCGGCAGAGACGACGAACGCGCTGAGCCAGAGCACGAGGCGCTGCCCCGTGGGCAGAATCCCCGCCGGCGTGCGGACGCGCACGTGTGCACCCTTCTTGATGAAGCCGGAGGCGGCCGTCGATGGGAGACGCGGCGTCAGGATGCGCTCACGCCGCGGCGATCGCGAGATCGAAGCAGAGCGCGGCGGCGGCAGCGGCGCGGATGACTTCTTGATGGCCGCTCCGGCTGGCGCGGGCGGGATCTGAGCGGATCTCTGGGGCGGCGGCGGCGCCGCGGAGGACTTCTTGGCGACTCCCCCCTTCGCCACGGCGGCGAGCTTCCGGCGACGCTCGAAGTCGCGGTGGATCTTGCGCATGGCAGAGCAGCTGTAGGAGGAGCGCTGCGCCATGGACGCGGTCATGGTTGTGTGGAGAGGAAGGAGAGGAAGGGGCGAGATGAATGAGTTGTGAATGCGGCGCCACTTATAGCCACCCGAGGCGGAGGGGGAGGTCGCCGAGTTGGAGTCGGAATTGGGAAGCGTGAGTGCCAAGCAGAGTGGAGTGGAGGCGTGGAGCGAAGCGATCACTTTCCTAATTTGATGGCGGGGAGGGTTATTAATGGCCGGGAGATTAGAAATTTGGATTGGACGGTGTGGATCGTTCGTTGGAGCGATTAACTCGTGTGATTAATGAATCCGCATCTTCCTGGCTCTACGCGGCAGCGCGCCACCGCCTTGAGCTCCTTCCTCCAACCATCGCTTGGAAGTTGGAAGTTGGAACCCACGCTTCCGAATCCGACTCGCACCAGGAGACCGCCGGCTATAACCCTCGCGCCGACCTCTCCTCATGCCAAAACCATTAGCTCTTCACATCCTATAATCCATGTCACCAATATGTTTTAAACTATCTAGATTGACAACATCAAAACTATATTATTAGATTTATTATTAAAAATATTTTTATAATTTTATTAGCATATATTATTATAAAGTTATAAAAATTAACAGTCAACGTCGCATCTCGAATACCGTAAAAACACAAAAAAATCAAAACAAAGAACGGAGAGAGGCCCCGGGGTGAGTGCACTCCATAATACACGCCTAGAATTTCTGAAGCCAGGCACAAATCTGCAACCTCACCGAGCACAAGCACGAGCACACGCTATCCAACTGAGCCACTCACATGTATATTTGTAAATATGAACACTGGGATTTGAACCCTGGTAGGTGGAATCATACAAATATGACTTCCACCACTCCACAAAAAGGTGGTTCTCACATGAACTCCTCTTTTTGTATATATATATCTATTGCTGTTTTATGTTAATTTTTAATAGAAATTAATAGTTTTACCTCAATACAGAGCAAAATAATATGTTTTGTCCTAGGTGTACAACAACACACAAGTAGGGGTTGTACGTCGGTTGTTCGACGGGTCGGCGTACACTAGAGAATGAGACATTTCAAATTTACATAGGTTCAGGCATCCAACGAGGGTACCCTACTCCTGTCGGTGTGTCGCTTGGCTTGCAGCCGGGGGCCTTGACTTGGAGAGAGAAGACCCTATGGAGAGCCTCCAAGGGAGTAAACCCAAAGGCACACCAATTTGGGAATGTTGTATTGATTCAAGAGATCTAGGGGCTGTTTGGCTCATGACCCCAATGAAACAAGCCAGAATTTGGCATAACCAGAACTTAGGCAAAGCCAAGATTTGGCAAAAATAACGTTCTTTGCATTGCGGCCAAGCCAAATTTTGGCGTTACCAAAATTTTAGTGAGCAATTTCCTCACTCTCGGATTGCCCATGTGTGACATTGAATTTCGTTGGTGTTACCAAATTTTTTATGGCATTACTAAATATTGGTAGCAAACCAAACGATAGTCAATTTTCATTGTCATTACCAAAATTTGGTTTGGTTCATGTTGGTAACAAACAAAACATGCCCCGATACAAATGAGCCCTGTAGGGGATATTTATAGGATCTTGGTCTTGTACAAAGGACTAAAATACCCTTTATGGGTAGGCAGCTAAGGGTAGAAACATCCTTGACTTGTTCCTTGCATGAGGTCATTCTTCACTTGGTCCTTGCATGAACCCCATCTTTAAGGGGTGTAGTTCTTCTCCAACATGTTTAATTAACCAAATTTTATACATCATCTAGTCACAAAATAGTGACGCTTTGGAGATTGACGCTGACGAGGATATAACAATCATCATTTAATCATTTATCCATAATTCATATCATGAGGTAATAATGACATCACATAACTCCTGAGTATACCCCTTAAATATTAATAAGGGAGAAGCTGGAGGTCGTAAGTTCTTCTACGACCACACTGTAGTCGTGGGTCTTCCTACGACTACCCCATAGTCGTAAGTCCTTATACGACTATTCCATGATCGTAAGCTCTACTACGATCAGTATGCAGTCGTAAGCTTTCTTACGACCATCCCCTGGTCGTAAGACCTTCTACGACCAGGCCCTAGTCGACAAAGCTCACAGACTTGTAGGCCTAGTCAATAAAGGAATCTTCCGCACCGTATTCAAAATACGGGCAGTAAACTACGCCATTATTTCCTAAGATAATGGCACAATTTTAACTCCCTTTTATGATGATAATTATCTGGCGACGTGGGAACGTTTTAACTCCTACAGTAACCTCCAGTAACGGCGCCACGATCTGGATGATTAAGTGACATTTTATTAGAGGTCCAACGGTGTACATTCTGGGGACGGTATAAAATGTAAGGATCATCAGAGCAATAGGGAGGGCCAGAATTTTGAGAAGCACAATACTCTAGTTTTCTGGCTTGATCTTGTAATCCAGTATACTCAATACATACACACAGGAGTAGGGTTGTTATTCTCCCAAGAGAAGGCCCGAACCTGTATAAAATTCCCGTGTCTCCATCTCTGTGTGATTTGAGTCTAGAGGAACCCCCGAATCAAACAATCTTTACATAAGCTCGGTCCTAAAACACCGACAGTTGGCGCCGTCCGTGGGGATCTTCGAGTCATCAGTTTTTCCCTTCGTGCTTCCAATTCTCATGCTCTCATGGCAGGAGAGTGGAACGAGGAGAACTGGTTCGACTTGACCGATTATGCAGACATTGACATGGATGCCGGTTTTGACTACGAGCCAAGTGATGCATCCTCCGATGGTGATGTCGCCCTTGGAGATCTTTCTCTAGGAGACCTTGCCACCGATGGAGTTGAAGAGGGATCCATATCCCCCACAACTATACGCCCAAACGGGGAACCAGCTTCCTCAGAGGGCAAGGGTCAATTCGACCTCAATGAGAACTGTCCCAAGGCAGACTCAAGGTATGGCGAGGGTTCCCTCTCCAAATGTCCAAGTCCACCTAAGACAGTCCGACCTGGCGCGACAACTCTTGGAAGCCGTAATTCCAGATCTTTGTCAGCATCTGGTGATTCTTTCTCTCCGGCTAACCCAGCCAAGGATACGATCGAACATGCTCTTCTTGTGTGTCCGACCATCCCAACGCAGGATTCACTTGCCGACGGAGACGGTTATAACCCGGAATTCCCCTTCCTGGAGGGGTTTGCTCCAAGTCGCCAGATGGTGTCATTCGACGACTCCTCAAGCGAGGAGGCCTCTAGCGCAAGTGGAGATCATCAACGGAAGGTCTTCGTCCTGCCCTTAGATAGCAATAACTCTCCTAGAAATAGGGCTGAGGATGCTCCCCGAAGATCACACCCTACGACCGCTCGTGGCGATGACGAGGATGCCTTCAGCGACGAACAGAGTTAACACTCTGATGAATGCGCGGGAAATTCTCGAGATCATCACACTCCGCTAAAGTAAGGTCAAAGGTCAGGTATGGATGATTTTGAAACAGTCCGACGGAAACGAGTCGCAACTCAGAGAAAATTGCCTAGGCGCGCTCAATACCAATCGGAGGAAGCTCCGGAACTTCAGCACATCAATGACTTGCTCGAGAACCCCTCTCGAGAACTTGCCCGAGCGCCCGGCTACGACCTCTTCGCTGAAGAGATCGCACAAAGGCTGTGGAATACGATGAGCAAGCTCGAACGACCCCGCCGACATCATTCTGGAAGCCGTGGCAGTACGACTCCATCAGCTTCCAGTCGTTCAAATAATTCACCGCATGGAGATCGCCGCAAGGTACATCGCTCCCCAATCCGAAAAAGAGTTCCTCGAACATTTGAAGAACATAAAGCTCCTAGGAGAGGTGATCATTCACCACTCCGACCCAAAGGTCTGCAACAGCAAACAAGACACGAGGAGTATTACCCTCGTAGGATCGAGACTTACCATAAGTCAGATTCACCAATAGCTGGGTATCGTCGAGTACGATCACCTGGCGATGTCAACCGCTCTTTTATGCAAAGGAGGCGTTACGATGTAATTACCGGATGTCGGGCATTCTCGCCTGACCTATGAGCAGTTCACTGGCCGCCGCGGTTTCGACCAGAGAACATGGAGAAATTTGATGGGTCTCAAAATCCCATTGAATTCCTTCAAATCTACACAACCACTATTCGAGCAGCAGGAGGAGGAGAGCGCGTCATGGCAAATTACCTTCCAACTGTGCTCGAAGTGTCTGCTCGATCATGGTTATTAAACCAACCAGTCGAGACGATCTACTCGTGGCAACATCTCTGCGATCTATTGCTGGACAATTTCCAGGGCACCTACCATCTCCCCAAAAAGGAGGACGACCTACATCGGATGCGACAAAACGACAACGAAACACTACGTCAATTCGTCAGTCGTTTCAGTCAGGTTCGCAATTCGATTCCTGAAGTTCCTGACTCATCTGTTATCAGAGCTTTCAAGCAGGGAGTCCGCAGCAGAAGGATCACGGAGGACATCACTTTAAACCCTCCCGCTACTATAGCCGAACTCTTCGAGATGGCTGATCGGTACGCTACTGTTGATGAAGTAGTCGAGTGGACCAAAATCATCGATCGAGATGACCAGCACCCTTAGGAGACGGGCGAAGGTAACAAAAAGAGGGATAAAAAGACCAAGAAATCTAAGAACAAGGCAAAGGGCCAAAAACCTCAAGCCAATGCTTATAAGGAGGTCTTGGCCGTAAGTGATAAGGAACCACGAACTACCGAACAATACCCCGATCGAGACAAAGGTAAGCGCCCCGAACGAAAGAACGACAAGCCTAGGTGGTGCCCTTTCCGTAAAAAGGAAGGGCATGACCTCCGCAATTGCCGAGTTTTCCAACGAAAACTAGAAGACTACTACAACGGCAAAGGGTCACTCCCTGCTCTCGAAGAAGTAGGGCAATTCAGTGGTCGTACGCAGTCGGACGACAACGAGGACATGCCGTTTCAGGATCCCGAGCACACCATCGAGCACATCTTTGGGGGATCATCGGCGTACGAGTCAAGGCGACAGCTTAAGGCAGTCGAACGTGAGGTAAACTCTATTGACTCCCCTCTTGCCAATAAAGTACCGAAGTGGTTGGAAGTCACCATCTCTTTTGAGAAGGCTGACTGCCTGATCCCTTCGATCCGACCAGGTCGTTACCCGATCGTGGTCGAACCCACCATCAACAACTGTCGAATGAATCGAGTGTTGATTGATGGTGGTAGTTCGTTAAATATTTTGTTGACGAACACCCTAGACGAGATGCAAGTACCTAGGACCAAGATAAGGCCGGTAAGATATTCATTTCATGGTATTATACCGGGATCTTCGGCCAAACCTATTGGTCAAGTTTCCCTTCCTATTACATTTGGTTCACCAAGTAATTTCAGGACAGAGAAGATTTCCTTTGATGTGGTCGATTTCGATACAGCATATAACGCCATACTCGGACGACCAGCTTTGGCAAAATTCTTAATGGCAACTCATTATGGGTATCAATGTCTTAAGATGCCAGGTCCCAAAGGAGTAATCACAATTCATTATGATAAGAAGATGGCGCACACGTGTGACCGTCGATCCCTCGAGATGGTAGGTTAGATACCAGCTCAGAAAGAAAAAGGGCAGCCTTCGACTAAGTGCTCGAAGCCTAAAGCTGCGCCCAAGCTGAACGACCAAGTCAAAGAGGTTCCCCTGGATCAGGAGGAACCTTCGAAGACTGTTCGCATCAGGGATACTTCCAATCCCAAGTAGGAAGACGTCCTCATCACTTTCCTCCGAGCAAACGCAGATGTCTTCGCGTAGCAAGCATCCGATATGCCCGGAGTCCCCAGGGAAGTGATTGAGCACAAAGCTAGCTTTACTACGACAAAGTACCAGAAACAAAAATTACGAGATTTGCCCCGATCGATGAGACGCTATAAGGTCAGAATTGGACAAGCTACTTAAAGCAGGCTTTATAAGAGAAGTCGACCACCTAGAGTGGTTGGCCAACCCTGTAATGGTTAGGAAGTCTAACGGCAAGTGGCGAATGTGCGTTGACTTCACTGATCTTAATAAAGCTTGTCCAAAAGATGATTTCCCTTTACCTCGTATCGATCAGTTGGTTGACTCTACTGCTGGTTGCGAAACATTAAGTTTTCTAAATGCATATTCTGGCTACCAGAAGATTAATATGTGTCTAGAAGATGAAGAAAAGACTGCATTTATTACTCCATTTGGTATATTTTGCAATGTCAAAATACCGTTTGGTCTAAAAAATGCTGGCGCTTCTTTTCAACGTTTGATGCAATCGACTTTTTCACCTCAGCTAGGCCGAAATTTGGAAGCCTATGTTGATGATCTAGTCGTAAAAAGCATCAAACGGCTTGATCATATTTCAGACTTGCAGGAGACGTTCGACAACCTCAGAAAGCACCGCTTGAAACTCAATCCTGAGAAGTGTGTGTTTGGAGTCTCTTCGGAAAAGTTGCTTGGATTCCTGGTCTCTGTATGAGGGATCGAAGCAAATCCCGAAAAGATAAAAGCCATTGTCCAAATGCGCTCTCCAACCACGAATAAAGAAGTCCAAAAACTCACAGGGTGTATGGCAGCTTTAAGTCGTTTCATAGCACGACTGGGAAAAAAGGACTATCTTTCTTCAAACTTCTAAGGAAGCACGAGTGTTTCGAGTGGTCGAAAGAGGCAAACGCTGCCTTCGAGGATATCAAGAGATATCTTACGAGTGCTCCTGTTCTGGTTTCCCCGAAACCAGAAGAGACGCTCTTGATTTATCTAGCTGCCATGCCACAAGCAGTGAGCGCAGTACTAGTCGTAGAACGTTAACACGTTCAACGACCAGTGTACTACGTAAGTGAAATTTTGCACGGACCTAAGGAGCGTTACCCTCAGGTCCAAAAGCTTCTCTATGCCCTCCTTATGTCTTCGAGGAAACTACGGCATTATTTTCAGGCGCACAAGATAATTGTGCCGTCTGAGTTTCCCTTGGGAGTAATCCTCCAGAATAGGGAAGCAGCGGGACGCATGTCTAAATGGTCAGTAGAACTTGGGGAGTTCGACCTCTATTTCGTGTCCCGAACGACCATTAAATCCCAGATCTTGACAGACTTTATCGCCAAATGGACAAATCCTGAACCTGTTCAGGATCCCTAGTACGATACCCACGACAAGTGGACGATGTACTTTGACGGTTCATTTACTTTAAATGGCTTGGGGGCTGGGGTAGTCCTGGAATCTCCTAATGGAGAGACCTTAAAGTATGCCATACAGCTAAACTTTTAGGCCACTAACAACGTGGTAGAGTATGAAAGTTTACTAGCCGGCATACGAGCTACGAAAGCGCTCACGATTCGATGACTATTCGTGAGAGGAGACTCTCAACTAGTCATGAATCAGGTCGGAAAAGAGTACCAGTGCTCTAACCCGACCATGTCTCGGTACTTATCGGAAGTTCAAAGCTTGAAAATCATTTTTCGGTTTAGGTACAATTCATCCTCGAAGGATAATTTCCTCGCATACCGCCTTGCTCGAATAGCTTCTTCCCGATCACTAGTACCAAAAGGAGTCTTCTTGGAGCAACTCCAGAAGCCGTCTCTAGTGGAAACACCAGAGACATCTCCTATTGAGACAGCCTCTCTAGAATACGAGGATACTTGGATGGATCCCATTTACAAGTATCTTGAGGGGTTTCAGTGCGATGACGATCTCGAAGCAGATCGTTTATCCCGAAAGGCCAAAATGTATACTTTGGTCGAAGGAGTCCTCTATAAAAGAGGTACTCAAGGGGTACTCATGCGATGCATACCACAGAGAATGACTAAACCTCCTTCATGACATACACGGGGGCATCGGTGGAACTCTGCTTCCTACAGAACGTTGGTTGGTAAAGCCTTTCGACAAGGATTTTATTGGCCAACAGCCCTATATGATGCCAAAGAGATGGTTAAGAAATGTGTACAATGCCAGTTTCATAACAGGCAAATACATCAACCAGCTCAGGCATTACAAACAATTCCTCTATCATGGTCTTTTACGACCTGGGGTCTTGATATCTTAGGACCATTTCCAAGGGCTCTAGGAGGTTTCGAGTTCCTTTTTGTGGCTATTGACACGTTCAAAAAATGTATCGAAGCCGAACCTATGACTGGGATAATAACGGAAGCCGTAAAACGGTTCATGATGAGAAGCGTGATTACTCGATTTGGAGTCCCCAGTCGAATAATCACAGACAATGGTAAACAATTTTCGAGCGCAAAATTTCAAGAATTTTGCGACGAGTTGGGTACCAAGCTCTGTTATACCTCTGTCGCCCATCCCCAAAGCAATGGGGCAGTCGAACGAGCGAATGGCCAAATAATGCAAGGAATTAAAACTCGAGTCTTGACCCGACATTTTGTTAAGCGCTCGGGGCTTGGGTACAAGAATTACCCTCTCACAAACTTTGTCTTTGCAGCCCATGTCCTCAAAGAACTTCGCGAAAGGTTTAACCGGGTCAAAGGAGCTCGAGCCTGGGCCTCCCTTGTCGACGGTTTCCAATGCTTCTTAGCAGAGGGAGGAATAGGCTGCTCAACCATAACCGCACGCTCGAAGATGAAAAGACGTGGCTACCCAACGGTTGCAAATGCTTCGGGAACTGCTCCAGCAGACAACGGCAAGGGAGTCGATTGAGATTCTTAAAATTATTTGCTCGAGGAAGTCAGGTCTGTTTTTACACCTCAAGCAAAATTACCTTCTTGACCAAGTCTTTTCTGGTCAAAAGTAACAACGATTGGAAAGTTCCTACTTCCAACCACAGTACTGCGACCACTCGAGGACCGTTAGATCTTCTACGATCACCTTGTGAGCCGCAAGGTTATCCTACAACTTTCTTGACTAAGTAAATTTCTAGTCAAATGAAACACTAGTTGAAGAGTTTTTCCTTCGACCACCTTTTCCACGACCATCTACTGGTCGTAAGATCATCTACTGCTCCTTTCTCAAGCAAGCTATTTTTCGCTTAAGCTGGGGGGCTAGATGATGAGGATATAACAATCCTCATTTAATCATTTATCCATAATTCATATTATGAGGTAATAATGACGTCGCATAACTCCTGAGTATACCCTTAAATATTAATAAGGGAGAAGCCGGAGGACGAAGTTCTTCTACGACCACCACAGTAGTCGTGGGGGTCTTCCTACGACTACCCCATAGTCGTAAGTCCTTATACGACTATCCCATGATCGTAAGCTCTACTACGATTAGTGTGCAGTTGTAAGCTTTCCTACGACCATCCCCTGGTTGTAAGACCTTCTACGACCAGGCCCTAGTCGACATGGCTCACAGACATGTGGGCCTAGTCGATAAAGAAATCTTCTGCACCGTATTCAAAATACGGGCAGTAAACTACGCCATTATTTCCTAAGATAATGGCACGATTTTAACTCCCTTTTATGATGATAATTGCCTGGCGATGTGGGAATATTTTAACTCCTGCAGTAACCTCCAGTAACGGCGCCACGATCTGGATGATTAAGTGACCTTTTATTAGAGGTCCAACGGTGTACATTCTGGGGACGGTATAAAAGGCAAGGATCATCAGAGCAATGGGGAGAGCCCGAATTCTGAGAGCCTGATTTCCGAGAAGCACAATACTCTAGTTTTCTGCCTTGATCTTGTAATCCAGTATACTCAATACATACACATAGGAGTAGGGTTGTTATTCTCCCAGGAGAAGGCCCAAACCTGTATAAAATTCCCGTGTCTCCATCTCTGTGTGATTTTGAGCCTAGAGGAACCCCCGAATCAAACAATCTTTACGTAAGTTCGGTTCTAAAACACCGACAACTATAATCTCTTCTGAATATAAATACAGCTCGAAGCTTAGAAGGCATGCTGCGACTTCAATTCATCTTCTTCTCCTTTTCTTTACATGGTATCAGAGCCTCAAAAACTCTCCAACGAGATGTCAAACTCTACTACAAGTAACTCCATTACTGCAGGCATTCTCCCCACTCCCTCCTTTAGCCAAATGATCAATATCAAGCTCACCCGAGATAACTATCTCGTGTGGAAAGCGCAGATTTTGCCGTACCTCCATAGCCAACAGTGGTTGCCCCTGATCAAATGATCATTGTGACCAACGATGAGAAGCATGTGTACAGGTCGAATCCGGTGTATCAGGCATGGCTTCAGCAAGATCAGCTAGTCCTGAGTGCCCTGCTTTCCTCTCTCTTGGAGCAGGTGATTGGGCAAGTTCTGCTCCTCACCAACTCGCGTGCTGTGTGGGTCGCTCTTGAGAACATGTTCTCATCTGGCACCCGTGCAAGAACAATGCAGATCCGACGTCAACTTGCTACCATGCAAAAGAAGGATGCGTCAATGGCAGAATACTTTAACAAGGTAAAGCACCTTGCTGATTCCCTCCCCTCTATAGGGAATCCTCTTCCTGATGATGAGATTGTTGGGTATTTGCTCTATGGACTTGATACTGAGTACGATCCAGTCATCGCCTCTCTCAGTACCAAACCAGACTCAGTATCCCTTAATGATGCATATGCACATCTTGTGAATTTTGCGATGTGCATAGAACATCAAAATGCTTTACAGGGTTTGTCTTCCTCAGCCATCAATGTGTTGCGCTACAGACGCGACAACAATGGCAAGAGGGGACAGTACAACAACAGTCGTGGATAGAACCGAAGCTATGGGCAAGGCCATGGGCAGTCCAAAACTCAGTCTGACAATAGACCACAATGTCAGGTTTGTGGCAAGAGAGGACATGTTGCTTTGAAATGCTATCACCGTTTTGATCATTCTTATCAAAGTGAAACAAGCAAAGTTGCAGCAGCTGCCTCTACGGTCCCTTCCTACGATGTTGACACCAACTGGTACATAGATACTAGGGTGACAAATCATATCACTAATGAACTCGACAAGCTGACAATGAAAGAAAGATACAATGGCAAAGACATGGTTCAGACAGCAAATGGATCATGTATGAATATATTTCATATTGGACAATCATAAATTTCTACTCCTTGTCAATCCCTTCAACTTAACAATGTTCTTCACATACCACAAGCAGCTAGAAATCTTCTTTCTGTCCATCAATTCACTACTAATAACAATGTCTTTCTTGAGTTCTATCCTAACTGGTTTTGTGTTAAGGATCAGTCCACCAAGAAGGTTCTTCTTCAAGGCAGATGTGAGGATGGGCTTTATCCCATCAAGATGCAACACTCTGCCATCAACGAGAAAGCTTTCATCAACAGCAAACCAACCCCTGCTCCGTGGCATTGCAGACTTGGCCATCCCTTTGATTCCATTGTTCAAGAGGTGCTCCATTCCAATAAACTACCTTGCCCGGCCTTGAATAAAGAACATGTATGTGGACCGTGTCATTTAGCTAAAAGTCGTCAACTTCCATATGTTTCCTCTCATAATTTATCATCTTCTCCATTATAATTGATCTGTTCTGATATATGGGGCCCTGCTCATAAATCAATAAATGGTTTCAAATATTATGTTAGTTTTGTCAACGACTTTAGCAAATTTACATGGTTGTATTTGCTCAAAAGCAAGGCAGATGTCTTCCAAAAAATTATTCAGTTTCATAGACATGTTGAACGTCTCTTGAACAAGCAAATTGTGAGTATTCAATCTGACTAGGGTGGTGAGTATCAAAAACTTCATACCCACTTCAATCAAATTGGAATCTCACACCACGTCTCATGCCCTCACACTCACCAACAAAATGGTGCTGCCGAGCACAAACATCAACATATAGTTGGAGTCGGCCTTGCGCTTCTTGCAAATGCATCAATGCCTCTCCGTTTTTAGGACGATGCATGTCAAATAACATGTTTTCTTATAAAGAGACTTCCTAGCAAAAACATCTTCGGTGACACTCCTCTTCAACGTCTTCTTGGATTGAAACCCAACTATGACATGCTTCGCACTTTTGGATGTGCGTGTTGGCCAAACCTAAGGCCATACAATGCCCATAAGTTTCAGTTCATATCACATGAGTGTATCTTCATCGGATACAACAATCTCCATAAGGGATACAAGTGTTTACACAGGCCGACTGGTCGTGTGTATCTCTCCCGTGATGTTGTATTTGATGAGAGTCATTTTCCGTTCTCCTGAGATAACAAGCACCACCCACAACAAATTGTTATAGTAGAATCCACTCTTCTGTCCCCAATTTCCTCTGAAACTTCATGCCCAAATGAGATATTTTCTAGTGTTGTTCCATTATTGTCTAATGTCTCTATTGCGGGATCCCCATAGCAAGCAGCTGATGTTACCGAACCTGTCGGGGCGACCAATGAGCTTGATGGGTTATCTGTCGAGCCTGACATGGCAAGTAATAGTGTTGCATTTGTAGTGCCATTCTCTGCAGCAGTCATCAACTCCTCCATGACAACTGACATGGATAGTGTTCCTGCCACAGCTGCTCCTTAGTCCCAGTACCAAATCACGACACGTCTGAGGAATAACATTTGGACTCCAAAGGTGCGCACCGATGGCACTATTCCAACTCCAAAAGCTCTCTCTACTACTATTTCAGAACCTGCAACTCACCTTAAGGCTTTGACACATGATGAGTGGAAGGAAGCAATGGACACCGAATATGCAACCCTAGTCAGAAACAATACTCGGCATCTGATTCCACCACGGAAAGGGGTAAATGTGATTGATTGCAAATGGGTGTACAAGCTTAAAAAGAAACCAGATGGCAGCATTGAGAGGTATAAAGCACGATTGGTTGCTAAAGGGTTTAAGCAAAGATACAATGTTGATTATGATGACACTTTTGGCCCGGTTGTGAAGCAAGCCACAATTATACTTGTTCTCTCTATCGCAGTCTCCTGTGGTTGGTCACTGAGGCAACTAGACATTCAAAATGCATTCTTGCATGGGCTTCTAGAGGAGGATGTTTATATGAAGCATCCACCGGGCTATGAAGATCCTTAATGTCCCAGTCACATTTGCAAGCTCGACAAGGCACTATATGGTCTAAAACAAGTTCTGCGCGCGTGGCATTCTAGACTTAGTTCTCGATTACATGGTATTGGTTTCCCTACATCCAAGGCAGATTCTTCCTTGTTTGTGTTCAGGAAAAATGGTGTTGTCACTTATTTGTTAGTCTATGTTGACGACATTATAGTAACGAGTTCTTCATATCATGCCCTGGAAAGCCTATTACAGCAGTTACACAAGGAATTTGCAGTAAAAGATCTGGGAACACTGCACTATTTCCTGGGAATTGAAGTGAACACTGTCAAGAATGTCATGTTCTTACACAGCAAAAGTACATCAACGAACTTTTACAGCGTGTGAATAAGCATGATTGCAAGCCGATAACAACTCCAATGAGTACATCAGAGAAACTGTCGAGAGATCAAGGAAATACACTTGTAGACTCTGAAGTTTCAAAGTACAAGAGCATTGCTGGTGCATTGCAATACCTGACTCTCACAAGACCAAATATAACATTCTCGGTAAACAAAGTCTGTCGGTACTTACAATCCCCAACAGCACACTGGATAGCAGTGAAACACATTCTTCGATATCTGAAGAATACTCCAAGTGTAGGCCTTGCAATTCAAAAGTCAGCATCAACACTTGTAAGTGCCTTCTCAAATGCTGACTGGGTGGGCTGTGTTGATGACAGACGATCCACAGGGGGATCTGCAGTTTACTTCAGCTCAAATCTGACCTCATGGAGCTCTCGTAAACAAGCAATTATCTCACGATCAAGCACCGAGTCAGAATACAAAGTATTAGCCAATGCGAAAATAGAAGTAACTTGGCTGCAGTCCTTGCTTGGAGAATTGGGAATATTTCAGGAGAGAGATCCATGCTTGTGGTGTGACAACCTAGGTGTGACATATCTGTCGGCGAACCCTGTGTTTCGTGCTTGCACAAAAACACATTGAAGTAGACTTTCACTTTGTACGAGAAAAGGTGGCATGCAAAGATCTGGAGATTCACTTCATTTCTTCACAGGATCAGGTGGCTGATATATTTACAAAACCATTGGCCTTGCGACCTTTCTCTAATTTGAAACACAATCTCAACTTGATTTCACTCGATTGAGATTGAGGTAGGTTGTTAAAGATATCGAATTAGAGATTATGTTCATTTTTGTCAGTTATTCAGTTCTATTTTGATTCTCTAGTTTTCGGTTGTAACTGTAGCGTATCCGATAAGTCTTGTCATCTTTAGTTGTAACAACTACTGTAATCTCTTATGAATATAAATACAGTCTGAAGCCTAGAAGGCATGATGCGGCTTCAATTCATCTTCTTCTCCTTTTCTTTACATAGTGATCTTGTCAAGGACGTCTAGCTCGTTTGTGAGGTACCGGATCAAGAAGGTGATAAGCACAAACGACGTCTTGTGGTCGGCCATGAGGATGCCAATCACATTGTCCAAAATGTCCTCCAGCATGAGCGAGTGGGCACCTTGAGAGTGCAGAGTAAGCATGTAGGTGATGAAATCAGTGTTGGCAATAGTCTGGCCTTGCTGTAGCAGCGTCTCTTCCCTCTCGTGAGCAGTGGTGGACCCAGAGCCAATATTTAGGGGTGCTAATGAGACTTTCTCACCTACCTGCGGCTTGCCGGATGTTGAGTTGCCGGTCAGCGGTAGTCTACCGTGTTGCCGGCCTGCCGCTTGCTTATCGAGTGCGACGCAGCGCATTGCCCTGCACCCCTGCTCATTTACCTACCAACGTTGCCTGCCCGAGTGCCTAGTTGCCTCCTTGCTGGGCTCGCTTGCCGAACGCACGCTTGACGTTCCTGCCCCCTGCAGCACTTCCCACTTGCCGCTACGATGCTGCCGCACGCCCACGTGCACCGTTCGGCATGTCTACCACCGGGAATAAACACAAAGCAGTCGACCAGCTGCATGCCCGCCAGGCTGCCGCCACATTAGGTTTCTCCATTCGCGTGTCCACAATGAAAAGGGATTGAGGAATTGGCTACGGATTGGACTCTCCAAATTGACCGAAGCTTGACGGCATGCAGCATGACTGGACTAGGGGTACCCACGAGCTAGCCGATGGTAGGTGGTGCTCAAGCCCTATCTCTCCCCGCTCGTGAGCAATCCATGTGATGGCCTTCTGGATCCTCGCGCTCGCACTCATGGCCTTGCTGAAGCTGGTAAAGAGTATATTCACCGAGAACGATAACATGGCCTTCGCCACTGTCTGGAAATCAGTGGTGAGGGCTTCTTTGATAGGACCTGCCTCCTGGCCAAAGACCACCGAGCAGATGATGTTAAATGTAGGCCTCTTAGCCAGAGGATGAACCTGTAGGAGTTGGCAAGTAATGAGACGCTCAATGCCATCAAGGTTCCGACTCTGGTACACATGGTGTCACACAGTCACAGTCAATAAGATTTTGTGAATCATGTTCGTTTAATTGTTTTTAGCTCGTAGCATCAAATGTTAATAATCATACATCAGTGATTTTTGTTTTTTTTGTGATGTTTACTTATTGGATAATGCTTGCCATCATGCGTCTGATGCAAGGACTAATATCGAATGCCTCACTACGCATGTGTCTAACTCGGTAGTCTGCTAACCTCCTCCTCCTCCCAGCGCATCTCCCCATCCACATATTTTTTCTACCTACATCCACTACCACACTTCATTTGTCTGCTGGTGACTTGACGCTGGGGAGCTCTCCACGGTGGTGCGTTCCTCCACCCCCCCCCCCTCTCTCTGTCGAGATAACACGCTGGAGGAGCCAGGGCGTCAGATCCGTGCAGATAGGAGGGAATGGCAAACGAAGGGCCAGATAAGAGCCACCGGTCTGGCTTCAGCCCCACCAGATTTTGTTGCTGTCGGAGGCTTAGGCGATGAGCGAGATTGGGTGGAGTTATGTGGGATTGTGCTATTGTCTGGGTCGCGCGAGATGGACGGCTGAGCAACATCGCGAGAAATCGGATGGCGCAGCATGGCGTACGGCGCTAGCACTTGGACCGTACATCCGAGCGCTAGTCGTGTCCTTACTTATTAGATTTAAGTTAAGGAAACCAATAGAAGGCTAACACGTGCTCCTCCCCCCGCCGCTGCTCTTGCCTCCCTCTCTCTGCCCCAACCACCTCCTGTGCCGCCATTCTTCCTCCTCTCCGACGGTCTGTCCCTGCTCTACCTTTTTCCTCCTCTCCAGCAAGCCGCCTCCTTCTTCGTCTCTGGCGACTACCACCGCCGCCTCCCATAGCCTCCTAACATCTGCATTTCTCGTCGCCTCGCCAACTGTTGCCTCTCACTGCCCTCCTCCATCCCGCGGTGTCAACGCCACCGCCGCCTCGGCCTCCCCCTAACCCAAGAGGGCACCAGTGAACCTCAACGGCCGCAGGAGGTGATGGTACCGGAGAGGAGAACGACGGCCGGCCGGAGAACTGTGCAGACTGTGCCGGCCAATGGCTACAGGAGAAGGCAACGGTGATGCGCAGAGCGTGAGGCAACATGGATGCCGAGCTGGAGCGGCATGCCTAGCATGCGGCCTAACCCTGGTTGTCTGCCATCGCTGTGCTCACTGCGTGTGCCCTTTCAAGCATAACAAGAGAAACATAGACCCCTTTGGGGAGGACGAGAAGACCGCGGAGGCCAACCTGGAAAGCTAAGACCAATACAAGGCTGACACGTGCGCGGGAGTAGGCAAGCGGCGTCCGGGCCGCGGCCATCGTAAGGCATGCATACAAAACGGCGAGGCAGGGCCACTCTGTAATCTCTTTCTTTTCTGCGATTACATTCTGTAAGTTCTCCTTTGTCCTCTAATGTCCTTCTAGATTGAAAAGTAAAGAACCTGAACTTTCAGTTTTTTAGGGGCAGAGCAATGTAATCGTCGAAACGGCTAACGCTGCTATCTCTAGCGTAGTGAACTATGCAAACAATGCTCCTGACCGGACTAGATCCACCTCTACCCCGTCCACATCGATCATCCAAATTCCAAATGTTGTAATTAAATGAAAGGAGAATGGAGAGCTCGACTACATCTCCTGAAAAAATCTATCGCCAAAATTTCACCGGTAACATCCGGTTACCGGTGTTATCGGTGGGATCCCATAAATTTTTATATCGAAAAAAATTGGATTTGTTGAATTTTAATTGAAAATTTCGATAAATTTCGTCTTTATATCTGAAAATTTCAAATCTTAATTAAAAATTTTCATCTGAAATTTCGCCGAAATTTCCAGCAACCGGCGAAAACAGTTGTATCGCTACCCTCCCATAAAATTATTATACGGTAGTGTTTTCCTGCTCCGGACAAGTACCGAGAGAGTAGACCCAAAAAAAAAAGGGTGACGGTGACAAAAGTACAAGAAATTGTTGTCGATAGGATGGAACCGTATTCATTCTTTGTAGTTCGTTCTGTTATGTCATACAAATACAATAATTTCGTGTCTAGAGATGATCTTGCTTCTAGAACATCAGACATCCTATTACAATATCAAATTTCTTGAAGCTAACGGGAGGAAGACAATAACTAGATCCAAAAAAAAAAAAACTGAGCAACTGAGCATAAAGAAACGAAAGAACACAAACCAATTTGCTTTAACAGACAGTACTACTGCTTCATGTAATACCCAGCTGAGATATACGTCAAAAATAAAAAATTTCGTATCTAAATTTGCTGAGATATATCACACATGCTTCAAATTTGCTGAGATATATATATGCGTGACACATATTAAACTTGTTGAAATACACAAGCACGTTATGGGCCATCCTCAGTGCATGTTTGTTTTACAACTAGTACAGATTTCCTCTCTTGCAAGTTAAGCGCCAAAATTCTTCCGTACACAAATCTTGCCACAAATTTAGTCAAACTAGACCTAAAAAAAACTGCTAGTCAAGCTCAAGTTCTTCTCAGATAATGTTATCTTGCTGAATCTTGATGTATCACCTAAGCATCTATTACTCTATTTATAGGCGTACGTACAGTTATACGCACACAGCGATGAACCAAGAAAATATGTTCGCTAGGCTCCCCGTGAAATTTCCCCAAGTCTTTAAATTGGGCCCATGTAAATACATGCGAGTATTTGTATAATTTCGTCTCCAAAAAAAAAGACTGATATTCGCATAATTCTAATGGGGTCCGGGGTCCCTAGTCCTTACCTTAAGTTTCCAAATAAATTCATAATACACATTTGAAATGAAACAACTTCAATTTCAGGCACTCAAATCACACAATGATGCAACCCAAGCAAAACAGCTAAATAGTCTGAGGTATATTCCAAGGTAACTATAGCAGAGCAAGTATCATAATACGTCCATACGTCCTGTCCTCCTCCGTTGTAGTTTACTATTGAGTTTTTTTTCCCCTAAATGACACTGTATATGTGTGAAATAGCAAATCTAGCCCACTCGAGAGATCAAAGCTAAAAATAGCACCGCAGACTGGTCAGCAGGTGACATGCGTAAAGTCCATGCATCAGGCTGCTGAACACGCCAAGTTCGTGCGCCAGAGGAGGAGGGACTTCTGCTCAAGACGCCCGCCCGACGCTTTATTGTAATTAATTTATTCATAATTAATTAGTCATACTTAATTAGCCCTAGTTAAATATTCTTAATTAATTAGGAATATTTAACTATGACTAATTAATTACGAAATTTACAGCTACCTAATTAGGCCTAATTAATTGTAATAAATTAATTACGACTAGATAATTACAACAGGATGCGCCCTGCCGTGTGGACTTGATACATGTCACCAGCTAACGAGTCCGTGATGTTATTTTTGGCTTTGATCTCCGAGGTGACTATATTTGCTATTTCGCACACCCTTAAGAAAAAAAAAACTCTTTACTATTCTCCAGAGCTGCTGGGGAGAGGACTTGTTCACCAGCCATCCGGTCTAAAACCCTCACAAATCTCCAAACAATCCAGAGAATTAACACCAAACATACTAAAAACAAAATCAACTGAAATTCCGATGAAACTTCCCCTCTTATATATGGCCACCCTCTCCTTCTTCCCTCTGGCCATTGACCCCCAAAACCAAGAACACATCAAGAAGCACGAGTTAACTGTTCTTTACTTCTTCCTCCTTGCTTACCGCGCGGCAAGTAATCCATTAGCGTGGCCAAGATGAAGAGGAAGCCCGCCGTGATCTGCTGCGGCGTGCTGCTCGCGGTCATCCTCTCCCTAGTCGTCGTCTTCGTCGCCCTCTACTTCACCGTGTTCCGGCCGCGGTCGCCGCGGGTGGTGGCGACGGTCGTGAGCTCGAGGATTTCCGCCTTCAATCTCTTCCCGCCGGCGCTCAACCTCTCCTTCGACGTGAAGGTCACCGTGGACAACCCGAACTACGCGTCGTTCCAGTACGGCGATGTGTTTACGGGGGTGATGTACCACGGCGCGGCCGTGGGGCAGACGGTGGTGCCCGCGGGGGAGATCGGCGCGCGGACGACGAAGACGGTCGTGACGATGGTGGAGGTGGACGCGGTGAAGGTGACGTTCACCCCCTTCTTTTTGCAGGAGGCGTTGGTCGGGGTGCTGCTGTTCAATACGACTACGACGGTGGCCGGGAAGGCCGTGGTGCTGGGCAAGTTCAAGATCCGCGCGAGCACGGTGGTGACGTGCGATATCACCGTGTACCCGATTAGGCAGGAGAGCATCCCGCAATGCGCCTCCACAGTTCATGTGGGCTAATTATTTGCTAATTATGGGCATAATAATCAATTGTACCAATGTATCTTACGGTTGTTTCAAGAATATAGAGGAGAGCTGTTTTTAACAAAATTTAACCAATTTTTGGGTGAACTCTGTAAAAGATCTTGGTATGATGTCTTTTGATTTTTGAACAAGTTCACCCGTCCGGATAAATTTGAAGCTGGATCAGTATTGTTGCATATATATGTCATATAGTACCAAGAAAATATCAGAGCAGAGGACATGAATCCAATTAAGCACTCTTGTCAAAACAACCAAGTACATTTGGAATTGATCTAAGTACCTTTTAAATTGATCTACGAGCTGACTGGTACATATGCATCTTATGACTTGGTTTGTGCACAAGCTTGGTCAATGAATAAGACAATATTTCTCTGTTGTTGGAGCTCGCTTGTGAACTTCGCACACAACTAGTAGTATATGAGTATATTCCTGCTGATATTTACAAGGAATTTGCTATTGCAATCAAAATCAGTAAGCTTGGAATCTGAGGAATAGAAAAAGGAATCATTGATTTGTCTGGGAATACTTTTATCTTCTTATGTGTTTGGTAATTGTTGGCAAATAAGGCCACGTTCGGCCGAGCTCCGGCTCTAGTTTTTTGAGCTCAAGAGCCAATTTCGAAAGAAGCTGGCTCCAAAGGAGCACGAAGCTCAAAAGGTTGGGGGCGTTTGGCGGGTTTCTGGGCTTCAGCTCCAACTCATTAAAATTTCCACCCCAAGTTCTTAGAAGCCGTCGAAGCCTCACATGGGTAGCTTCTCTCTTGTAGTTCATTTTTGTAGGAGCCTGAGCTGGCTGGATTTTTTCGGCTCCGGCTCTAGAACTGGGCCAAACGGCACCAAAGTTAAACTTCGGGGTCCTACACTTAAGGGCATGTTTGGAACGGTTTCAGCTTTTCGCTGGAAAAAGTCGAAAGCTGTTCCAAACAGGAGGATTTTCGTACCGGCTTTTCCCGAAGCTGGAAGCCGCCCAACACGCGAGAAAGCCAAAAGCTGGAAGCTGCCGCAGGGTGGCTTCCTGCAACCCTTGTTCCAACTTTACCCCCAAAGTTGAGAGGTAATTACCCTCTTTTGCCACTCGGTCAAAATCCCCTACCACTACCCCCAGCCCGAACCCTAGACTCCCACGCGCGCCCCCGTCCTCCCTCCTTCTCCTCCCTTGGTGCCGACGCCCTACCTCTGTCCTTCTCTCTTCCTCCCGCACCACCGCATCCTCCTCCCTCCTCCTTCTGTGCCGCCGCGTCCTCCTCCCTCCTCCTCCTCCTCCTCCTCGGCGTCTCTGCCCGCAGCCGCCCTCCTCTACCTCTGTCTCAATTAGATCTATGCGCCTCTTGCGCACGTGGCAACCAGAAGGACTGCGAGCGAGCGCAGGCACTTAAGCCCAATGCCAAGGGCTCGTAGGACTGCCTCACCTCGGAGCAGCGCTGCGAGAGATGCATCTCGTTCTCGATGATCTCCGATTCGATCCAGCACATTCGAATCTTGGCTGAACGGTCTAACATGGTTCCGATCTAGTTCTTGGATCTTTCTTAGCGCAGGGACAAGAAGGCGCTGGAGGAGAAGGCCGCCAAGAAGGTGGCATAGGCCGTGGCAGGCGGAGGCAGCGGGACCTCGACAGACAAGAATAAGGCCAGCGACGGCAAGAAGTAGGCAGTACTGGCGCCAGCGACGGCGACGCCACCTGTGTACAATTGTTAATGCCATAAGGTTTGTACCTTTGCATCTACGGATCCGTGTGCGTTAATTCTGGTTAAGCTGTTGTGACAGCGGAGAAGGCCACCAAGAAGGTGGCGTAGGCTGAGGCGGGCGAAGACAGCGGGACCTCAATAGACAAGAATAAGGCCAGCGACGGCAAGAAGTAGGCAGTACCGGCGCCAGCAACGGCGACGCCACCTGTGTACAATTATTAATGCCATAAGGTTTGTACCTTTGCATCTATGGATCCGTGTGTTTTAGTTCTGGTTAAGCTGTTGTGAGATTCAATATTTTGTTGGGTCATAAAACTTGTCATGTGTGTTAAGAGACCTGGGCCCAGACCTTGCAGGCTTGGCCCATGATGTGCTCCTCATCTACCTCAAGACTATATATAGGAAAGGACCCCCAACCATTGTATGTGCTTTTGAGAAGAGAAATAAAGAGAAGAAAGAAGTCACCTCCATATCTCTATGTTTAATCTACTATTTATTCTTGCATTGCTCTGTACGATTCTATGCCTGTCTACGAGATGATTGTTCAGACTAGACTCGTCAACGACGGTTCCTCAATACGTTATCAGCACGATTGACTTCGGCCTACCTCTAGGCACACTCTACTCGGATCGAAAGGAAACCGTCGAAGCACGACGCTTGTAGATTGAATCGTATTTTCTAGATCACTTTCAATTCTGCAAATTTGGCTTTCTAGATTATTTCCTATGGTGCAAATCTGCTCTAATCTACCGCGAGCAGACTTGAAGTCGATGGCACAATACCGATCAGTAGGTTGCATGAAAGAGTAGTTGTCGATTGCATTGTAGATTGTAAATTGCAAATTTTCTCTAATATCCATGAGCCGACTTGTAGTCTCGGCACAATGCCGATCGGATGATTGATTGAAAAGAGGGACTGTTGATTGCACTTCTCATGGATGCACAAAAAAAGCATGCGCCACCGGCCGCGCGCATGTGGCCACGCCGCTTGCACCATCGACCCGAAGCCACGCCACTTGCACCATCGACCCGAAGCCACGCCACCAGCCGCCGCGCCGCCACCTCTCGTCAGCCCTACACGGCCGCCGCGTCGCACGAATGCATCATCGCACTCTGCCCTAGTTGCCCACGTGTGCCGAGCCGCCTCCATCGCCCCCTCACGGGCGCCCCGCCCTACATGGCCGCGTAACACCACCGCTCCGCATGGCCACACCGCCGCCGACCGGATGCCACCACCCCACGCACTGCCTACCCAAAGCCATGTGGCTCCGCGCATTGCCATGCCTTGCGCCGCTCTAAGCCGCACCGGCCGCGCCTTGAGTTGCCCCAAGCTACCCTCGCCGTGTCGGCCACCCTCTCATTCGCTTCATGCGACCGCCCAAGATGGCGCCATCAGTGCCACGCAGCGCCGCCACACAAGACAGCGCCACCGCCACCTTTTGGGAACAGGGCAAGGGGGAAACCCTAACCCCCTGCTCACCCCTTTGAATCAGCCTTATGGGCCAAAGTGGGCAGTGAGGGTGTGGCCCAAAATCGGGCTGAAAAAAGGGATGGCCTGGCCAGAAAGAAATTTCGGAAAAAGAAAAAAAGGGAGGAGGAAAAAGAAAAAATCCTAAAAATTTGCAAGAAGACTTTCGGATTTTTATGAAAATTGCGCAGAAAATTTCTAAGAATTATAATTTAGCGGTTTAGCCCCTGAAAATTGCAGAATTCACTGAAAATTCATTTTCCGGCAGTAAAGGGCCTCAGGAATTCAACTTTTGAATCTTTTTGAGCATTTGAAGCATCTTTAACTTTGTTATTATTATTTCTATGCAATTTATATATTGTATTTACTGTTTTGATTATATGTGATTGTTTATATTACTTTTAATCACTGAAAATAGCAGTAAACCATGAAAAATGCATAGAAAAATACGGGAACATTATGAGAATTTTGCAACCATTTTATGCAAATTACCAGCAGTAATCTTATGAACTCTTTGCATAAATATGCAGATAACTGGCATCACGAACCGGGAGTTCGAAGATTTGGCCTAGCATGGCCAGAATTACTTGACTTAGGCCTCTAACGTCGAGATCGTACTTGGGGCCAAGAAGCTCCTTACTGCCATCGAATTTGGCACCTCAAAGGATGCCAATCCCACTGCTGAGGAAAATGATCAGGCACTTCATTTCCCCAGACACAATCTCTGCCTAAGGCTCAAGAATGAGTATATGGTGGAGAAGAACGCACTAGCTTTGTGGACCGCACTGAAGAAGCGGTTCGAGAAACTGAAGTACACCATTCTTCCTCAGGCAGAGCAGGAATGGACCCGATTGCGTTTTGCTGATTTCAAGACCGTGGGAGAGTACAATTCTGCCTTGCACAGAATTTGTATCAGTCTTCAACTCTGTGGTAAGGTAATCACGGATGAGTAGAAGATTGAGAAGACTCACTATACCTTTCACCTAAATACGGTGCAATCTGCACGCAACTATCGTCAAGACGGCTACAAGGAGTATGTCGAACTGATTGACATTATACAAGTTGCGGAAGCTCAAGATGATGTTCTAAGGAAGAACTACATCTCACAGCCATCTAGTAGCAATGTTGGCCATGAAGCCAATGCTAGCAGCTACAAGATGAGGAAGCCTCACTCAAAAGAAAGAGGCAAAAAGGGTAAGGTCACGGGTCGCAAGGCCAAGCCAAATGCTCAAGCCAAGAAGGGCGGACAAAAGAAGCGCGATGAGAAGCCCTATGGCCAGTACGACCAAGGATGCTATAAATATGGCATATATGGGTATTGGTCACGGATTTTCCGTGAGCCACATCACGTTATTGATGCTTTCAAGTCTCAGAAGAAGGGCAAAGAACAGCATGAGGCACATCTCGCCATTGAAGGAACAGAGGATCCACAACCATTAGTTGCACTCATGGATGTGGATAGCCCTATAGTAGCCCCCATCTCTCCTCCTTTGGACATCGCAGCAGCCGCAGCCGTAGTTGCCCAAGAGAAGAAGATCGCCATGGAGCAGATTCAGGCAGAAGTTTCTCCGTACTTTGCTAATTCGATCTAGTGCACGCATTGCACTTAGATATTTTTATAGTCATTTGCAGTTTATGGTTATGGAACATTGAATTATTGAACAATGGTTGTAAGCTCTAGGAGAGCAAAACATTAAATTCTTATGATGGGTCCTGCAAGGCTTAATTTCCCATATTTATAATAGCAAGTTATCTTCTGTTTTGAAGTATTTTAATGTGTGGATTGCTTCCTACCTTATATTAATAAATACTTTATATCAGAACGCATGTGGCGCCCTATGGAGGAAGTGTGCTTAGCGGATAGCGGCACAATGAATACCATCTCGAGAGAGATGGAATTTTTTCAGTCGATCAGCAAGAATACTGGTAGACTTACGACAATCGCGGGTAGCAATACTTGTATAATAGGCTCAGGAAGGGCCACACTTATACTCTCGATGGACACAACTTTGGTCATTGAAGAAGCCTTGTTGTACCCAGAATCGACTAGAACTCTCCTAAATTTTAAGGATATTTGCGCTAACAGTTTTCACGTAGAGACCGAAGAAGAGTATGGTAAGAAATACCTGCTCATTACAAAGCGTGAAGAAAATAGAAAAATGGTATTAGAACGACTTCCTTCATATGAAACTGGGCTATACTACACTAATATTAAGGCACCTGTAGACTATACTGTCTTGAAAACCATATTTAAAAGCTCTGAACTTTTTTTGTCTCTAGCATGATAGATTAGGTCACCTAGGTCTTAGGATGATGAGAAATATAATTAACAATTCACAAGAACATAATATCAATGTAAAGAATTTCCCGAATCAGGAAGATTTTGTGCGCCCCGCATATGCCACCGGAAAATTAATTATGCTCTAAAAATAAAGGATGAAATCCCTGCATTCCTTGATTGTATCTAGGGAGACATTTGCGGTCGTATACAGCCCCTGTCAAGGCCATTTAGTTATTTTATGGTGCTCATCGATGCGTCCTCAAAATAGTCGCACGTATGTTTATTGTCTACGAGAAACTATGCTTTTGCAAAGCTAATCTCATAGATAATAAAAATTAAAAATAATTTCCCTGATCATCATTTGAAGTCCATCAGAATGGACAATGCCGGAGAATTTACTTCAAAGGCTTTTGATGATTATTGCATGGCAATGAGAATTACAGTTGACCATTTTGTACCGTATGTCCACACCCAGAATGGACTAGAATAGGCATTAATTAAAAGAATTAAATTTATTGTCTGACCGCTTTTGCAGAATTATAGTTTACCAACTACATGTTGGGGACACGCAGTCCTACATGCAGTAACTCTCATCAATTTTAGACCGTCGGCATATAATATCCATTCACCTATGCAACTAGCGCAAGGGTTAGCACCGAATTTTTTTCATCAATGGGCCCTCTCCGAAAGTCTGGGATATACGTTGGTTATAAGACCGCATCCATAATTAGGTATTTGGACCCCATGACTGGAGATTTGCATACAGTCCGCCTCGCTAATAGCATATTTGATGAGGATTATTTCCCGTCATTAGGGGGGAAAATCAACCCCTTGATAAAAAAAATCAGAAAATAACGTGGTAAGCCACGAGAATCCATACACATGATCCGCGCACTAGTAAAGCAAATAGAGAAGTCCAGAAGATAATTGATTTGCAAGCATTAGCGAATCAACTGTCTGGCCACTTTAGTGATTTGAAGAGCGTGACCAAGTCGCATGTGCATACACGCAATACACCGAAGATGGTTGAAATACCAAAGAAAGTTCAAGGTATCCCTAACCCTGTCCAAATGCCTCAGAATAAAAGGACAAGAACTACGGCCCCTCGAATCCCAAGTAGCCGGGGATGCCTTGTTGGAAATATGCCCTAGAGGCAATCATGGAGATGATTATATTTCATTATGTTCATAATATTGAATAATATGTTATCCTGTTCCTTGAATGAATCATTGGTTATAAAGATTAACAAGTATGTGACTTGTTGGTGAAACTCTTAGCTTATATGATGTCGTTCTAAATGAATCACTGGTCGGATGTCAATGGTCGAAACACCATTGACTCTATCGACCAGTACATGTATTGATTGATGACCATGTTTCACCGGTCATGGATATAGGGATATCGAATCAATAATGTGAACACATGTTAGAGAACATGGGGTTGGATTGACCCACCTTGAGACACTATTGAGATTGTTATGATTCTATGTGTCGTTAGTTGGTCTCAAGCAATGTTGATGTATAATCCTTAGACCTGAGATCAGCACGGTTTCCTACATGTGTAATAGCACTCTTAGGGGTTGCCAATAGCTACTCGTAACTGGGTAGTTATAAAGGTAGCTTTCGGGTATGCTATGAAACATGTGGAGGAATGCGACTGGTCAGATATAGGATTTTCCCCTCCTAACATAAAAGGAGAAATGTCTCTGGGCCCCTCGTTGTGGTCGGATAAAGAAAGTGCATGGCCATGCCACTAGTGGTCGAAGTGTTCGACAACGTGAAGTTATCCGACACTCGATCGAGAAAGTATTGAACAGTCCATGGATGACACAACCTCTCACCTGGAGTTCAACCAGACATCGTGAGGCAACCAGACCTCTCACCTGGGAGATTGATGATCAAATTTCATCAATTCTTTTGTAGCGCTATCCAATTTTAATTCAAGCAAAGCGAAATTTGAGCAAGGTAAAGGGATAGCATCTACAACAGTTACATCTAAAGCAATGGCATTTATACAAGCAGGACTAGACTTGAGATATTCTAGTTCATCAAGAGCATCTTTCAGTTGATTCGCAACAGAGGAATGGGCAGATTTTAGATTGGTCAGTTCATTATGCAAGCTAGAACAAGAATCACAGACATCAACATGATTAATGGATTTGAGCCTAACAACTTCTAGGTTCAAGTTATCAATCATGGTGTCCTGTCTCTTAATCATTTTAGCTTGCTTCTTCAAAAGAAGCGACAAAAGCAGAATGTGCATGAGAATCAGGAGAAATAAACCCGTGGATGCTCGGTGGATGTTTGTCATCGAATGTGAAGAGGAGCTCTCAGTGCGTATGGCCTCTACCTCATGGGTCAGTGGAGGTAGGAGTAGAGCCACTCAGTCGTCGGTGAAGATAGGAGGAGGTCGCCACCAAGCCGGAGTAGTAGAAGCAGGCTCTCCAACCATCTCAGAAGGGACTTGAGGATGGATTGGGTCCTCATCCTCAGAGTCGCCATCGACGAAGATGCTCTCGAAACTCAGTACCTACATCATCGGGTCTAGTACTGTGACTAGCCTCATCAAAAGTGACTTCATGAAGTCTCAACAATTTTGTTAGTGTCAAAATTAAAAACACGATAGCCCCGAGAATGAGCAGGATATCCAAGAAAGATGCCATCAGAACATCTAGATTCAAATTTATCCAAGTTGCCATGTTTAAGAATGAAGCACTTGCAACCAAAAATCTTGAAATGAGAGACTTTAGGCTTATAACCAAATCTGAGATCAAATGAAGTCTTACCAAACACAGATCTCAAGAAAACCCTATTTGAAACATAACAAGCAGTAGAGATCACCTCAGCCCAAAACCTCCTAGGTGTGGAATGCTCATCTAGTATGGTCCTGGCCATCTCTACAAGGGTCCTATTCTTCTTCTCTACAACACCATTCTGTTGGGGAACTCTAGGTGAAGAAAACTAGTGCTCTAGTCCCCTATCAGTGCAGAAGGTAGGAAAGGAAGAATTCTTGAATTCTGTCCCATTGTCACTCCTTATGGCTCTCAAAGCTCCAGGAAGATCAACAGCTAGTCTAAGGACCAATTCTCTAAAATAGCCAAAAGCCTTGTCCTTAGAAACTAGAAAATAAACCCATGAATACCTGGAGAAATCATCCACAATCACCAGCACATACCATTTCCCACCTGCAGACTGGACTCTAGAAGGACCAACTGTGTCTAAGTGTAAGAGCTGACCAGGTCCATCAGTCATCACTAAAGTAAGAGGTGGATGAGAAGTAGAAACCATCTTACCATATCTACAGGGTGTGCACACTAGGTCTCTAACAGCCTTCAGCCTAGGCAAACCTCTAATCAAATCCTTGCTACTGACTCTGGTCAAGTGGTCGAAGCCTATGTGACCAAGCCTACAATGCCACAACACTAGATCATGGGAGTCAGAAGCCACAAGACACCTAGGGCTAGAAGCAGAAGAGATACTAAAATCAGCACAAAAGATTCTCTCAAACCTGGAGATCTCAAAGACAAGCTCACCCGAGGAGTCTAGAACTCTACACTCACCACTCTTAAACCTCACCTCTAGACCCTCATCAAGAAGCTGAGAAACAGATAGCAGATTATACCTCAGCTTACTTACCAAAGCGACGCCCTAAGCATGAACTTGTTGTTGACGCCAAGATGCCCTTGGTCATCACGGTCCCAAAGTAGAAGCATCCCCAAATGTGATCAATTCATTGTCGGATGCACGTGTGAGGGAGGAGAACCATCTAGAATCTCTGGTCATATGTCGAGAACACCCGGAGTCGACAAGCCATATGTCCTCCTTCCTCGTACGACGGACCTACAAAGCACGAACAGGAAACATCTGTGCATCAGTACTGGGGTTAGTGATAAAAGACTTGGGAATCTAGTACTGAGTCACACGATGCTTGGGTAAAGCAGTAAAAGCAGTAGTAAAATGGTTAGGAGCAAAATCATAAGAATACACACGAGAACCACCTAGACCTCTCCGAATCGACCTACCAAAAGGTCGTTACTCCCCCTATCTAGATGCTACCCGTGGTCTCTCCTCACGATATCCTAAACCAGAACGCTGCCTAGAACCACCAAAGGAGTCAAAGAAGTCATCTACGAACCTAGGCCTATGTCTAGCAGAAAAGACAAGCTACCTGGCTCTAGAGACTACAGCAGGCGAATGAACTCCTCTAATGGTTTTCAAAGCACTCATCCTCTCTTTCCTCTCAATCTTGGCTCTACGGAAGCAGAACTCAACAATGTGGTCATCCTTCTTGCAGAAGGTGCAATGGTACTTAACCTTTTGAGGGGTCTGACCTGTTGAAGTAGAAGCACCTGTCTTGCTAGAAGGGGTTTGGGCAAAACCTGCATATCTAAAAACTATCTTAGATGGCTCAGAAGGTTCTACCTCAAACATACCACTCTCAACAACTCTCGCAATCTTAGGTGGATGGTTCTTGGAATGCTCTAGGGGATTAAAACCTAGGCCACTATTTTTTACACTCACCTTAAATTTGTCGAGGATTAAGTTGAGATTCTTCTTCCCACTAGAAAATCTCTCAAGAGTCTTTTTAATCATTCTCTTTGGCTAGATCCTTACATAATGCACACTTATTTGAATCGATTACCTTATTATATCTCTTCTTAAGAAGAGCTAGCTCAACTTTCAAAGACTCACAGGACACGCAAGAGGTATTCTTAATCTTATCCACTTGCTCCTTGAATTTTACTCTAAACGCCTCTTATATCTCATCCAAATTTTGTCCAACTTCAATGCAAAATGCACAAGAGCTAGAGTCAACTACTTTCTTGGAAGCAATCATGGACATAGATTTTTCAATTTTAGCTTTCTCTTCTAGTGTCTTGTTTAGAGCTTCATTTTCAATTGTGAGCTTAAGACAATTTTCACATGATGCAGATTTAGAGTGAAGAACCATTTCAGTCATTTCCTTCATTTTTATCTTATTATTCTCACAATGAGAGCAAGTGCGACTAGCATCAAATTTCATAAATTCTTTTGTAGCGCTATCCAATTTTAATTCAAGCAAAGCACAATTTGAGAAAGGCAAAGGATAGCATCTACAAAGAATACATCTACAAAGAATGGCATTCATGCAAGCGTGACTAGACTTGAGAGATTCTAGTTCATCAAGAGCATCTTTCAGTTGATTCGCAATGAGGAATGGGCAGATTTTAGATTGGTCACCATTATGCAAGCTAGAACAAGAATCACAGACATCAACAGGATTAATGGATTTGAGCCTAACAACTTCTAGGTTCAAGTTATCAATCATGGTGTCCTATTTCTTAATCATTTTAGCTTGCTTCTTTAATTTTTGTTCAGCAACGACCAAAGCACGTTTCATATCAGCAAGTGAGGGACATACCTCATCAGGGTCGCTGAAAGGGTTGTCATTGTTGGAGGAGTCGACATCGTGGCTGTCCCTGGCCATGAAGCACATCCCGGTGAAGTCCTGGGCCTTCTTCTTGCCATGGGAGTCATCCTCATCGTCCTCCGTCCCCGAGTCCACATCGCTCATATCAACACTCTCAAGAGCGGCAAGGACCCGGTTGACGAACTTGCAATAGTTAGGTTTCTTGGCTTTCACATCCTTAGCTTGAGGACGCCTCTGAGAGTCCTTCTCCATTTTGCCCTTTAGCTTGGGGCACTTGGAGCGAATGTGGTTTGGCTCACCACACTCAAAGCAAGTGACAGGGGCACCTCTTCTCCTGTTCCTCACCTTGTTGTACACTCTGGAGAATTTTGTGGATAGGAGGGCTAGATCAAACTCAGGTAGCTTCTCTAGCTGCTCATCACTCAAAGAATGCAAAGCGGACAAAGGAAAAACCAGATGAGCCAAAATCCAAAGAATCAGATGAGCTACCCTTAGATGGGTCGACTACTAAAGCCATCGACTCTGTCTTGGAGAGACGCGAGATAAAGTCAATCTCATGCGTCTTCAACCTCGAGTAGAGCTTATCCATGGTAAGCTCACTTATGACAGTATTGTCATTGATGGAAGTGATCTTCATCCCCTAGACCTTCACATCAAGAGCACCCAAAAGCTGGCGTGCATTCTCAAACTCAGTAAACACAAGATCCACAGCGCAAAGATCATGAAGGATCTTGGAGAACCTCCCCCACAACTCATCCAAACACTCACCAGGCCTTTGCTCGATCTTTGAGTATTCTTTCTTGAGCTGGTTCTGTCTCACTTCCTTGATCGCAATAGAGCCCTCGTTGTAGTCACAAAGGGTCTTCCAGATCTCGTGAGCAAACCTCAAATGAGCCACGTACTCAAACTTGGATCGACTAAGACCTTGAATCAAGAAGTTTCGAGCCTTACTATTAGCCTCAACATCTGGAGTGATCACATCGTCATTAGCTGGCACTACATAAGGATTTTTTACCTTAAGCCAAATAGCATGCCCTTGAGCCTCGATGTAGCCATGCATCCGTGCCTTCCAGTAAGCAAAATCAACTCCATCGAAAACATGTGGTTTGGTTGAATACTTGTCAGTCGCCATGGCTCCAAAGACCGATTAGGATCTATGAGAAGAGCTAACTGGGCTCTGATACCACTTGTAGGACCGAAAGGCGACTAGAGGGGGGGTGAATAGGAGCTCACCTAATTTTTCACCTTGTTTAGATTCAACACCCGATTTACTTCAATAACTATGAGAGCTATGAAGATCAACACATAAGAACAGCAGAAGATTTGTGTTGAATCCAAACCAAAATCCCCAAAGTAAAGAACAAAAATGGGCTCAAGCTTCTTCGGGCGGTCAGACCGACGTTCATTGAGCGGTCGAGGCCGATGCGTCCGACCGTGAGAAGGAGCGGTCTAATCGGACTGACGTAAACAAAGGCCTATAGCTCAAAAACCAAAACGAAAATCGGTCTAACTTTTGATCTACACGGACAAACTTGACCAAATCTGGAACACACCTTCCTAAGGATATTAGGAACCTATTCCAAGCAGCGATTGAGTAGATCCACGTCAAAGTTTTGACATTTTTTTATTTTACCGAAGGAAGGTTCAAAACAGAGCAAAAACGAAAAACTTGATCCAAAACCTGCTCGTAGGAGATTGATGATCAAGATGATCCTAGATGTATTCCTACATGTCACAGCAAGGTAGATGAGGACAAGAACCAACTAGAAACCCATCGGATCAAAGAAACACCCAAAATCAAGAAATAGAAAGCAAGAACAAATAGAAACTCATCTCGAGAAATCTTGCATAGATTGATTCGTGGTTGTTGTTGGTTTACAACCACTTCCTCAAGGAGGACAAAGCTCACAACATGAGCACTCAAATCAATCTAACTCTCTAAAACCCTAAGCCTCTCCTTTCCTCTCTAAGCCCTAGGACAAACTAGGGTTTTGCAAATGAACTGCTTGGGGGCTGTTTGACAACACCCCCTCCTATTTATAGTGAGGCCTAGCTTCTAGAAGAGTTAACCCTAATGGGCTCCCGTTAAGGCCCAACACAAACAGGACACACGCACGCATCTTAAAGCGTCGTCTTCATCTTCTCTTGACCTAAACCGCTTCTCTACTCACCGTCTTGCGACGCGGTTTAGTCTAAGGTCACAAAGGTGGTATTTGGTGAAATTACCAAAATGCCCCGTCTTGGTCTTTCTCCGAAGACCAAGTGAAATCTTGGCGAAGCACTCGCCTGCTTCGCCACATGTAGGTTGATCAACGGCTCTCATCGTGTCGACAAGTCTCTCCCGTCCGGCTCCCGCCGAAATCACCATGGCACTTGCACCGACCCCCGCGCCGCTTGATCCAACCCGTCTCACCGAACTGCCCGTTTGGTCACCTTTGTCCATTCTGCACCATGCTTGAGTCTCCTGACCTCACCCGGCATCCTCGATCGTTCTGGACCTCAGCTCTCCTAGCTTAGTCCTGATCATCCTCGTCGTTGACCTCCAAGCGTCCTACACAACAATAGACAAAGAAATCGAATCCGGGAATAAGTTCTTCACAACTTGACTCACGTTAGCCAAAACATGCAACATGCAACACATATGCAATAAAATCTATGAACTTGACCTAACAAACACACATCGCGCCACACTGATGAGCGAAACAAGTCAAAACCGGTCAGACCGCCACCCATGGCCGGTCTGACCGCCAACAAAAGGCCGGTCTGACCGCCCACTTGGGACTTAGCCAAATTTCCAACCTAGAAACCCGAGAGCTTTCTGAAAATTTCAAACGAATAGAACTTTTCACTGGAAGCTCCAAAAAATATGAAACTAAGTGCAGAAGAACCCTCTCACTTATCTACACCTTCTATTTTTGGCTCAACTCCAAAATCCAAAGATCCTAAAGTGGCGGTCGACCGACCAAAGAGATGGCCGGTCAGACCGCCTGCTTGGCCCGACCGCCACCAAGGCCGGTCAGACCGTCAGCCACCAAACCTGAAAAACAACCGAGGCAAGGCCGGTCTGACCGCCAAAGTGGCCGGTCAGACCGCCAGTGACCTGACAGCCTTTGAAACTTTGCCGAAAACGCATGATTTGACAAACCACAAAAGCCATTGCCAATTGTTTCATCATCCTAAGATCATGCACATATCCCCATGATATCCACACTAAGTCACTTCTAGCATCTAGCTTTGAAAGATGCATACGTGGAATTAGAATAATAAGACTTAAAGAAGTGCAGAATTCAGGGGGAGAATCTTCACGAACTCATTATTGAAACTTGATCACGAAGATCGAGTACCTAAAGAATAAACCCTAGAGATTAAATGAAATTGGGTGGATTGTACTCTTTTTCTCTTGACGAGTTTTTCTGAAGTTTCTCAGCTAAGGTTTTTAATGAGACAATTCGTGCAACACAGCAAAACGTGTATCAAGTACTCTTTCTCCAAATTTCTTCTACTGGGTTTTTATGGAGTTTTGATGAGACATGAACATATCGGGTGAGTGCCCAAGGGGGAGTGTTAAGAAACCTGGGCCCAGACCTTGCAAGCCTGACCCATGATGAGCTCCTCATCCACCTCTAGGCTATATATAGGAAGGAACCCCCAACCATTGTACGTGCTTTTGAGAAGAGAAATAAAGAGAAGAAAGAAGTCTCCCCTGTATCTTTGTGTTCAATCTACTATTTGTTCTTGCATTGTTCTGTGCGATTCTACACTTGTCTACGAGGTGATCGTTTAGATTGGACTCACCCGCGACGGTTCCTCAACAATGTGCAAGCTTCAAATACTCTGAAATCCTTAATTGATGATAATAATGTGTGGTGTTCTGGTTTTGTGGGTTATATCATGTTTCTATATGCAATTTTGTGACATGTTAGTTGTGAGATGTTGCTAACTTGTTTGAATTTTTTATGGTCTTATCTAGCTAAGAGGATGAATTATGATAAAGGAAAGAGAGATTTTATACTAACCAGTGCAAATTGGAAAGGAAATATTGCTATTTTGCTACCTTTCATTCATGTATCACATTGATGATGCTAACTAAGTTGATCTGTATTGCCCTGCGGTGGCAAACCAATATTGTAGTAGTTTTACAACATTAAATTTTAATGTTTTACGTCTTATTCCTGCAGTAACAGTCTCTTCCCTTGGAAATTATGGGAGTAGTCAATAACAAAACCTAGCCCGTTCCGTCGACTGAATTTGGAGCTTTCCAATAATATCAGAGTTCTAGCAGACATTCTTGTGAAATTCCAGCTTAGCAGCGTGAGTCTTATTATTGAATTGTTATTAAGTTGCCGGTCCTGGCATGGCAACTGACAAGTGCCAGATATTCTGGCTAATTATTATTTGAATTATAAAATCATCTCGTGTCAATTTAAGTTAGGGAAATTGGCACTTTTATCAATACATAATTAAAAATAGAGAACAAAAGACGAGTGTGGCATGACAAGATACTGCCAGGGTTGTAGTTAAAGAATGGACTGAGCATTCATGATGGCAGCTAATTTGTTGAATTTTTTGTTGCTGAATAATTTAGGTTTATAGCCATACATAGATCCATAATTTTTATCTATGCAAAATTTGTGATGAGCATATTGCATCTATCAAACTCGCCCACAAGCAATTTATAAAACACAAGCCCAAACCGGTGAAATGAAGGGGCTACAGGTACAATATTCTCTTCCTTCCTATTGCGACCGCCTCCTCCTCCGTCGCCGCCCCGACCAGATCTACGCTGGCCCCACTACCGGCTTCCTAACTCGACCCCACCGCCGAACTCCTCTCCCGATGCCACCACCTCTGTTTTTTCTGTTGTAAATTAATTGTTTATTTTATTAATTATTTGTTGTAATAATTATTCACTGTAATAATTGTGGTATATTGTCGTTAATCGTCGTTAAATGCGATCAATTGTGATAGTCATCGTTCATTGTAGTCAATTGCGTTAATTGTCATTAATTGCAGTTAATTATCGTTAATTGCGGTAGTGGTCGTTAATTACGGTAGTTGTTGTCAATTACATTAATTGTCGTCAATTACGTTAGTCGTCGTTAATTATCGTTAATTGTTGTTAGGTGTCGTTAATTGCGTTAAACGACATCAAATAAGTCATTACTGTTCTTGAAGGTATTTCAGACATTTCTTATCTAGGAAGCTGCAGTCATCCTACCTAAAAGTTAGACAGTCAAACACCAAACATTTTCACTCAACTGTTTTCAACTCTGCTGACCCGATCATTTGTTGCTTTTCGAAAAAACTCATGGCCATGCCAAATAGACCCTAGCACTCTTACCTCACTCAGACTATGCAGAAGCAGTAATGCAGTAATATTGTTGAAATTTAAATGAAATCAATGGTGCAATAATTGTAGGAAACTACTACAGCATGTTAAGTTGTTAACTGAAGTAATATTTTCCATAGTTACTCAATGTTTCATCTGAACTACAATTATGTTGAACTAGCTCAAACATAGTTTTGTTGCAGTGTTTCAGACAATATTTATGTACTGGCTGCAGAGAAATGTGATTATACATAACTGCAGTTTGACATGTTGCTTTTGAGTTTAGAATGCACCATTGTATTTGCGAAAATGTGAAACTACAGGCACTTGGAGCTACAAGAGCTATCGTGGCCATCTATTGTGCTTCGAAACTCGTTCTCATATACGGTTCTAAAAATAATTCATGTATTTGAGAGAAAGAACCAAAATAATCAGAAAAAAATTTAGTAGAAACTGAAATATAAATGTAACCTCCCTCTTATATTACACACGCCCACAGTGACCTCCGTGCTAACGCCAGAATTAATAACATATCAAGAAACGCCAGTATTTTTTCCTCTCTTTGCTTCCTAACAAGCTAGCATGGCAAGGATCAAGAAGAAGGCCGCCATAATGTGCTGCTGCGCGCTGCTCGCTGCTGTCCTGCTCGGTGTCGCCCTCGTCGCGCTCTACTTCACCGTGCTCCGCCCACGGCCGCCGCGGGTGGCGGCGACGGTGGTCGACACGCAGCTCAACGCCTTCAACGTCCTCCCGCCGGAGCTCAACCTCTCCCTGGCCGTCGAGGTCACCGTGCACAACCCGAACCACGCGCCGTTCCGGTACGACGAGGTGGTCACGGCGGTGACGTACCACGACACGACGGTGGGGCGGTCTGCGGTGCCGGCGGGGAAGATCCCGGCGCGGTCAACGAGGACGGTCGGGGCGCGGGTGCAGGTGGACGCGGCTAAAGTCATCCCGAACAAGCTCTACGTGGCCGACGTGGTCACCGGCGCGCTGCCATTCGAGGCCGCCACGGCGCTGGCCGGGAGCGCCGCGGCGCTCCGGCCGTTCAAGGTGAGCGCGGCCGCCGAGGTGGCGTGCAGCGTCGTCCTGTACCCGTTCAAGAGGGAGAGCAGCTCGCACTGCACCTCCACGGTTCATGTCACCTGATGCCATCTAGGCGTTTTGCATGTGGAGGCACGCAGACGGACGCACGCACCGTTGGAAGACCCGCAAATTCGTTTCTTTCTTTTGGGGGGCAAGCAAAGCTTTCTTGGATAGATTCTCTACGATTCGTTATTTATCTTGTGGTTCATTCAAATCGAGAACGCTATAATCAGTTCCTCGGTAAAACTTCTTCGTATCTTGTAACAGTAGTCAGAAACAGATATTTTAATTTTAATGAAATGACGCGCAAAGCTTTTCCCTATTCTAGAAAAAGAAACTTTGGGATGTACGAGTAATAATCTACAAAAGTGCCCACCTCCATACAAGAAACAACATTTTGATGCTTCGTAACCATGCATGAAATAGCTGCAGCTTGGTACCATGACTTCAAGATCTGGACGACAAGAAAAATTGAATAAAAGCACCAGATGTATATTCTACTTTCTATAGCTGGATTTGGACATGACAGCAGAACAATACATAATAAGCAGCACAGCAGATGATCCTGCGAAATTAGCACTGGGCGCAGTTACAACTTACAAGAATCCACTCTTATTATTCCATTAAGTCATTTAGCAAAACAGTGAGGTCCCTAGTTATATCATGCCCCAACTTTTCCCTGTCAACACCCTACCCTCCATTTTCATATATTAAGAATCGCTACCCTGGTATAGCAAAATAATGACTAACTAGTGCAACCGCTAAACTTGAGGCTGCTTCTGACGATCTAACTTTATTGTTCAAATGTTCTTTCCTAGCTCAACCTTCTTGACCAGCCGTAAAGTGTTGTGAAAGATGGAATCCAGTATTCCAGCAACCTAGAATTTAGAGGTTACTTTTCATTAGCCATGTGTACTTGATGGATTCAGAAATCTGAAAATATAAACAAGGACATGTTCCCACCGTGAATACTCCACCAATAATAGCGCAGACATTTGTGATGAAATGGGAGAAGGATCTAGGAACTTCAGTCACCAAGACCTGACCATAAATGAGAATCAGTTTGATGGATTGCACTTGTTAACGAACCAAGCAAAAAAATAAATAAAATAAAACCAAGATGTCAACCTGCATGGGAGATGGCTCAAAATGGAATTTCACAACAGGAACGTAGAAGCTGTGCACCAAGCTGCTGTGCGCTGTGTATTCATATTCTTCAAGCAGCTGCAATTCCTTCGAGGATCTCCGTGTAACCAGCTCAGTCTTTACGATTTGTAGGTAATGCTCAATCTAAGAATGACATAATTGAAACAAAGGCTATGTTATTCAGTAAGAAACCAGAAGTGTTGGTGCTGGACAAAAGCTTTGATGCCTTGTCCTAAACATCTTAATAAGGAAAATAAGAAAAAAATAGGACTTACAGTAACATTGGCATTAACATCACCATGCTTAACAATGTAAGACTGACCAGCTAATCTATCGTGATGTCCGCCAAGATAGGGAGTTAGTCTTTTCAGTTCATTAAACATCTTGTACGAAAGCTTTTTGCCAAATGAGAACTGTGTCACGTAGTGGGAAACATTTATCTGGGATGGGTCAAACGAGTGTGAACCGGATCGAGCCGAGATTACAACATTCCCTGGAACCTGATAAAGAGGAACTAGTAATCAATGCACAGAAATAAATACTTTCTCCATGCTGCGACTATTACCACAGAAGCTAGCTATATGCAAGTTAGGTCAGAAGTGCATTTACCTTTTTGACCCGCACAAAACCTTCTATTCTGCATCCGCTGGTCAACGGAGCAGGACGCTTTGCAGGATCAACAGTCTTATTGGATATGTCCTCCAAAGCAAGCATACGGTTCTCTTTTGGAATATTTGCAACGTAAGTTTCCATTGCCTGAGGTTCAAAACATATTTCAGGAATTCAATCCGGAACAATTCGAGGAGCCCATGAAACAATTGAAAAAAAAATCGCCCTTTGACACCCCGGTTGCAAAACCGACAACCTACCCCTGAGGTTGTTTCATGCGGTGGTTTTGCTGATGTGGCGTCCGGTGGCCTTGCTTCGCCAGAGAGGGAGCCGATGTGGCCGGTCACCATCGACTAGGACAAAGAGAGGAGGAGAGGATTAGTAGCACATTAAGAACAACTTCATCTCCGTGCGGACGTCCCAACTCCCAAACTCCCAAGTCCCGATCGCAATTCCTTCCTCTCCTCCCGATCCCAAATCCTCTCCTCCTCCACTGCCTGCCCTCTCGCCATCACGCCGCCCGTCGCCGCCGCCCACCACCGCCTGCCCTCCTCCCTCCATCCATTTCCCTTGCTGCGCCGCAATGAAGACACACTGCCGCCCGCCATCATCGCGCCTCTCCCAACTCCGCCACATCCTCTCCCAACGCCACCGCCTAGCCCCAACTCAACTTTCTTCCTCCGACCCGCCACCGTTGCTCGTCTCTTCGCTATCGACCAAGGCTGTCTTCAACGAGAGCGGCCGGCCACCGCCTCCTCCTCCTCCTTCCGCCCCACCTCCCTTCTCCTTCCTTCCGCCCTTCCTCCATCAAGATGCAACGCCAACGACCGAGAACGCTGCCGCCACCACCTCCCGCCGCTATCGAGGCCAATGAGGTCGCCGTGGCCCATGGAGCTCTCGCACCGCCGTGGGATTTAAAGGGAATCGAGGCGACGGAGGAGGAACCCGAGAGCGGCGATCAATGAGGGGGAAGCCAAGACTGCCGTCGTAAGGGAGGGGGATGAAGACAGCACCGGCGACGATGGTGGGGCGTAGACGCGCGGTGGTGGAGTTGTTCGCTACTAATCCTCTCTCTCTCTTTGTCCTAGTCGATTGGTGACCGTTGCATCATCATCACTGGCTAAACCGACCACCCGGATGCCACATCAAGAAAACCACCGCATCTAAACGACCTCGGGGGTAGGTTGTCTGGTTTTACAACTTTGGGGTGTCAAAGGGCCGATTTTTTTTGTTCATAGGGTTAGGTGTCCGCATATCGATACTTGAGGGGGTAGAATGGACTTCTTCCAACAATAAATAACAAAGATTAACAAGCAAAGAATATTTATCCTTTAGTTCTCCCTAGAAAAAAAAGAGAAAAGGTCAATAACTTTTTTAAGGTAAGCTAAAATTTAGGATACACTGTAATAGTAAAGATAAACCATGTAATGTATCAAGAAAAATAATTGGAAACTAGGTGATTCACAACATACCGCAACTAAACTTTCAGTGTCACGTTCCCCATAGTATGATTCATGATCATGGTGACCCTGATTCTCCCTGTACGAAATCAATTTGGTCGTTTATGGAACTTGGGCAAAAATAAATACAAATATTGCGCAAATAAAGGTTTACAGTCTCAGTAGTGAATTAAACCCAGAAGATATCTCAAAGAGAATGTAAGGTTTACTGTGCTTACTTAATGTCACTCCCTTTACGGAAAGTGCGAATTGACGGATAACCTTGGATATGGTGCCTGCATTGAATGAAAAGAATGATATATGTGTATATTAACTCAGTGAACAAGCATAGGAAGGGGGCAAATATAATTAGGTGAAATTCCTGCATACCAACAAAATCACAAAAAAGGTACAGTTCAAACATACAAATGCCAAGATGTGAAACTAGGGGAAAACAACTTTAGGCTTTTCTTGTGGTTCAGACTCAATATGCATAACTTGAAATGTAGTAATGCACGTCTCTGGCAGTGGCACCATTACAGAAAACCCAGGGCCATCAGATTCAGAAGAGCTCTTTTTTTTGGTACAGATGTGATAGATATACAATTCAGGCAATGTTTATTCAATATGCAACAAACAAAAAAAAATGCTTTCAACTCATTCTCAATGCAAAGAGTTCCAGAAGGCATAAGCACCCACAAAACCAGGATGCAAGGGTACAAACACTAGTAACTCATGAAAGATGATGGCATCATTAGATCACTTAGTTAGGAATTTTACAACTAATTAATCAATTTCTGATGGTACATAACGAACAAGGATTTATGGATTCCATATCGCAGCATACACATGTGAAGTGTGTTGGTTTCGAATTTAATTATCAATGAGTACAGACAGACCTCCTACACAAGTCAACTTCCTCAGTGCAGTCAACCTTGCCAAGAAGGATTCTGCCATCCATTTCAGGATCATATCTGCATTGACAAAAAACCCAGGAGGATGGCATTGAGCACTTAACAGTGTAAGACCATGAAACACCAAGCCTTATCAGGGGAAAATAAAGAAAATAATATATACCTCTCCCTTATTATTTTCGCAGTCTTCTCCCATGAAGGTTTCTGAAGGAAAATTAAATGATTAGACAAATTTCCAGATATTACTTCAACAGAACAGAATTGCAAATATACTTCACATGGAATAAGAAAATTTTAAATTTGATCACATCAAAAACACTGAACAAACTTTCAAGACAAAGGCATCTGCAGTTCTGTACAGTAATCAGATGACTTGCACATTATCATACTATAATCAACTAACCATTGCCTCACAAATACAGTAACATAAGTAATGAAAATCACTAAATGCAAGGAAACATAAGGAGATAAATTCTAACCAATCGATTGCTCCAGTAACACCAGGGGGCATAAAAGTTGACAACCAAAACAGGAAACCTGAAGAGAGAATAAAATCCATGATAAGTATCAACTGAAACAATATTAGGGCTTCCACAAAGAATACAAGAGGGATGAAATACAGAACAAAACTTAAGGAGAAATATCTGAGACAGGCAAGAGTAAAGATGCCTGCGATAGAGAACCTCGTCAAATTAATTGGATCTAACGAGTATAAAATTCTCCATGAATGTCAAGAAGATGATGACGATGAATAAAATATCATGAATAATTGGTTGACTATTGATATGATTTTGCAATGAAAAATGACTAGGATGTTTGAAGTCCAACTGTGTAGGTTGATATTGAAATAGATAATTGAATACTTACTGGTGTGAATAGCTATCAAAATTGCGAGAGGACAAGGCGACTGAACCATCACCATGGTACTCTTCAACATCATCTCCATGTTTATTGACAGTGGGTATAGGTCCTGAGTGGAACTCAGAACCAGTAGGTACTAAATCCCGATCAATTGAAAACTTACGAACAGTTTTTGTTATGTTCAATCTGTTCTGCATATGTTTTGAACAGAAAATTAAGTCAAACCAACATTTAAAAAAGGTGCATGCTCTAGAAAGCAAGATAAAAGCAGGAAATGCTTACAGATGTAGCAAAATAGTTAGCTCACGGTTCCACTCTTTTGACATAAAATCAACTTGGCAAAAAGTGACAAGCTGACCTATTTCATATTTTTAAAGTTGGTGTACAAAATATGCATAGCTTACACCTAAACCTTGTAAAATGATTTTTAGTGTGCAAGTTAACAAATATGAGTACTTCCAACACCATTTTTTATAGAAACCATACAGTGTCTTTCATGTTTCCCCTTCCTTCTAGGTTCTTGAAAGAAAAAAGATAGATGTATATTCTATATTGCCATATTCTAGAAGCTAGAATCAGAAAAATAAAGCACAGGAGGCAAGAGATAGAATCAGAAAAATAAGCGCAGGACGCAGAGATAGAATCATACTGTTCCCAACACATCACTGACGTCAACTGATGCAAATTCACATGAAAGTGCAGGAAAGCTGTAAAATGCAAAGCCAGTTAGCGAACATTTAGGGGAACAACAATAAACTTTTGCAGCCTAGCCTTACTGAATTCATCCAATCAAAAACTAAAAACACCATTCCAAACTCCAAAGTCCAGACAGCCAGCTAGACTAACGTAGATATCCTACTGTAAATCATGCCATACAAACAAACGAGCAGTGCACTGCCTAGTGCTTGCAATTGTCCTGGAAACTCAGTGTGCCAGTTCCAACAATGGCTCCCAGGTGCATATCGAAAACACTAGCTAAAAGCCAGGTGAAAGAATACCATAAACATTGTTCTATGAACACACTAGAAACGGTTGGAATACCATAAACATTGTTCTATGAACACACTAGAAACGGTTGGATTTGGAACACTAGCTGATTGTAAAAGACTATTAACCTAAATACACATCGCATGCTTCTTTTTTGAAACAATCCACAAAAGAGTGCAAACACTTTGACAAACATGCACTAGTGTCTTGTGCTGGCATATATACTGTATGCCTTAACAAAATAAAAAGTACAATCGCAATAGCAGGTCGTTAATATCAGCAAAGCAGAGAGAAATTAGAAAAACCACCAATTGAAGTGTAAACCATAATAGAAAGGGCAACAGGTAGCAGTATTATTGATGCAACCATAAAGGCTCATATGTAAACTCTGAACTGAGTCATGCTTGGGACATGCTATAGAATTTACCTTATGTTAAAATCAATCCGTAAGAACTCGCCATCTGAACTCCTATCAACAATTACAGATGTGGTAGTATTGACTGCTAAGTAATTACTCAACTCCTGCAATAACAATTCAACAGCTTCTTAGTCGAAACTAACCTTTAAAGTACCATGTAGTTCAACCTAAACTTTACAGATCTTAAACAAGAAATCAGTCATGGTGTGACCAAACTGCCACTTTCAATCACAATTGACAATCCCCTGAACAAAATTTTAACCAAATTAGCTTCAAGTTCAGGTGCGTTCAAAATCTGGCCCATCATGATGATACTCTAATAGTCAACTAAAAAAGGTTTATTTGGAAGGGGTCTATTTCTCTCGTCTCTTTGACCTTGAGGAGGTTTCATTCCTAGCCTACCCCAACTTGTTTGGGACTAAAGGCTTTGTTGTTGTTGTGGAAGGGGTCTATTTTGAAATATTGAACAAAATAAGCGAGGAATGTAAATTAATGTGGCGTTAGCAGTTAACTGTACTGCAGCAAGCCGAATGGTAGCAGACAAATTATATGCATAAACAAAGAAGAAGTGTCATGTCATTTTTGTAAGGCTCTTCCCCAAGTTCAGTTTACAATCACCAAATGGAAGTACGGAACATGAAAACTGTCCAATCACTTTTGTTTTTGTGCTACAGAAACTGAAACCAAGTAAGATAGTGGGATATGATAAGAACTACTGCAATTGACAATAGACCAGAAACTGACAAATACAGACCATTCCAAACAAGAACACCATAGCTAGTGCTGCTATAATGGATAATCCAGCGCCAGATAGTGATGCCTCCGTCAAATCCCTAGGAAGTTTCCTGCAAACACAAAAACTCATCAATACTTGACAACTTCGGTAGAAACTAAAATATAGCACTGGACAATGACCACACTACCGCTCGCAGTGACAGCACCATAGTTATACCGCGCTATTTCGAATTTTCAGTATACCACATCCCAATGTACATCATCTAATCCCCTACCAACCCAGAGACGGACTTAAGGAAATGATCACTGCCGAGTATCCGCGCCAAACCGCAACAACTCACCGAAACAAACACGCCGCTATCAAGAATTCACTCAATCCGCCCGATACAAAGCAATGTAACGAAACCTAATCGCCGCATTCATCTAATCCCGCCGTGAATCGCGTCGAGCCAACCCCGTCTAAGACAATTCCGAGCAAGGGCTGGCTCTGTTCCCGCACGAACAAACCCACGGGACAGCGTCCAACAAAAAAAGGTATCGACAAATGGAGGGAGGGATGGTCGGATCAATGGGGAGATCGGGAGGGACGCGGACGGGACCTGTAGAAGTCGACGGACTTGAGCTTGCTCGAGGAGATCATGGCTGCCGCCGACGGTGTCGCCGCGCGAGGGGGATCGGGGTTCGGATCTGCGGTGCGGGAGATCTGGAGCCTGGAGGTGTGGAAAGGGCAAGCAGAAAGGTGAGATTTCTGTGGGGGTTCTTCTCTTCGTCTCTGAGGTGTATTCGCGGATCTCACCTCCCTCGTCTCCTACCTCCCGAGTTTGTACCGCTGCTGTCTGCTGATCGCCTCCCGTGCTAGCTAAGGTGTCTTTTTTTTCTCACATTCCTTTTCTGTTCTTGCAAAATGCTATCACACGCTGACTAGGCCCGTTCGTCGGCAGCCAGCCCGACCGAGTCTTTTTAAAAGCTTAAGTAGCATTGTTTGGCGATGTTACCATAGAACCAGCGATCTGTTGAATATATAAGTATTTTTTTTAAATTACTTTAATCCAAAAATAGGCTAGATAAATCATAAAAATTACTCTAGCTATTTTTATAAAGCAGGTAATCAAGAACACTATAGTCATACGAACTTCTAGAATGACAGAAACTAGCATACCTATCTTAGTGGTCAAGACTACAACAGATAATAAAGCTAACCAAACAACAAGTGTGAGATAGCCATACACAGATCCAGTGGAAGAAGCAGCAGTAGGAGGAGTCTTGATGAGGTCGCCGTTCGTCATGACGTAGTGGTTGCCATTGATTTGCCATCAACCAGTGTTAACCGCAGCCATTACTCACTAGTAACTGAACCGTTACTACCAGTCGTTCGCTAATGTTATTTACTATGAGTCGGTGTGTTCCGATTTTCGAATAGATAAAGAAAAACGCATCCGCGCCGACACGCCTACAAGACGCTGCACGCACGACGCATTTACGACATGGTTTCGGCGAAGGCGGCGAAGCCTGTAGCGTGTATTGGCTTTCTCTAATTCCACAAGGGGGCTATCACGTTCCACCTTATAAAATAGTGTAACTCCCCTTCATCTCCCCATGTGGGACTAAACAGTTTTAGCACGTGCACATTGGCCTTTGAGATTTTCCAGGAATTAATTAGAATTAGAATTGGGCATAGCCTGTATTAATTCCAACAATCCCCCACCAGATCCTAAGGGCAAATGTTAAATACCTTGATCCACAGTATTGTTTTAATATACTAGTGTTTTGATGGAGACCAGTTAAGGTTGAACATCCACCTAGAACAGAAACTACACTTATCCACAACTGCACAATGGACTAAGCCTTGAATTGGCAGTTTTGTGTGAATAAGTTTCATTTAAGTCCTTAACTGATACTAGGCTGTTAGGCATCCCCGTGGGTTGGAGCATATAAGTCATACTCCTGGCCTATTCATGAGCTTCCTAGAAATTACCCTATTTTATAGACTGTGACTAGCAGTCGAGCTCATATAGGTGTGTTCTTTCAAGACTGCTCTGTAGGACAGCATCTTTGTTTAAACAAGCAACAGAACACATTAAGATAAAATTATTAACCTGTCATACAGATTTAGGAGATAATTGCATCTCCAATGGAGTGGGTCTATAAAGGTACTCCCCTCCTAGTTAACCAATAGCTTGTTTCACCAATCCTACTTCACGGGATCTCCGATCACATAGGATGGGTTACCACTATGGTATAACACGTGGGTCTCAAACCCATCTCTCTCGATGCATTGTCTATCACATTCCGTGATAAACCCTTTGTGAAGGGATCTGCCAGATTCTTAGCTGTTTGGATATAATCCAAAGATATTACTCCGGAGTTTCTCATTTTCCTGACAGACTTTAGTCTTCTCTTCTCATGTCTTGATGCCTTCATATTATCCTTAGAACTGTTCACCTTGACATTCACAGTCTGATTGTTACAGTTCATCAGAATAACTGGTACCGGTTTTTCAACCACCAGCAAATCCATCAAGAGCTCACGAAGCCATTCGGCTTCAACAGTGGCGGTATCTAATGCTGTGAGTTCTGCTTCCATTGTTCACTTCGTTAAGATGGTCTGCTTGCAAAACTTCCATGAAACAGCGCCATCTCCAAGTATGAAGACATATCCACTTGTGGTCTTAATCTCATCAGCATCAGATATCCAATTTGAATCGCTATAACCCTCCAGTACCATGGGGTACCCGGTATAATGAATGCCATAGCTCATAGTACCCTTTAGATAGCGCATTACCCTCTCAAGAGCATGCCAATGATCATCTTCCGGATTGGAAACAAAACGGCTTAGTTTGCTCACAGCAAATGAGATGTTAGGCCTAGTACCGCTAGCTAAATACATGGGTGAACCAATTATCTGAGAATATCTCGATTGGTCTCTGGCTATTCTCCGATTCTTCCTAAGCAACACACTAGGATCATAAGGTGTTGGAGAGGATTTGTAGTCGCTATAGCCAAAACGACTCAGAACCTTTTCCACATAATGGGATTGCAACAATGTAATCCCACCATCATCACCTCTCAACAGCTTGATGTTCAAGATAACATCAGCTACTCCTAGATCTTTCATCTTAAAATTCTGAGACAAGAAATCATTGACCTCCTTAATCACATTAAGGTTGGTCCCAAAGATCAGTATGTCATCAACATACAGACATAGAATGACTCCCTCGCCCCCACCATGGCGATAATACACACATCTGTCAGCCTCATTCACAATAAATCATGCAGATGTTAAAGTTCTGTCGAACTTTTCATGCCACTACTTAGGTGCTTGTTTAAGACCATACAAAGATTTCAACAACTTGCACACCTTTCCTTCTTGACCATCTACTACAAATCCATTTGGCTATTCCATGTAAATTTCCTCGTCCAACTCTCCATTTAGGAAAGCCGTCTTAACGTCCATCTGATGAACGAGAAGATCGTGTGAGGCAGCTAGAGATAGTAGTACTCGAATAGTGGTCAATCTAGTCACAGGTGAATAAGTATCAAAGAAAATCTTCGCCTTCCTTTTGGGTATAACCCTTGGCCACAAGCCGTGCCTTATACTTCTCGATAGTACCATCAGGCCTAAGCTTCTTTTTGAACACCCACTTACATTCTACAGGTTTACAACCATAATGACACTCAGTGATCTCCCAAGTTCCATTAGAGATAGTGGAATCCATATCACGGACTACTTCCTTCTAGTATTCTGCATCTGGAGAAGCATATGCTTTAGAAATGGTACTGGGAGTATCATCCACAAGGTACACAATGAAATCAGGACCAAAAGACTTTGCAGTCTTTTGTCTTTTACTCTTCCTCAGAGTTTCATTGTTTTCCTCCTCGGGAATTTGCTCAGGGGTTTGCTCAAAATATTCCATTGGAGTGGCAGGTTCAGGAGTTGTATCAGGCTCCTGACTCGATAAACTAGGCATATCTTTCATCGGAAAAATATCCTCAAAGAATGTAGCATCTCTGGACTCCATAATTGTACTGACAAGCACGTCAGGTACTCCAGATTTCACCACTAGAAATCTATATCCAACGCTATGGTGAGCATAGCCTAGAAAGACGCAATCCACGGTTTTTGGTCCAAGCTTACGCTTTTTTGAAATTGGCACATTGACTTTCGCCAAACAACCCCAAGTATGCAAGTATGAAAGTGATAGTCTTTTCTTCTCTCATTGTTCATATGGGGTTATCTCTTTATTCTTTGTGGGAATCTGTTTAGGACATGACATGAAGTCAATATAGCCTCCCCACCATGCTTTGGAAAGACTCATTTGTGTCAACATGGCGTTAACCAAATCGCTTAGAGTGCAGCTTCTTTCTTTCAAAGAACCCCGCTTGACTAGGGTGAATAGAGAGGCATCCTCTAATGGATTATACCATGTTCCTCACGTAATAAATTGAACTCATTAAAAAGTATTCGCGCCACGATCAAACCTAACCCTTTTGATTTTCCTTTCATGTTGGTTCTCAGCTTCTGCCTTATAGATTTTAAAGTAGTGGAAAGCTTCATCTTTAGTTTTCAAAAGATACACATAGCAGAACCTAGTAGAGTCATCAATCAAAGTCAACACACCATTCATCTCACACAGATCTGAATGTGTGAGTTCTAATGGTGCCAAGTTTCTTACCTCCGCGGCCTTATGAGGCTTACGAGGCTGCTTTGATTGCACACAAACTTGACACTTAGAACCTTTGGCAAGGGTGAATTTCAGGATTAACTCTAAACTGGCTAACCGCGTCATGCAACCAAAATTTATGTGACAAAGTCATGAATGCCAAATAGTAGTCTCATTACCACTGCAAACATGGTTCACAACATTATTACACAAATCTGAAAGAGATAGGCGGAACAAGCCTCCGCACACATAGCTTTTACCAACAAATTGTCCACACTTGGACACTACAAATTTATTAGACTCAAATACCAGTCTAAAGTCATCTCTACACAGAAGAGATCCACTGACGAGATTCTTATTGATAGATGGTACATGATGCACGTTCTTCAGTTGCACAATCTTCCCCGAAGTAAACTTCAGATCGACCGTACCAACACCATGAACAGTGGCATGTGACCTGTTCTCTATTAGAACGGCTGAATCCCGAGTGACCTGGTAAGAAGAGAACAATGAAATATCAACACACACATGTATATTAGCACCAGTGTCTATCCACCAATCGGTAGATTGACATACAGAAAGAACAATAGGTAAATTACCATATCCTGATGTTCCCGTCTCAGTAGTACCAACAACAATATTAGCAGACTTGGAATTATGCCCTTGCTGATTCTTCCCACCCTTGCGTTGGCTGCAATCCTTGGCCTAATGACCAGGTTCGCCACACACAAAGCAAAGGCCATCCTTTGTATTCTTCTTCTTCTTCTTGAAGCTAGTTGTTTGTGTAGTCTTGTTCTTGCCTTTGAACTTTTGAGCTTGGCCATTCTTCTTCTGCACCACATTGGCACTAGAATGTCCCTCATTACCTTTAGTGTGTGTATCTTTTACCCTCGCCTTCTCTTCAACATCAAGAGACACAATGAGATTTTCAACAGAAAACTCTTGTCTCTTGTGTTTCAAAGAAGTAGCAAAATTCCTCCAAGAAGGAGGAAGCTTGGCAATAATGCCTCACGGGACAAACTTGTCCGGTAACACACACTTGAAGTGCTCAAGCTCTGTGGCCATGGATTGTATCTCATGAGCCTGTTCAACTACAGAACGACTATCAACCATTCTATAGTCATTGTATTGCTCCATGAGATACAGTTCACTGCCTGCATCCGAAACCCCAAACTTGGCCTCGAGTGCATCCCACATCTCTTTCTCAGTTTTAATCACCATGTATGCATCAACTAACTTCTCACCAAGAACATTAACCACGACACCTTTAAAGAGGTTATCAGCAGCCTCGAACGCTTGCTCCTGTTCAGGAGTAAGTGTTCCTTCAGGCTTGCCATTTGCCACATGGAAAATGTTCATGGCAGTTAGCCAAAGCACCATCTTGGTGCGCCACCTCTTGTAATTCGCACCATCGAACTCAGAGGGTTTGAGCGCAGCAGCAAAGCCAGTTGACGAAAAATGCCTAGAATAAGGTTGTTTGATTGTTGAATATATAAGCATTTTTTGAATTACTTTAATCCAGAAATATGCTAGATAAATAATGGAAATTACTCTAGCCATTTTCACAAAGCAGGTAATCAAGAACACTATAGCCATAAGAATTTCTAGAAGGACAGAAACTAGCATACCTATCTCGGTGTTCAAGACTACAACAAATAATAAAGCTAACCAAGCAACAAGTGCGAGATAGCCATACCCAGATCCAGTGGAAGAAGCAGCAGCAGCAGGAGTCTTGATGAGGTCATCGTTCGTCATGGCGTAGTGGACGTCGTGATAGTAGTTGTGCAGTTGATGTAGACGTAGCAGAGAATCGGATGAAGAGGAAGCAACGAGCAGTCGCGCGAACGTTCCCCAAAAACCTTATTCGTCCTCGCTCGTGCAAGCCTTCAAGGACGAAAGTTCTGGAGGCCTACTCTCCCGTTGCGGCCGTACACGCGCCTCGCCGGAATGGAGATCGCCAGAGACACCAACAAACAGTAGAGTTTTGTCTTAGTTTATCGTAGAGAGGAGAGGAAAGGAGAAGAACCAGTTCTCTATTCTTTTTGATAGCCAAAAACAAAGAGGCCAAAGGCTTTTAATTCGCCAAGAAAACGGTCGCCATTGATTCGCTATCAACCAGTGTTAACTGCAGCCATTACTCACTAGTAACTGAACTGTTACTACCAGTCGTCCATTAATGTCATTTACTACGAGTTGGTGCGCTTCGATTTTCAAATAGATAAAGAAAAACGTGCCGCACTGACACGCCACAAGACGCATGCACTTGTACTTGTACACACACACACACACACACACACACACACACACCGCAACACACCGACTCATAGTAAATGACATTAACGAATGGCTGATAGCAACGGTTCAGTTACTAGTGAGTAATGGTTGCGGTTAACACTGGTTGATGGCGAATCAATGACGACCGTTTTCTTGGCGAATTAAAAGCCTCTGGCCTCTTTGTTTTTGGCTATCAAAAGAACAGAGAACTGGTTCTTCTCCTTTCCTCTCTTCTCTACGAAAGACTAAGACAGAACTCTACTGTTTGTTGTTGTCTCTGGTGATCTCCATCCCGGCGAGGCGTGTATACGGTCGCACCGGGAGAGCAGGCCTCCGGAACTTTCGTCCTTGAAGGCTTGCACGAGCGAGGACGAATAAGGTTTTTAGGGAGCGTTCGCGCGACTACTCGTTGCTTCCTCTTCATCCGATTCTCTGCTACGTCTACATCAACTGCACGACTACTACCACGACGACCACTACGCCATGACGAATGACGACCTCATCAAGACTCCTGCTGCTGCTGCTTTTTCTAGTGGATCTGGGTATGGCTTTCTCGCACTTGTTGCTTAGTTAGCTTTATTATTTGTTGTAGTCTTGAACACTGAGATAGGTATGCTAGTTCCTGTCCTTCTAGAAATTCGTATGGCTATAGTGTTCTTGATTACCTGCTTTGTGAAAATGGCTAGAGTAATTTTCATGATTTATCTAGCATATTTCTGGATTAAAGTAATTCAAAAAATGCTTATATATTCAACACGATCCTCATGTTTTTTTCTTACAAAAATGGCACCATAGACGTGTCTCTATACGCCACGTGTCCTCCACTGTGAAACCCTTGCTCGAACGCGCCATTTTCCGTGCACCCGTAGTCCAGGCGTGCGAGCGACCACCAAGTAGCAAAGCCAGGCCAGGAGTGTCCGGAGATGACCTTGTCCGCGCGGGAGATGTCGTTTCTACCCCGGAGTCACCAACCGTTTTTCCTGTCAACTTTATTCCATGTCAATCGTTTTCGTTGTCAACTTTATTCCTTCTCAACTCACCAACTTGGATGTTCATGCATGCAAATCGCGCGGCGGGAGGGGGAATCCGATTCCCTCTGGTTGCTTCACGATTGATCGTGGTTCGCTTTGCGCGAGTTTAAAGTAGGAGACGATGGCAAGACGCTTCACCAAAACTCAAACTCACTCGCTCGCTCATTCTCTCATTCTGATTTGCTCTCTTGATTGCATTTTCGGAGATAATTAAGGATTATTTAAAACTGTCATTAGCGGCCATATTAGCAGGTATTTTTTTGGTCGTACATATTTTGTTTATGAACCGTGTAGTTAGTTACTTAGTCGTAGTTAATTACTCGTAGTTAATTAGTTGTGCTTATTTAGTGGTAATTAATTTAGTCATTTTCATTTTTCCACAATTATTCGTGGCATAGTTAATTAGGTACTAATTAGTTAGTGTTAGTTAATGAGTCAGTCCTAACTAAGATTGTGGTATTGAATTACTCGGATTAATTTAGTCGTAACTAATTTAGTAATACTTAATTAGTCATAATTAATTGGGTCGTAGTTAATTAGTGTATATTAGTTTGTTGTCTGCATTAAGTCGTAATTTTTAATTTCTAGTAATGCATTGTCATTATTAATATATCCACTAATAAACTGTGTTTTTCATCTCTCGCAAGCCATGTCTTTATCGGAGCTACCAGAACACTTCTACAACGAGCATCATTGGTGTAAGTTGTGGATCACTGGGGACGCAGATGGCCGTCCACCCCTCGTGCTTCAGTCCAAAAGGCATTACTGGCAACTCGACATTCGCTATGTCTCAATCGTTCGGGATACGGGCCTGTTGCCCTTTGCAAGGTTGCTCTTTGTCGGGCGCGTCTTCACCCTGGATAGTAGTCTGATGTCGGCACTTGTCAATAGGTGGAGACCCGAGACATACACCTTCCACTTTCGGTGGGGAGAGATGACGACCACTTTCCCGGATGTCTCATTCTTGGCTAGTCTCTCGATCAAGGGTGAGCCATTTATTTCAGGCCGTCTGCTGGTGGACTAGAAGGCCTGATTGGGGGATTGATTTGGCATACCTATTCCGGACAGCATCCGTGGTGTTCCTCGGACATGGCTGAGGAATTTTAGTCAACGCCCGCCGGATGCACCTCACGAGGTTGTTAGGACGCACCTCGTCGCTTACCTTCTTCATCTCTTGGGTTTGGCCCTATTTCCCACCACACAGGGCGATTGGGTGTACCCTAGCTTTGTTCACATCGTCGAGTCTTTGGCTAACGCGAAGGCTGGGGCGATGTTGGGGTTCAGCCGTCCTCTGCGCCACATACAGGGGGTTGTGTGACGCTTCGTGGCGTGACACCGATGTGAAACTATTCCTTGCCGCTTGCTACGTGCTCCTCCAGCTGTAGAGTTGTGAGTACTTCCCTGTTGGGCGGCCCTCCTTCGGGAGAGCAGTTCACCCGTATCCTCGAGTTGCGCGACTTGATCGACGGGCCCACTATAGGCTACTGGTGGACTGCCGCCTAGTTACGCTAGGCCTAGGACAGACCGGCGAGGCTTGAGAGGCACTAGTTCTGTAATAACATCGCCAAACAGTGCTATTTAGGCTAAAAACTCTAGCTCGACCTAGCTTGGCCCCATTTTTGCGGGCTTGGGCCCTGATTTCCAACATGCAAGCCTAGCCCGAAGCCCAAAAGGCTGTTAAAATAAATAAATGGTTAAAAACATTGTTTTTATTCATAAAACAATTAAAAACAATAGTTTAGGGGGGGGGGCGGGAAGTAATTTTTAGTTTTTAAAATTGTAAAAACAGGAAAATGTGTTTTTTAAGGCTTTGGGTTGGGCCTCGAGCTTGACGTATGTCGGGCTAGGCTCGGACCTGACTATTCAATGCCAAGCTTTTCTAGGCCTGACCCGACACAGTGATTGAATAGGTCTAATGCTAACTGAAGAATTAATTCAGGCCTTGTTTGCAACGCAGAGATTCCGTAGGAATTTCAAAGAGAGAAAGCATTCATCCTGCGAGGACGTGATATTTCTTATGAAAATCATATGTTTTTTTTTTATCATATGCTTGTTCGTATTGTGCTCATTTTATGATATGTAATTTTAATGTACATGTCTCTTTTTTTAAAGAGTGCATGTCAAGAACATTAGGACTCTATTTAGCAGATTATGATAATCTTGTTTCCGATAACTGTTTTTAATTATTATTATTATTTGTGTTTGGTTAGCATTGTTGTTTTTTTTAAACCAGGTTGCAAATGAGCGTAGTATTATATTCCAAATAACACTTTTTTATATAAGAGAGAGTATTCCAAATAACATAATAAAATGAGTGAAAATTTGAGGGGGAAAAACTGTCAAATAACATAATTTGTGTACCTTTAATACGCACCAAAACAACTAAACGGTAGACTAGGGGCCTGTTTGGTTGGTGCCTGCATTTCATGTCTGAGAAAAAGTGGTAACTGAAGGTAGCCTGAAAAGCAGATGATTTTTGCCTGGCCAGGCAAACCTGAAGATGAGTTGTTTGGTTGGAAGACTGTGCCTGGAATTGATGAATAAAAAATAGACCGTTGGATTGAAAGAATTAAGAGTGGATGGAGCTGCCTGGGAAGCAGGCTCCCAGCGCTGCTTTTTGCCGCCGGAGCCGCGGCTGCCGCCAAGCCTGCAGCGGCGCGATGAGCAGACAGCACACAGGAGGTCCTCCAGCCAGTCAAATTGCTAGCAGGTAGCGATCCAAACACCCCCTAGATGCACTACCAGGCAGTAGTCTAGTGTTGCATCTATCTGTTCGTCGTGATTATAATAATCAGCAAAGCATGCATCACTTTCATAAAACATTTTTAGCTACGGATTATCGAAGTTCTAACTATGAGCAACAAATGTTCCGCTCTTCTTTTAGATGGTTAGTTCTACTCTCTCTCTCAAGTTGCAAATACGATTCTTAAGCAAAATTGCTCAAGCCATTAGTTTCAGGGGGAAAAAAACTGTCCTAAAAAAAGTAAAAACTGGTCAAGCCCATCCATGGCCAGCCCGGCCTCAAGTTAGAGTTTCCTCCTCTTTGGGCCGAAGATAGGCGTATTTATTAATAGGCCTATTATAGTTTGGGCCTTGGCCGTCATCTCTGTTAATGTGTGTGAATTTTGTTTCTTCCTCTCCTTTTTGTAGGCTGGGGGCTTAGGAAAATCTTCCTCCTATCTTTTAAAAATATTTTAAAGATAATTTCTCCTTAACTTTATTTCTAATTCTATCCATTTAGTTACGCCATGACTCGTGACGTGACCAAACTATTCTATCACGCCACCGACCACGGCATGACCAAACATGCCACGATAGCTCTCCGAGCCAACACACGTTCGTTTTTAGGCTAAGTCCTATCACATCAAGAGGAGTGAGTGACAGTACTTGTTTGCTAAGCCGAGATCTGTGGCGTGACAACATATTTTTGTCACGCCACACGTTATGGTATGATCAAAGAGGTCAGAATTAGAAATAAAGTTAAGACGATGTTATCTTTAAAATATTTTTTAAAATGGATTAAATAATAATAAAAAGTTCGCTCTATCCAGCTTCACCGAAATTATGTTACTGCGAGCTTTTGGATTTACTTTCTCCTGCCGGATAAATCTTACCAACCACTGTTCAAGCAGAAATTAACAGAGGAATTAAGGTGTTATATTTTGTGCGCTTGCTCTGCGTAAGAATACATGCTGTAATCTAAATTCATAAATCAAATATGCATTAGTACACTAAAAAAACTTGCTAGTTCAATGTATGTCGCTCTGGCTTAAATTCCAACGGCACCGTCGTATCAATCAAGCATAAACTATTTCCAGCATCCCGACAGTATTTTAGTAGCTCGCATGCGTTAGTTGTGCTTGTCCCAACTGGTTATCTAATTATATCTTATAGGGCAGATTTGGAGATGCTAATCATGCATATTGGAGCTCCTGAAGAAGCTAATGATCTGACCATCTGATTTTTAAAACCTTCATTTCTTTCTGCAATCCCAAATCCTATGTAATCTAATTCTTGGATTTCGTAGTCGTGGGCAGCTCTTGTACCTGCCCTGCTTGGATTCCAATCAGAGTGCATACCATTAATCTAACAAATCATCAATTCTTGAATTGGATGATACTTGACAAATAATTGGATTGCAATCTTGTCAAAAGATACTGGGACAAATTAAAACTAGTTCCTCCCATACCGCTCTATCTTGATTATGACATAACGACATGATGTCCATTTTTTTCCTTCTGAAACCATTCTTTTTTGTAACTTATGTTAAACTACTCGGACCTGCATTTTGCGTTGCAACTGACACGACTTCTGTTGCAGTCCCGCAGAATATTTTATTGTTGCGTGCTCAATATTGACAGATTTTATGATGTGCATTTTGCCATCAATCGTTGAGCACTCACCAACGGCAACAGAATGGAAAATGTAGATACTTTGGTCCTAGTATAGGGGATGAATAATTGGTATCATTGTCGAAGAGTTTAGAGAGTTAGCTCTTTGTTTTGCAAAAGTTGGTTTGCTGTCAGGAGACAGGCAGTCTGACCGGCCATAGGGGTAGTCTGATCGGCCTTGCAGGCGATCTGATCGGCCGGGTGGCAACGGTACAACTTTGGGGAAATAGACACCAAACACTTGTGTGGGAGTGTTTGGGCATGTGTTTGCACCAGGTGCCATTGAAAATATAAACGGACGCGGAACTAGATAGAAACTAGATAGAAAGTTCAGAGAGGAGTGTTTTCTGGTTTTGGAAAGATGTCTGGCCGGTCAATCCATGGCGATTAGACCGCTGGCGGTCAGATCTGTGCCTTCTTACCGGTGGGGACGGTCAGACCGGCTAGGTGGTGGCGGTTTGACGGGCCGTGGTGGTTCAGTACACGAGAGGTGTGTTGAATTTTGGAAATTGAAATAAGGTCATGGAATTATTGCATATATGTTGCAGGATGCATGTTTTGGCTAATGTGGGTTAAGTTGCGAAAACTTGTGCTTGGAATCGAATTCTTAGTCTATTATTGCGTAGTGAAGCTTAGAGTCAACTACGGTCAACGATGAAGATGGTCAAGGCTTGGTCTGGTCAAATCAAGGTTCAGAACGATCAACAATGTCGGGTGAAGTGGTTAGTCTCAAGCAAGGCACAAGATGGACAAGGGCAGAAAGTTTGGTGCAACGGGTTGCATCAAGTGGCTTGAGCTGGTGCAAGTGTTGAGGCGGTCCAGTGGGAGCCGGATTAGAGAGAATTTCTAGCATGAGGAAAGCCATTAATGAATTTACGTGTGGCGAAACATGGGAGTACTTCACAGGATTGGACTCGGTCAAGGATGGAAGGATCGAGAAGGAGTATTGTGATATCTTCACCAAAATACCGGATTAGTGACCTTGGAGAAACTGCAGCGTGTGACGACGCAAAGGAGAAACGATTTAGGTCATGAGGAGGATAAGATTACGAAGAGACGGATTCAGGAGCGTCGAATCGTCATCCGATTTGAAAAGCGTGCATGAGTGAGAGACACATTATGGCTTCTCTATAGTCCTGGCCTCCACTATATAATTGGTGGTACAAATTTTGCACACCAAGGAAGCTTAGGAATCATAATTTGAGATTTGGGTTAGAGTGGAGAGAAGAGAGGAGGCTAGGATTTGAGAGATATATTGAGAGAAAACTTGTGGGATTGAGTGCTCATGAGTAAGCTTTTATCCTCCATGATGGAGTGGCTGTAAATCCTCAATTCCTCAATATCAATCCAATTAATTTCGTGCAAAGATGATTTATCTCTTGTTCTTTCCCTATTTCTTGAGATTTTGGGTTCTTGTGTTCTAGGGGGTTTTACTTTGGTCTTTTGCTATGATTTAGCTTGTTAGGACTTGTGGAAATTGATTTAAGGTAATCTTGATCATATTTAATCGACGAGTATGTATTTGGATCAAGTTTAGGTTTTCACTCGCTTTTAAGGATTTTTTAAATAATCTATTTTTATTCTAAATACGAAATAATACCGCTTAATTTTTTTTGAAATAATCTCTAGTCGTAATGCGGTTGGGCGACTTACTAAAGTCGCCAACCAAGGGCGACATTGAACGTTCGAGGCATAGTCGCCATCATCAGCGTCTGGCGATCAAGTCGCCATCTGATATGGCGACTTGATAACTATAAAATCATGCATGAACTGTCGCCATTCCAAATAAAATCGTGAGAAAAGAGGAGAGGAGAGGAGAGGAGAGAGAGGAGAAAGAGAGGAAAAGAGGAGGAGAAGGAAAGAGGAGGGAAGAAAAGGAGAAGAGGAGGGAAGAAGAGGAGCGCGTGGGTCGGTAAGTTTTGATATTACTTTGTATAAGTTTTTTTTAAACCATGGTAGGTTAGCAATCAACTTTATGTGTAATGACATATTGTTAGCAAATATCTAGAGATGGCATAATTAGTTAGTAACCATGGTGCGTTAGCAAATGTTGAGAGATAACATGAAGGAAAAATGAGTTAGTAAAAATAAATTTAGTTGTACTATTCTGCGTCTTTGTGCTAATTGCGTATATGTTACTTTTCTAAATGCTAGTTTATAGAATGATAAACATGTCGATAACGCGTGCATTCGCAAATGCTAGTTTATAGAATGTTAAATACACGATACATGGTTCGAAACACGTAGGATTATCAAACATGTCAAATTTTAGTTGTCTTGTTATGCGTCTTTGCGCTAATTGCGTCTGATTTGCTAGATGAATGATAACATGTTACTTTTAGAAATGCTAGTTTATAAAATGATAAACATGTCGATAACTCATGCATTCGCAAATACTAGTTTATAGAATGGTAAATCTGCGATACATGGTTCCAAACACGTAGGATTATCAAACATGTGAAATTTTGTTTTTTTCTCCAAAGCTTCACGCATTATAAATACGCATAGTAACGATGATGTAATAAATATCTACAATCCATAGCGATCGGTATAGGCGTTAACGTAATATAGCCTTCGTAGGAAAAATTGTGTCATTGTGTTGGGGCAAAGTGTTTAGGTGGCACTACTGAACATATCAAATATGATTTATTTCCCATTGGAATATAATTTAAATGCGTAAGTAATATGAATGCTTTTAATTTCTTAATTTGCGGTATGGCTCAAGACCACGGTGGTTCGGATTGGCATTTGATTACGCTAGACCGGTTAAATCGACGTCTTGAGACCGCTGCGAGCCGTCGTGTCGCATCCGGTTGGCGGGCGGACGCCTTGGTGAGTTGGGGTGGTTCAGACGCGGACACCCGGCGGCTTGGAGACTAGACCCACGCTGGGTAGAGAGGTTTGTCCGTAAACTTTGTAACTTTTTGTGTCGTATCGCACTTTGTACTTACGTCTTCGTGCTTTGTAGGCCGAGCCGCTCCGGTCTTCTACCGCCAGACGGATGGTTGAGGCCACCGAAGAGGGCGGCGGTAAATCGGCCGATTTACGGGGAGGTTCAGCCGGTCCGGGCGGTCACGACGCTTCCCGCTCGACCGATCGCTCATGGTTGTCTTCTTTGTCTTTGGCGCGACGGGCGTCTTGGCGACGCAGAGAAGCTTCGTCTTCGACGTGTTCGTGGAGGACTACGCAGATGCACGTGGTGATCGCCAGATTCGGCCTCCGCCAAGTTGTTCCAGATTCCGTCGGGCGAGGGTGCCCGAGTCGACCCATGCGTAAGTTACATGCAACACTGTTCACATATGTTTTGACATTTCCGTAACGTTTGCTTCCAATTGCAATGCTACGTTTGCAGCATAGTAGGAGGGTGGCACTAGGGCGCAGATGGCCGGGCAAGATGGGCCGTGGGTAACGATGGCGAAACGCCCATGAGGATCTGTGTGCCGATGATGGCCGTCTGACCCAGCGTCTGACGAGTACCTTCACCGGTATGCCGCAACACGCACCAGTAGGTGCATGTCGTCGACCCTCCCCTTCGCGTGCAGCCAGCGACCGACGCCTACCCTCGTGACTTAGCGCGGAATGTGCACCTCGTGGTAAATGAAATCGTGTTTGAAAATGTCTTCGTCATTATTACAGATTATAGGTTTGGCGCTTTGACATACTCCTTGCGAGCGGAACATCAACGTCGGGGTTGCGGCGACGGACGGTCGATCCTGGGCAGATCGGCATTGGTCGCGAGGTCACGCAGCGACGAGCTAGTGCGGTTGTTAAATCGGGCCCTCTGATCGGCGAAGCGTCGTGGCCTGACGTCATGCAACCTGACGGCAGAGAGGTGGCCTCGTCGATCAGGGGAGGTGGGCTCGTCGGTCCGGAGGTGGCCTCGTCGGTGCATAGGTCGAGGACGCCGTGTCCTCACACCCCACTCGGCGAGCTCGGGAGGGCACGTCCACGTGGCGCGCTTGCGCCAAGGCCAAGCGTCTGTTGCTCACGCCGCCTCTGTTGCGCTGCGCTGGGCAAAGCTGGAGGGTCCGGGTGGGCACGTGGGTACACCCCACCGCCACAATATATTCTCACCCCGACCCTCCGGACGAGACGGTGGGTATAGCATCCCGCAAAGATATCGCCCAACGAAGTCGTTTGCTCTGTTCAAGTTGGCGATCGTCGATTTTTGGTAGAGACTAACATTATTTGCCATGCGGTACTTTTGTAGAGCGGCGGTGTCTTCTCCCCGACGAGGGCGTGCGAGGGCGTGGATCTTTACTTGCGGAAGCACCCGGACGCGGACGGTGGCGGTGAGCTCGCACTGTCGGCGTTCTTTGTTGAGCGGCTTAGCGGGCCTCGGTGATCACACAGGTGGAGTCGACCCCGGACCACGGATCGCCAGGGCTCTGGCGCCTTTCCTGTCTGGGCCGGACTAGGCACCGCGCCGGAAGCCCAAGCGGGGACGTCTTGCTGGGCGCGGACCGGGTGTGGGACGTGGCGACGATGGAGCGGGTGCTTCGCGGGTGGCGCAGCGGGTGGCGAGGGGGGTTTACGTCATTTGTGTTTACGTATTGTCTTTCGTAGGAACTATTACGTCATTTGTGTTTACGTATTGTCTTTTGTAGGAACTATTACATGGTTGTCTATGCATTCCATCTACCATTGTTATATAACTTGTATTTTGTGTTGACGTATTCTCCTTCGTAACGACTATGATATGGTTGTCTACGCATTCCCTCTACCATAGTTCTATTACTGCCAAGTCGTGCACGTGTCGCTCAACCATTGGGCCAGCACTTCCTGCCAAGTCGTGCAACGGTTCAGCGACTAGTCCACGTGTCGCTCAACCGATTGAGCAAGACTTCCCGCCAAGTCGTGCCATTGGAAAAGTGGTCCTTCTTGCACGACACGGACGGCGCAAGGTATGGCATAATGACCACTAACCTTGCAGAGGTGTACAAGCCCAGGTTATTAGGGCCTCCGTTGTCGACCTCTTGTCGCCATTGTTGAAGGCGTTACGCATGGTACAATCGGATATTTCAGGGAAAGACATGCAATCGGCACTTCATGCGCCAACCCACGACCCTATTGCTCAAGATTAGTACATACATGCGAGCCAAGACCGAGAAGGCTCGATCGCACACGGTCTTCGTAATGGGCAATCTGAGCATCGATTCGACGTGATCCTCCGAGACAGAGCGGATTCGAACGCTCGGTCTCTTGTTACCCATGAGGTATGCCTTGGAGACCATGTGAATGAACCTAGTCGCACATGCAACAAGCTAAAGCTTCTTCACAAGCCATGCTCTCATGTTCTCGCCGTGTGGGACGATCCGCATGGACCCATTTAACTTTGTATCTGAGTACTTCATGAAGGAAAAGGTTCAAGAGTGTGGTCTTGGCGAGCTAAGAGGCTTCGGGGTTGTCGGTAACTTCTCCACATTGGATATTGCAAATAGGACTTGGGTTCCAGATCTAGACCTATTGAGAGGGGAAGAAGTCGCTTTACAGAGTCGTCGCATTCGAACGATATGGACGAAGGGAAGCCTGCGGTAGACGGGTAGCGTTCCGCCGCCAGAAGGGCACACCTTGTCGAAACTTGCAAGGCGCTGGCGACACGTAGGAACTTGTATTACATTTCCTACTCTGTTGTAACTTGTAGTTCGATCGAACTTTGGTTCTTGTAAGCAAATGCCGAACTAATTGTGTCGTAATTGTACTTTGGTTCTTGTAAGCAACTACCCAACCGCTAGTATGTTTTATCTTAATTCTATCGGATAATATGGAATAGCTTGGTTTTCGAACTCGTTCATACATTGCATATTTCTTCGATGCATATAACTTAAAGCACGCGACACATCAATACAACATGTCAACTCAATAAAAGGCAACCGCAATAACGCGCGTCCACCATTTCGTTACATGCTTTAGGAGATTGAACATAAGGCAACCCACATATTTACGTACCCTTCATATTCTACTTAAAATAAGAAATGCAGACCAACCAACGTTGTCACCACACTTTTATCTTTACAAAAATAACATCATATAATACGATTTGCTAAATACAATACCTACAAAATGTAATATCTATTTTAACACAATTGTTCCAATTGGGTTTACATAATTGTGAGTTTAGAGCTTAAATCGCCTAACGGTTGGGCGACTTTAACTAAGTCGCCCAACGGTTGGGCGACTTGCACTAATGTCGTACATCCGTTTGGCGACTATACCCATGAGGCTCTAGTCGCCCAATGGGACTGGCGACTAGAGATTATTTCAAAAAAAATTAAGCGGTATTATTTACAGATTTCGAATAAAAATAGATTATTTACAAAAAAATTCCAGCTTTTAATCACTCTTACACTCAATCAATAAATTTTTGGAATCTTGGCTATGATCATATAGATCTTCGATTTGAATAGGTTCCCAACCTTCTTGTCGAGTTGTGTCTGAAATCTCAAGTGACTTAACTTGTAGATCAAAAGTTAGGTTTGTCAGTTCAAGGAGAGGTCAGACCGCCCGAGGGTGTTTGGTAGGTGAGCTTCTTGAATTCAATTCAATTCTTCCGCTGTGAGTTGTAGAGCTTGGTCTTCATAGTTTTACATAACTATTGGGGAGAAAAAGGAGTAGAATTCCATAATGAAAAAATGAGCTCTTATTTACCTCCTCTAGTCGCTAAAAGGGCCCAAGAGAAAAGAACAACATATATAATACAGCTGTTGGTATATGCTCTCAACTTGCATGCAAGTTGCAACTGCACACATGCATTCCTAGAATCTAGATAGACCATAGAACTCCAACCCTCTAATTTTTTGGCCGACTGAACATGAGAAACACTTGGCGTATTAGGTGCGAGGTTACCTTTCTACAGTGAGCGTATGAATTGAAATCTGAGCCATTCGATCAGCGTGTGCGAACAGTATCATTTACTTACATGATCCAACAAACGCAGTTCCTCTCATGGATCCAGCATTGCTCAAGAAAGAGAGCAATCCAACAGGCCAACTATACTAACTACTAACTTCCTGTATGGATAAGAGAAAAAAGGATAAAAATAAATAAAAAGGAAACAAGCTAAGGGGGCATGTGAGCTACATATATATGTTTAGTCATGCGCCAATTAACGTCTGGTAGGTGAAGCATCCATCATTCATACGGAACTTCTCGTCAGTGCAACAGACTGTTGCTCATTCCATGGAACGACTTAATCGATCCATGGGCGAGGTGAGATGAGATGACACCAACGAATCAACCTCCGACAGGAAAGTGTAATGTCACGGAAAAAACCTCACCGGCCTATTGGAATTTGTACTTTGCATACCGAAAGTTTTTCTTGGACATGATTAACATCCTAGAAACTAAACATGAAATTATTTTTGATATTTTTCTCTAGGGACCTATTATTATCCACATTTGCGAGGATTGGCACCATATCCTTGCTTAAAATTAACCATGTGCGCACCGCGCTCTGAACCAGGTCTTATGATGATCATGGAAAACAATTTTGGCAAAATTTTGGTGATTTCGCCCTGTTCGAAATTTTTATGAGAAGAAATTTCAGTGATTTCGCCTCCCTCCGAAATTTTTATGGTTCGTTCAAAAAAATTCGGAAATATTTAAATTTAGACGAATTACATCCTAAATTTGGCAACATTTGAATTCGGACAAAATTCGGTCAAATTTCGTCTGGTTTCAAAACCCGACGAAATTTTCAACTAAAATTTCGGTGATTTTGGCCCCCCTCCCCCATTTTTTTTTTTTCAAAACGAAATAGTGTTCCCGGATGAGGATTAAGGTGCGTATCGTTTCTTTAATTTTGAGGACAAATGAGTGCATCATTGAGCAGTCAATTTATGCAAAATCTAACTAATTTTAAACCTCGTTTTTACAGGGTGACTAGTTACTAGTAGCACTTGTTGCTTTAAATTCTAGTATTAATCAGATACTTGCCAACTGGAACTAGGGATTCCAAAGCTATACGGTTTTATAAAATAAAACTAGCAGCTACATGGATCAATTGAACAGTGAAAAAAACCATTAATTTGCACCTGTTTAGTAAGGATGCTAATGTACAGTAGATTTGCGATATAATCAATTAGTACTTGGAAAAAGGCACAAAAACATTAATTGTCTTTTCGAAGTTTCGGCAGAAAATAGTCTAGTTTCTGTTTGATTCTCTCTTCGAAGTTGGGAGCTTGGACCGACAAGCTTTCAGGAACCAATCTAGTTTTGGTATCTGAAAACCTGAAAGCACTGTATCGATCAGGCCATGGCTTCAATTTGTTTGATGGAAACATGAACATCCATGACTTTTCACAATTGAGACTGGATTATTGTTCCTGAATTAAAATATTGGAGAACATTGACATCTAAACTCATTGATCTTTTGGATTATTTCGTTACAGATTTCCCAACTTGTTGCGATTTTTAATCAAGACGGCTGAAGAATATTCTATAAACCATCACGGGTGCAAGAACATGAAGTTTTGTATTGTTCAGGCCGGGCGCCCAACTGCTCAAGACGTGGATTTGATATGATATCTCACATACGCTACCAACCGGAATGCCGTGCACATGGATAGGACTCTCTTTTCATTTTGAGTTCATTTTCCCCCTATACTTCTCCATGTCCTGCAAGAGGCTATTTTTGTTCCACTTGTTGCTACCTTGCCGTGTACAATGTATTACACTGATTGAAGATTCAGAGCAGAGTGATTAATTAGTTTTCAAGTTATTCTTAAAAATGAAAAGGCACTGGCTAAGTAGGGACTAGGGAACCTATTTATATTGTGGATTAAGAATTCGTGACGACCAAAAACCGTTAGGGTAAAAAGAAAATTCGTTAGGAATAACTTCCCTAACGGCCTCCTGTCAGGCAATAACCCTCATGCATACGATGATGCGGAAATTCCATTTGCCAGACATGTCACTGATGAGAACATCAACCCTAAGAATGCAACCACTACTTCGACCCGCTACACTGCATCCTCTACTTCAACCACGTTTTCTCTAATTGGACATTCGGCTACTTCAGTTCCATACTTCCCAATTGGATCTCGGCCGAGCTACGTCTACTCCTACGAGCCGAGCTACTTCTACTCCATCGGGTCGTATTACGTCTATATGCCATGCATGGTGCTGCGTCACCTATTGTTGGCCCATGGGCTATGTAATGTATTGGCCGATTTGGCCCATATGGTAGTCGGCCACCCTAGGCAGTGTAACACCTAGCTCTCTACGGAAGCCAAGATGTAACTAAGACTTACCAATCCAAAACTAAACCTGCAATTAACTTAAGTAATTCAACAACGAATGGCAGTTAGACATCGATTAAATATTACTACTAATAGTACTAACATAGAAATTTCAACAATGAGACTAAACTCAAAGCCACAGATAAAACATCACTATCAAGGTTATAAGCACTATAAATAAGTTCCAACAAGAAATAGGCATCATTTAATATCTGAAGTTATGAAAAGAACCAATTGGAGTACCAGCAGATCAATTATTACAATATTTGAGTCTCATTTAAACAAAGTAATAGAAGTATTATTTGACAAATACAATTGAATATTACAAGAAACATCAAATCAAAGACAATACATTCTCAATATATCGAATACACAAGAAATGCTATGTACTTGATGAAAATATGAATGTGACATCCACTTCTCTTCTGCATATACCGGTATAGCCAGTAATACATCCGTCGGTGTTCACTCAGGCCTGTATTATATAAAATGCGGGGATCCAAAACCCGTATGAAGAATCTTTCATATGGGGATCTAGCTGCCCATATTGGAATGATGGGGATCTCAATACCCACTCCCGTGGGTGAGGCATGAATGATTGAAATGAAGGAAATAAAATGAATGCATTCTCTCATAGTAACAACTTTGATATTACCAATAAACAGAATCATGTAAAGGAAGGAAATACTCATAATTCATAAAAATTAATCATGTCATAATCATATAACCAGATTGAACAATAACCATACAAGGCGATCCAATTTGTACTTGCCTTTCGCGTTGCAACACGTTCGATGGTAAAGAAGTTGCAACTAATCCCAATGTCACTCCTCCTATAAGAAGTAATTTACTCAAAACAAGTTTTTGACAAAAGGAAACAACGCTAATTGCAACGCTCTCATCCACACTCCCAAAAACGCATACTTCAAATAAATAATCTACTCAAAGGAAACGACAAACTAACAGTAATTCAAAACTGGATAGCGATCTTCTAAAATACGTATCTCCCAATCTACTTATCATAAAAATCTATTTTCAATCTCTCTAGAAATATTATGACTTGGTCAGCAAAATTTAAGTTGGCAAGATCTCTTAATTCCGCTTTAACTAAATTTAACACGCAGATGGATAACAATGACAGAAACTGAGCGACAATCTGGACAACAGCCTTAAAATAGTTATAACTTTCACTAGAATGATCCAAAAATTGTGTTCTTTATCATTATGGAAAGCTAAGAGAATTTCCTACAAAAGTCATGTTGGTGGACAATCCTGATTCAGTAATTAAGAAGTTCTAATATGCCAGCTACTACGACTGCTATAACTTGATGGGGTTTCTGGACAGCAACATTGCGAATATCATAACTCACAAACTATAACTCCAAATACTATGAACTCAGATCTTACAGAAACCTAATGAAATGTCCTACAATTCTTCAGGAGATGATGAACCCTAATTTCGCAGTTATCAATTTCAAAACTACAGTACGACGAACAGCAGTAAAAACCCGATCTACTACCCGAAACAATCGTATGGAAACAAATTAAACACAAACATCAAAGAACTAAGAAATCACCCTTGAAAACCCACTGTGACTCGCTGAAATCCCCGCGAGAAACTCCTCTCCCCTTCCTTCTCTCTCTTCCTCTTCATTTCTTCTTCTTCCTTCCTTCCTCTCCTTCCTTTCTTCTTCTTCTTATTCCTTCCTCTCCTTCCTTTCTCCTTGTGACGACCCAATCCTAGGGCACCCGAGAGATCCTTCAGGACCTCTGGAAAGTCCATCAGGACCTCCCAGGAGGTCCATAAAGGACCTCGCGGACAGTCCACCAAGACAACCCAGGAGGTCCAGCAAGACCTCCTAGAGGTCCAGGAGAACATGACCCGAGAGAGAGTCTTAGAACCAGGGAGCACCCACGACCTGCCATAGCCACACTTAGGAACAAACGAGGAGGTCCGAGGGCTCACCAAGACCACCCACGACCCTCCGGAGGAGGTCGTGGAGATCTGGGACTTCTCGTAACCTCACACGCCATCCCTTTGTGAGGACATAGAGGTCGGAGCCCGCTCCAGGCCCTTCTGTGAAACTCGAGCTAGTCCCAAGGATCATGGCTAGCTCTTCACAAAGACAAACACATTGGTGGTGACATCCGAACACACCTTTATTCAAACAAAGCATTTACAAAGTTGTTTACAAGGTGGCCTTGGGCCAAACATAAATACATAAAAGCAAAAGAACTCAAAAGGGTCCATCAACACGCCACAGTAAATGACCGAGGGCATAACCTAGTCGCTTTGATCTTCTTCATCGACAAGATCTTCTCCCGCAAAGATTTCAATGAGCAAGAGTGAGCACAACAACCGTGCTCACAAGTTACACCCGTGGGTTAGCAACATGACATGCATAGATGGATAATCAAAGGATGGCATAATATGGTTATTTTGCACAAAGCCAATTTTCTTTCAAATACCATTACTAAGTTCCAAAGCAGATCTTTAATAGCTAAAATTCATTTAGCAAAGCAGTTTTTCAGTGGAGTAGCATTCATCAACGAATTGGTGAAGGATACCCTCCTGACATTAGGCTCCCTGCCCAAACCCATGGGATAAAATCCCAAAATCAGATTTGGTAAATCTTTTGGAAAACCCCAAAATCAACATCTAACTCCAAGTGGCCTTTGCCAGCATGTCCTTGACCGTGGACACGGCTATTCGAATAGATTTAACTCTGCAGAGGTTGTGCACTTTACCCACACGACATGAGTACTCTAGTTTGTCCGGCATTCGTCAATGCTACCTCTCACTTCCAAAGGTAAGAGATCTAGAGCTCATGACAAGACCTTTACAATGCCTTGCTCCACCACAGCCTCTCCTTGCTAAGGTTTCACCCCCCTGTGGATAGCAATCCGGCGGGAAGCCCCCTCTTGCACCAGTGGGAACAATAGGTTATAAAAGACCATTGGCCAAACAAGACCTCCCACACCTCCAATGGAGCAGCATATGGTAGAATTTTGCAAATTAATCAGCCAGGTCCCACGCCCCATTCTGGAGACATGTGGTTGCACGATTGTGGCATAGCCCATTATAGGCATGGCATTGGTCGCTCAAAGACCGGTCCTCAAATGACTAGGGCGACTTCCACAAACCCAAGGGCATCGATCTACCATAAAGGCACGATCCCGTGCATGAACTTGCACCAACCAAGCCAACCAATTCGCCCCAGTCCCAATCCATTTTCATTTTCCTTGCTTCCCCAGCAACATTTTCATCCTTCCATGATAACCCAATGTCATGGTAAAAATATTTTAAACAATATTTGGTTATGTTGGTAAAGATTTCCCCAAATCAATACTTTTGGTCTAAGCTTGACTAAGCACCAGTTTTTCAAATAGTTTTGGTTCACACTATTGCATGACCCAAGTTTGACCTAAAGGTGACAATGAGTTTAGTCCAAAGTCAACAGTGGCCATACAAAGGAAGTAGGTATAACTATGAATTTAAACCAGGTATTGAAATACTTGGTAAAAATAAGCATGCATTACACTTTGAAACCGAACATAATTAAGTTGAAGTATTGGGTGCAATATGATCAAGAGTGTAACTTGCCTTGCTCACTACTTTGAGATTCCTCCTCTTGTAATCCTCGACTTTCTCGAGTTTTCACACCTACAAGTATAAGAGGGCGCTTCAAAGAAGGCTCAAATGAAGATCCACCAAAGATCCAAATAAAGAATCAAGAGAACTCCAGAGAAATCTCAAAACCCAATTAACAAAAGAATATTGTATTTAGATTAGGTTCTTTTGGAGAAGGTCTAACTCACCAGAGGAGAAGGAGGTCTTTAGAAAAAGGCCCCAAAGGTATGACCTAAGTCATGCAGAGAGGTCCCGAGGCAATGGTGCTTGCACAAGGTCCAGAGAGGAGGTCCTCACCCGAGCACCATAGAAATCCCAAAAGAAGTGCACAAGAGAAGGTCATGTGAAGGACATGACCAGCTCAGCAGAAGTGGTGAACTCAAGAGTGGAGGAGATCATCAAAGAACTTACCGAGGACCGAAGCTATGGATGAAAGGGGAGGTCGAAGAACCAAGCTCTCCTGAAGGCCTCGATCCAAAACCGAGAGGGTGAAAATGGAGAAGGTGGAGTGGTGGAATTTCTTAGACAAGTTGTAGTCAAAGTGGTGAAGAAAACTAGAAATACACGAGTCCGTGATAAGTATAGAAATGGGTCAAAGGTAGGTGAGTGGCGGTGGCGGATGTCACCGCCACTCTGGACAAAAGGTACGAGGAAGGACAATGTATGTTGCTTGGGAAGGAACAAAGAAGTATGTCGAGTACAATTAAGTGACCCAATTCAAAGTAAACACCACGTATCGCATGTATTTAATGTGACAAGACACGCATTAAATGCCCCAAGATATTTACGTGGCGAGGAAATGAGAATGACCGAGGTCGCTCAAGTGGGGCCACCAATATAGGAACAATGGGTCAAAATAGGGATGTCTTGACCCACAATAGAGGTCCTCGAGGAGGTCTAAAGGTCAAGGAGGTCCAAACATGCAAAAGAAGTCTGGACATAGGAGGTCCCGACGGTCAGATCAACAAAGGAGATCCCGACGGTGAGGATCTCATCAAAGGAGGTCCGCGAGGAGGTCCCAAACCGCCTCTAAAAGCCACGGAAGGTCTTGGACAGAGGTCCAAGGAACTTCTAAGGAGGTCCCGTGGTTGAGATTAAAAGTGAATTGAGGTCTGGGCGGTTGGATCTCCAAAAAGAAGGTCCACGGCCAAGATCAACGTGCAGAAGAGGTCCGCGGAGGAACATAACGCACAGGGAGATCTAGACCATTGGATTGGAAATGGGAGGAGGTCCGACCGCCAGATCAAATGCGAGAGAGGTCCATGCGAGTGGTTCCAAATGGAAACGCGCACGTCCAAGTAACTCAAGGAAGATCTTCACTCCGATGTGGTAAGGTCAAGATGAACCCACAGAAAGTCCTTTCGGACAGGAAGAAATGTCGAGGTGGTTCATATGAACTCAGGAGGTCCGAAGACATACAAGAAGTTCATTGGAACACATGGAGGTCCAAATGAAAGGAGGTCTGGGCATTAAAAAGTGCCCAGATGACAAGAGGTCTAGACTTAAGAGAAGTCTGAACAGAAAAGAGGTTTGAATCTTAAGAGATTCAAACCAACAAAGAGGTCTAAATGACCAAAGTCAAAAGAACAAGCCCGGACGTAGAATTACGTCCAGTAAGGAAAGATCCAAGCCTCAGGGGAGGCTTAGCCTCATGTGTCACTAATGTGGTCTAGGCCGCAGAGGAGGTCTAAACCCACATATCCACAGGAGGTATGCTAGGGAAAGGTCTACATAGCATACCAAAAGAAAATCTCAACAGTTCAACCTCTCCAAACGAACCAACTCAGAACTTTTATTAAAATACAATAGTGTCAATTTATTTTACACATTTGAAAAGGATTTAGAAATTCAAGATGTTACACTCCTCTCCTCCTCTTGGCATAGCAAAGCAGGAAGGGATCACATAAGACTACATGCTACAAAGGCGATGGCGATCAGAGCAGGGTGCTAGGGTTTGGTTGATCCCTCCCCCTTGCCTTCTAGTGAACAGTTATGGGCCTTGGACCACAATAACCAGTTTTCTCCCTACTTGAAAAATGGGTTGGCGGCCCATTTCTTTCCCAAAATTATGAAATTTTCTTTCTAATTCTATTTAATTTCAGTACTAATCACTTATTTGTTTTATGTTTAAACGGGATATTACAGGCAGCACACACGGTTGCTATTCACGCGTGAACAGTACCATGAACAGTTCCCCCAACCCTCCTCTCTGTGGTCAACGCCCCACCCTGGGGTTTCCACCTCCTGGCGGCACTTCTTATAGAGGAGCCACCGCCCCTTTAGCAAAATTTAGGTTTTGTTATATTGAAATTTAGATTTGCTACTTTATATTTTGTCCTTTTGTTCGACGAGTTCAACAACGACATTGTTCTTCGGAACCCCACTTATCAATACAATCTTAATTCCTATTTGATTGTGCTTTTAGCAAGGTCGATAACAATCACGGAGTTGGTTCAGCAATTGCCAGGCATATTGGTCGTGTACGATTGGTAGCCGAATCATGAAAGTCGTCTCCACCAAATTGAGTTATCATTATTATCGAAAGATCGAGATATCCATTGTCGCATCAGTCACTGTCAGGAAAATTATCCGCGACGGTTATCCCTGTCGGACAGCCGTCACGAAAATGTTCCTTTGTCAAGCTTGGCGAACGAGCTAACGAACATATATATTACTGTCGGTTCATTCCCGTTAGGGATTTATTATATTCCTAATGGAATCGGCAACACCGATAGGAAAAAAAGATGTAACAAACAAAAAAAACGAAATACACATATTTTGCTCACTGAATTAATCCCATTATCGCACACATTCAGACTCACATACACTTATTTGCGCCATTAGCTTGCATGTTTCAAAGGCCTACAATGCAATTTGACAACAAAAACATGTCACTTATCAAAGTTTTCCGGTAAACACATTTACATCAAAAGGGGCTAACTAGTCTTCCATTCATACAATTGAAGCACCTACCATTCATCTCATCTCAATTGACTTCCATTTTTTCATGTCTCCAGCAGTACACACACGATATGGGCTTGAATGTTCTGATGCATGTTGCTCTTTTGAGTGATGCATGAAAAAACAAAGAAAAGAACAGTAGTTTAGCCATCAAAGCAAATTGATAAAGATGCGCACACCTGAGTCCCTAGATGAACAGATGAGCTTGACTATGCACATATCTTTTTTGCAATGTAATATTATGAATCTGCATAAGTATATTTTTCATAAAGTCAGTAGATAGATGCACATGCAGAATGCAGCTAGGTAGCTAGTAATTACAATTGAAATATTCAGTCTCTCATACCTAAAAAGTTTTAGAATCAGATAGGGCACATGAACAAGTATCACATATTTTTAGGTACTAAGTTGTATCAGATCAACTGCACAGAATGACTAAATCAGTACTTAACAACTGGTTGGAGCATACTAATAGCACACATACGAAGCCATGCGCTGCTAGATAGTAGTATAAAACAATACAACGTACTTAATCAAAACAGACACCAGCTTGAGTCGGTAGTTGTACCTACTCTCATGGTGACACTGTGAGGTACTTAGAAGAATTAGCATAGACCTACCAAAAAAAAAAGAATGTGACTTTATAGTTCCACTAGGAATAATGAATAGGATAAGTAGCTCTCCGATCAACATAAATTAGCAGTACTATAAATAAAAAAAATGTTTTATCTGGAGACATAAGAAACTAGCAGTACATGACCGAGGAAAATAATAGAGCAAACCATAAAAATACCCCTAATAAACTAACTAGCAGTACAATCAATTATTGAACTACTACTGGTCAGCAAGAAAAGAACTATGCAACTAGCTTTAATTCGGATGATTATGCAACTATACTTTGAATATGCGCAATTATATTTCAGACTAAACATCTGGCTTTTCAGACTTGGAAATTTTTTCATAAATCAGGCAGGCGCACGAAAAAAATCACATTGAATGGCCGTCTAGTTTCACAACGGTGTCTACATGCCTTGTTCTCTAATTATAGAAAAAGCACCATCTAATTATATCAATTTCCAGGACTACTCTTTAAGCGCGGCAATGTGTGTCTAGTAATTCACTATCATGACAGAAAAGATATGTTAGATTAACAACTCTGTCATCTAGTTTTGTCAATTAAAGTTTAGTCAAGTACTCAAGTACATATGATAGACTAGATCAGGGTCATATAGACTTATTCATGGATCTATACAAGCATGCCCTGTTCCTCCAGAGCTTACTGAAAAACTCCAATTCATCACATAATGCAGCAATCGATCCAGCGAGATTAAAAAATCATGACACACAGATTTCATCAAAATGCAACTATACAACACGAGAGAGAAGACAGATACCGGTCCTGCGGCTGCTTTTACGGGGCATGGAAGGTGTGGCGGGCAGCCACCCTCGAGTGTGTGTAGTTTCCCAAGGATGAGGGCCTCTGCCTTCGCCGCTTCGGCGTTCACCAACACAACCGGCACAGCACAAGTGCCCGCCAATGGCGCCATCCAAGCTCTACTCGGCAGCTGCACCGCCCGGTACATCGAAGCCCGGAACGCTCGCGAGAATTACGACCATGAACTTCCGCATTTGACCAGTGGGAGGTCAGATCGGCTCGAAGGCAACCGGATCTGGGCGGAGGCGACTGGAGAAGGAGACGGCGCCGGATCTATGCCGGAGAAGGAGATGGCACCAAATCTGTGCCGGGAGGCGGCCGAAGGAGGGCACGGTGCTGGATTCGCACGGGGAGGCGGCCGGAGGAGGAGGCGGCGGCAGCGGGGGAGGAGGAGGCGACGACAAATTTGGGTTTAGGGATTCGTTGGTGGAGTTGGGGTGGCGGCGACATCGTGGAGTTAGTGATTTGGGAGTGGGTGCGAGTTAGGGATTTTGTCCCAGCATGGAGCGAAGGCAATTTCCTTGACTGGTCACCCAAACACCGACACAAAAATGTATTTCCCTGATGGTTATTTTCAAAGCCGACATGAAATTACGTGTTTTTTCTGGCGGCATTATAAACCCGTCAGAAATATTTATATTCCTGACGGTGGTTTGCAGGCCCGTCAGAAAAATTATTGGCCGAAAGATCTGGTTTCTGGTGTTGCATGAAAAAATCAGCTGAACCATTAGACTCTATTAGGACAGGACTTGATGATCATGTGCATAAACCCCTATATGTTGAGATAAAAAAACACCTTCTACATACTTGTCAATACAAATGGGTGTAAGTTCATCTAAACCGTCACACCAAGAAAATCAAATTCACCAGGGTTCCAGTGAAGTTATAACTGACTTCGATCTTGAGCAAGATGCGATCATTGTAAATATGAACTGAACTTAATTTGTTTCGAACACTGAAATTTGACTATGGAGTTGTTTTTTCTGAACGGGTACAAATTTATCAGAACCGTGGGTTCAGGAAATACAACTTGGAAAGTGGTCATTACCCTCTTGTAATTGTTTTAATGGAAAACCTATTTTGTTTCTTGAGGGTCAACTTTCAGAAATTGTATAATTCATCTCCAAATGGACGGTTATATATGCTCTGAAACAAAACCATAATTGGTAAGTAAACCTCCAATCAAAAACATAATATGATAGATATGCAGTTCAAATACTTCATCATATTATGCCAAACTTCCATATGATCAATGAAGTAGCTCCAAAATCCTGAAGCTGAAGGTAACTTTGCCCAAATCCTTTTCCACTATAAATACAGGGATTCTCCACGTTCAGTTAATTACAATGTTAATGGAAAACAACATGTGATACAGTAGTTAGCCGACGTAGGAGTTGTTCTTTTCTTCGATCTAGACAGCGTTTAATTTGGCTGGTTAGTCATGTGTTCAGACAGTAATGAGATGAACCGATTGTTCAGAAACGTGCCAATGAATCATGGAACGTACGTACAACGAAATGCTACATAGGTAGCTCTCAAGACTTCATGTTTGAAGCCAAACTCCTAAGATCGATAAGGTACAAAGATGGTGCAGGAAAATAATGTTTTAACATGAAGACAAGCTAAAGCTGTCAATTAGGGAGGCCCTCTAGCCTTCAATTTAATCGGTTTGTTAATAAGTCTTTTAGCTTTCAATCCTTGCAACAGTCAATCCCTTAACTACTTGTTTCCTGAAAGCTACTTCCTAACTACCTTGTTCATGGGCTCATGCACGGCCATTGCATGACTTTATGCTTATCCACTTTATCCTCTTCAAAAGGGAACTCCTAATATTAAGAAACCCTGAATTTTGAGTATTTGCATTTGCATGCATGGAGCAAGCAAGGTCATGGTGTATGTGTAAATTAAGAGAGAGAAAGTTTCGAAATTCCGGTAGAGGAGCCACTCATGGCTGGTAAGCTAGCTATGATGCACACAAGTGATTTGGTAGATAGCCCATTTGATCATGCTGATAAGCTAGTGCATCGGCCGGTATGGAACAACAAACACTTTATTTTATATCGAACAAAAGTGACAGCTGAGCAATGTCCTATGCCGCCAACGGTCGGCAGTCACCAAGGGCTTCATATAAATTTTACAGAAATTTTGTAGTAATCAATAAAGTTCTTCCAAATTTCCTCTCAGATTCATTGTGTAAATTATATTGGTCATTTGTAAATGCTAATATTTGTATTTGATTCAATTACATGACCTCTTTGGTAGTGACTAGTAGTAGTAAAGCTATGTGTCAATTGGGGCATATCCGTTGAATCCCATCCTTTAGGTGTGTTCATTTTTTTAATTTGATCAAAATGCATCTAGATAATTTTTTGTTTTATTTTGGACAAAAGGCTAGTAAATTATACAGAGCTTCATTTATAACGATAGGCTAGCTGGTAACTGAAACGAGTGAGGGAAAAAAAAGAAACTAGGAGACAGCACCAGCACACCAGCGCCGACAGTATAGTAATATTCACATATATTTCATCAAAAATATATATATCCACAGTATCAGCACACTGTGGGTTCTTTTTTGTCATTTATCCCACACATGCATGTGTGTAAAGTATAAACCCTACACATGCTCTACGTCGAAGTACTCTTCACATTTATCCATGGTAGTTCAGTAACATGGACAATGGAAACAAACAAAGCCCCTTGTCCTTGAGCTCTGCACATGGAGTTATACTCCTCTGACTCTGATCAACAAATCTCACTCCTTCCACCATTTCATCTTCACAGTTCATCCCCTCTCCTCCGTCATCATCGCCAACCCCGACTTCCTTCATGCAAGAAACAGAAGATAAAACAAGAAATTATTTATTAGTCTGCAAGTAAAAGACCTGAAACAAATCAAATGGACAACTTATATATCTTTTCAGAACACATCAAATAATTATTAATTGAATTACCTTAGTGAGGTCCCTAACATTGCACCTCCTTTTAGGGCTCAATTCCAGATGTGATAAAGCACTGACCTTAAAAATGCAAATAAAACGACAGGCAAATTAACATCAAGTACGGTACTGCACGCTAGCTTTAACAACAAAAGCGAGGCTAATAGAAACTACCTTAGGGCTATTGACAGGAGAGCTTGCAGTATCTTCCAAGGAATCATCATGATCCAGAGCCTTGAAGACCTTCTTCTTGAGCTTCTTCAACTCCTTGTACTTGTCAGGCGCCGCCGCGGGGGCGCAAGAGGCGGCGTCGGAGATCATAGAGTCTTCCTCCTTCTGGTCGTCGTCGTCGTCGTAGCGGCCACCTCCATTATCGGTGCAATATGAAGCATCTTGCCTCTTCTTCTCCTCCTCAGACATCATGAAATCGACAAAGTAATCGGTCCAAGAACTCTCCTCTGGTTGAACCTGCCCTTCGCTACAGCTAAGGACACTCTTCACAGATGAACCACTAACTAAATCCTCCATGTTTTGATGTGTGCAGGTGAAGGAAAGCTAACCTGGAGCTGGAGGGTACAAGTTCTGCTTATATGAATGAATGAATGGCTTTGCAAAGAGAGATACACAGCCTGGTCTATATACAAGAGAGAGAGAGAGAGAGAGGCTTGAGCCTAGAGCTACATGACATCGCGAGGAGGGAAAGAGAGAGGTCGTTGGGGTGTTAAGATCAACAGTTAGATGGTACTGTTTTCGTAAAAAAAAACGAAGAATAATTTTTGTTGGTTTCAGAAGCTGGCCGACCTAATCAATCACGCCCCTTATCTTTTTTTGCAAAATTCTAGCCACAGCCCCTCTGCTTTGACATATTGCTCATTTAAATCCATGTACTTTTCAGCCATGACAGAGCCCGCAAATTGATTCGTGTTTCCTGCATCAATCCACAGGTGAGTTAAACCTAAATAGTAAATGGAGTATATGTGCTCCTAAGTTGTTGTCAGGTCCATGTCATAAATGATATGTTCTTAGGCTGGTCCCAATAGGTGGTTTCTTACTACAGTTTCTTATTACATGAAAAGCATTTAGATACCACCTTCCTAATACATAGTATCCTAGATTGTGGTATCCTAGGCCTTTGATATAGAGTATTTACTAAGATTTCTACCTAGGATATCGTGTATGAGTGGTATCTAAATAAGATATCACCGCTTCTCTCTTCCTTAATTACAAGCTACACATCGACTTTTTGCCTATGTGTGCGGCTTTAAGAACTTGCTAGGTGGAGCATTGGGACCAAATTTTATCATACTCCATTTGTTTCGCTATATTTGTCCGCAGCCCACCATGCGCACGGACTAAGAAAACGCTAAATCTACGAAATAATTAATTAGAAATGATGATAACATACTCCTATTAAATAACATACCGCAACCACTTAATATCGTCTAAAACATTTAAGTAGGAGTAGAGAGAAAATGTTACAATAACTACACTCTAGATTTTCTCGATTGACAAATATATTGAAACGAATACTCCCGAGGCGATAGACAAATATAGCGAAACGAAGGGAGTAATATACTTTACATAATGGAAGATATCATATGGAAATCCATGTTTCGATGGAATCATAAGGTCATATACAATGGGCTTACATCAACTATCTATAATATCTACCACGTAAGATTTAAACTGATGTGGATGAAAAAGAATAAAAAGAGAGAAATATGCTGTCTACAATCATATAGCCAACGTAGCACCAGAATCAAGAAAAGCATTAAAAGATCGTGTGTTGTCTACAATCTCAGAATCGATCAGATCATCACAACCTATCAGATGAAATTGTCTTTAGTGTTGTTTACAGATGACATAGTGAGTTCTTACAGACAAAGAAATTTGTCTGCATCTATCAGACATTCCTTAAAAACCGTTTTGGTTTTGACACCCAATCAACATGAAAAACTCTGATCTCTCCTCTACAAAAAAAAGGGCAATAAACGTCATTTTGCCACACACAAAAAAAAGACCATGAACATGCTTCAAGCTTGCACTAGTCCGCAAACTCTGTACCAATTGTTGCGTTGAAATACACGGTAGGCTTGAACAAGGCGACCCCGGTATCGGGGTACTTGTTGGTTGACTCGGCCATTGTTACCTTCACTGACGGACGCACACACGCACGCACTTACGAGAATCATTAGTGCGCCGCACGTCGTGCTGCGACACGACCAAGCCCGTCAGAACAATGTATTGCACACTACATGTAATCATTGAGACTTCAAACGTATATATTCTCGCGTCCAAGAAAAAGCCGGGAAAATTCCGTACCAGCGTGAATTAGATTATCGCGACAGCATAATTAAGTAGTAGCAAATTAATACCCATAGTGGATTAAGCAGATCGAAAGCGTTGCTTGCACAGTACTCAGGCTACGATCGATAACGTGCAGACCAAATTAAACATACATATAGCTAGCGCGGTGCAGTGTGATGTGTAAATTAACGTCAACCAATGAAAAAAACTAGTGTTAAAAGATTAGTGTGTTAGAAACGGCACGCCAAATAATGAAGAGAATCAGAGAATCGAACCTGGGTTAGGTGACCTTGCGCCACTACACCATTAGTAGTTTCTCGTAGTTAACTACTGTTTCAACAAGTACAAATTGGCTATAACATTTCTTTGTATTAGTTCGATAATTTCAGATCAACATCACCATGGAATAGGTTGGATAACCATGGACGCATACAGTGCCTATCACCATCAACAACGTATCAACTACGGCATTTTGGGTGACCACACAGGATCCTACATATATTGCCCTACCTACAGATTGCTGAGACAGGATACCTGACAAGCTGATGAACAGTCTTGCCGATGATTGGTGGTGCCCATGTGTTGTGGTTGACAAACTCTCCTGCATGGCATCAGCATCATCTCCTGGTTTTCTGCATGCCCTCTGGAAAACAGACATTCTCTAAAAAGAAAAAAGAAAAGTGAGAAATATAAATTATACATGTCCCTAAACGAGTAAAAAGACACATTTAGAACATTTAGAATCTGTCCTGGAGCCTGAACAAATGGCATTTAAAAGGGTGCACATTTCAACAGTAAACTTGAAAGAGATGCATGTACATGCGACGGGGATCTGTTGTAGTCGCTAAAGCGACTGCACATAGCGCGCTTGTTTTGCGGGATGTGGACCGCCCAATCAAACTTTCAATGGTCTGTTCTGACTATAGTAGTGAGTAGTGACTAAATCAAGAGATAGAGCCGAATGGTAAAACACTGAATTTATTGTCCGAGGGGAATCACTAGTCTTTTTTATTTGAGGACTCGAATTATAAGTGAGAGTAGTTCCTTCTTCACTGCAACAGAGCAACATCCGGGTTCAGATATTTGTCTTTTCATGTCTGAATGAAAACTGGTCATCACATTATGTGACACAACTTTTGCACATGGCTTATGTTTCCATCATAGCTAGAATGATTATGCTGTCGAAAGTTCTGTCAGAATTTGATGCACTTTTAACATAAACAACTTAGCACTTCTGAGAACCCTTTTGACATTTCAGAGGCAAATCATGGAGTTTTCCCTACTATGTTGAAGAAGGTTATATAACAGGGCCCCCATGTTAGAATACATGGCATGGGGGCATTGACTTGTGGAGCCAAATACTGAATTTTGGGAATAATTGTGTGTCTCTTAGGACCACACACTCTTTATTTATAATGTTAAAAATTACAATTCGACTCTGACACGACTTAGACTCTTATTAATCTCTAATACTAATTCTCCAACACTCTCTTTAAGATGGGTATGAGATAACAATCATAGACATCTTGTTACATATTGCAATATCATTACTGGAATCTAACACTAAAATCAAACATATCATCGACTCCATGGCTAATACCATCACAAAGACCAAAAAAGTTGCTTAACACCAATATCACCAGGGATGTTACCAAATCCATCTCCATCATCTACCAGTTATCCCGGCCTTGACCTCCTCCTCCTCTACCCACACGCCTCCAGTCACCCCCTGCCTCCACCACCTCTGCCCACACGCCCACAGTCTTGACCTGCACCTTCTACCAACCCGCATCCGGATCTCTCTGGCAACACCATCTCTGGAACCCATACTAACACCACCGTACGACACCAATATTGTCACTGTCGCCGCCGCTTGACATAGCCTCCACTGGAGCTACCACTAGCTCCTACTTCGTCATCACCATCGTCGATAGGGGCGGATCCGGGCCTCGGGCTGGGTAGGCTATAGCCTGAGGCCTAGGACCAAAAGTCCATGGGAGCCCCTTTAAGAAATTGCCAAAAAAAATCAAAGGAATAGAAGGCTTAGACCAAGGAGAGTCGACCCAGCCCGGGGCATAGCCCAGCGATGGCTCCGCCCCTGATCGCCGAGCTCATCACCACCATAAACACATCCCCTACCAGTACCAACACCAACTCCAACGAACACCTTCACTACTAATACCAACGGCAACCAATTCTACCATTAGCACAACTACCAAAGCCACCGCCTGAATAGTCTTCTCCCCCTATTTTAGGGCATCTGTACTTGCCCTAAAACTCCACCACCAGAATCGTATTATTCATCACAAACTCCGTTTGCATCACCACTACATCAATAACACACACCACGCCTCGCAAAAATATATGCCACACCAGACCACACCAGGTCCTGCCACCCCAGACCCTGTCACACCAGATCCTACACCAGACCACACTAGATCCACAAATATCATCCTCCTCCGCTCCAGTCTCTCTCTCTCTCCTTTCCCCAACACAACACACACAGCCTTACAACCTCTCGATCTACACATCCCAATCACCAAACTATACTGCATGTATTTCCCATGATCACGGCAACACCTCAATTAGCAACAAACAGCACATCCGCATGCACCTCTGTTTTCCCTCCTCTCCTTCTCTTCCAGATCCCAATAGTTTTATTTTTCTTCTTATCTTTCTTTCCTTTCCTTTTCTTTCCTTTCCTTTTTTCTTCTCTCCCTTCTTTCCTTTTCCTTTTCTCCCTTTTCCTCTGCATGGCTCTGCCTTTCCTCTCCTCTTCTTTCTTCCCTCCACTTCTCTCCAGCACCTCTCTCGGCTCGTTTGCCTTGGCCTCGCCTCCCACCCCGTCCACGCGCGCCGCCTCCTCGCCCACGACCCGCACCTCGTCGGACCGCCTCCTCGAGGAACCTTGCCTTCCTCGCTCGTGCCCGGACTTACCTTCCTCGCCTCCCACACCATTCACGTCCGGATCGAAATCCTCGTAGTCATCATCATCGTCATGCCTCCACCGGCTACTCCTTCTGGCCTCGGGAGCCACCCTTGGCCGGGCACCCCTTCTTCCTCGCTCAAGGATGCGTCGGATCTGGTGCCGATGGCGTCCAGATGCGCCGGGTCTAGATTCCAATCTCATGTCGCTCCTCCTCTTCCATTGTCGCCCACCGTCGCCTCCTGGATACGCTGTGGCGCCCCGTGTCATTGCCCCGGAGGGTAATCACATTTAGGCATACGGATTACTATTTGTCTGCCCGATAGGACACCGCTCCGATGAATAGTAAGCCTTACCAAAGTCAGCGTAGCAGAACAATAAGATAGAAACATTACTTTTTATTACAACAGTTAGCCACGTAAGGCTATGGTCTTTATTACAAGTAGTAATTTACAGCTACAAAATGGGACTAAGTCCCCTCTCTTGCCTGCCATGCTCCACTGGTGGTCTACTCATTCCACGCGTCGAATAGGGCGTCCACCTTGCCCTGTTCCTCGTAGTAAGTGCCTGCGTCTCCTGCGGTCTCATCGGTACATGTGTGTCCTTCGTCCCACTCGAGATAGTTTCTGGTCGAATTAGGATCTAACAAAGAAGAATAATAGCAAGGTTGAATACTAATATACTCAACAAGCATTAATAGCAAAAATGCACTGGATGACTCATCTTTGTTCGTTATCATATTTTCTAGATCATCCCTTTTTTCTGAAAATAACTCATAAAACTTGAGTGGCAAATTTTAGTACTAAAAAGACTACTTGTCACTCGGTAAGAAGATAAACCCCCCAGCGGTCATCGTAGCCTCCAATCCAGGAGATAGGCATGAATTCATGATTTTATTTAGCACTACGCAAGCTTTGTACCACTTTACCTACTGTGAGCTCTCTCTGAGTTGGGTCCTCTACATTTCCTTTGATGCGGGTTCGAGTTCGGAATACAGAGCGTTTTCCAGGTTACGTGATGAAGTCTCCACCCATTACTTTTTGTCGGTGTCCTGGGATGCTCACCCAGTCGTCCACCGAGTTCCCGTAATGTTGGTTGGGCGGCTCTCTCCAGCACCCAACACTCCACCTAGCGCTATAGCGCCTTGGATCCCCCACTTCTGAACTCTCTTACCGGTTCTGGGTTCCCCCATCACACTCACACAATATTACTTACCCGATGTGGAGAGTATAGCCACGTAATAAGGTAGCATTTTCTGCCCGTCAAAACGGAAAAATGGTTGGCACTTAAATACAGCCTCTTATCCGAGTGAGAGTTCAGTTGGTCCTTATATATTATCCATATGTAAAGGGGTCCCGTCTCTTCCCTCTTTTCTCTTTTCTCTTTTCCTGCCAAGGGCCCCCTTTACCATCCTAATATTTCTCTTGCAGTACGGCGGCTCATCCTAGCTGTACTGCTCTTTTCTCATTTCTCATTCCTTTCTCTTTATCTCTTTTATCCGATTTGATTTTTGAGATATAGTTTTCATGCAATACATATATGGTACAACAAAGTAATGTTTACATTTAATATAATTAACTACGATGATGTTCAAGAGATAGGCTTGCTTTCGTAATCGTAGAAAAGATCGGTGCTCATGATTTCCGGATCAGCTACTCCTGTCTGTATCGGTTCGTCTTCTGCAATTATACGGTAGACACGAATAATAAATAAATACATAGTTGTTTTTTGGTGGTATTAGGCGTACAATAATAAGTTGATTTTCGTTTCAGCAGATTTTAATTTAATAATATTTTTTGGATCCCCGCGTGGTTAACACTCCCCAACGGTTATTTCCCTACGGCTGGTTAGCTCTAGGGTTTAAGATTGTGGACTTATAAATAGGTCTATTTCATTTTACGCATGCGAATATGCCTAATCGCTTTTACTTAGATGTTGTTTAACTTGATTATTTTATCCTGATTAAATTATTTCTAATGCCTCAAACTATTTATCTAGTTTTTAGGGAGTCTTACCGGCAATTAATTTATTTATAAAGTTCCATATTAATATCACACATTTTTCCCGCTTTTATGCTATACTGGTTGGCCTACTGCTATTTATTTGTACACAGCTTATTCATTTATTAGGTTCAACAATTAAACAGCGCCAATATTTAATTTTACTGGTGCTCACTCTACTGCTAAATTTATTACCTACTAATCCTCCCTAAAATTACCTTTTTACCCCTTTACTTAAATTCTATTTTCTTTTTTACTTTACCTCTCTCTCTCCTACTTTCCCCATTCGGCTGAACCACCCCCTGGTAGGGGTGAAAACAGATCGGATAGTTTCCGTCCGATCCGGACGAAAACAGATTCGGATGGTCACTAATCGGATTTTTTTCAGATAATTTTCGGATCGGAAACAAATTCGGATTTTTTGTCAGAAATGGAAAAGAATACGGTATGCATGATATCCGGCGGATACAAATACAGATTCAGATTATCCGGATAAGAGCACGTCCAGATATCCGGCACTCACTTAGGCACTTAGCCACTCCCCTGGCTCCCTCCTCCCCCGACGCGTTCCTCCCCGCCGACCTCCTCCCCAGCACCCCTCCTCCTCCCAGATCTCCCCCGGCTCCCTCCTCCCCAAGAAGGTCGTGGTCGCTTAAGGCAAGGTCTGGCCGAAAAGGAACAGCTTACGGCGTCGGTCGGACCCCTCGCGCACATCCGCAAAGAATCGCGGCGCGACAAAGATGTCCTCCATCGCTGCACACGCACCGCACGCCATGAGCGAGGCCAATGGGAGCCAAGACAACACCATCTCTAGCATGTCGTCCCGAGCATCGACAGGACGCCGCCTTCACTACCACCACATCATCGCCAGCCCCGACGACCGGTGGTGCGCGGTGGCGGGCCCTTCTTCCACGAGAAGCACCGAGCGCGGACGAGACGAATCGCTTCCTCCTACTGCCGTCATCGCTGCCCACCGACGAAGCGCCGACCCGAGGCGGCGACGGGTCAATCTCGCCGCACCTCGCAGCGCAACGCGGCATCCACCGCGGAGAGGCACCGAGGCGCCCTCCTCGGCGGCGGCCACACCGCTTGGTAGTGTCGAGGGCATTGGGCGGCTCGGCGCACAGCAAGGAGGAGAGGATGTTGCTGCCAGATCTGCCGGGGAGGGGAGGCGATGTGGGATTATGTGGGGGAGAGCAGGATCCCGGTGGTGGTTGGACTCTGTGTAGGAGTTGGGGAAAGGGGACGGGCCGTGCCGAAGGTGGTCGTGATGGCCGCGCGGAACTCGCGAAATGTAACGACCTGGCCTAGGGCACACCCAAAAGGTCTCGAGAGGTCCCTCAGGACCTCCTGGGAGATCGGCGAAGGACTTCCCAGGACGTCCCGAGAGGACATCCCGGTGGACCGCACAGACCTCCCGAGAGGTCCGAGAGGACCACTCGGAGGTCTAGGAGGTCCAGACCCGCAGAGGTCGCTGGACCCCAAACCTCCCCCAAAACTCCACACCTCCACCCGAGGGAGGTCCGAAGGGAACCACCCCGAGGAGGTCGTGAGCTTAGGGCAAGCCTGAAGTCTTCTGTGATCCAATCCAGCCCCTAGAGATCATCGACTGGTTCTCACAGCAAACAAGTGATATCATAAACATCTATAAGGCTTTATTAACAACAAAAGGAGGTTCGTTTACAAGGGTTTCTTACAACTCCAGCAACAGGGAGCACACAAACGCAGCGGAGAACAAAAGACAATGTCCACCCATTACACCACAGTCGTGGTCGGCCGAGGGCGCTGCCTAATTGAGCCGGGTCATCTTCATCATCATAGGAGTCTTCATCCGCTCAATATATGAATCAAGCAAGAGTGAGCACAACAACCGTGCTTTCGCAGCAAGGGCGAGCGAGAGAAATCCCGGCTCGGGCAAGCTTGCTCTCGGCTCCTCGCTCCCCGCCGCCAAGCTTCGGGCAAGCTCGTTCTCTCGGCTCACCGGCCGCCACTCGTGGCCTCATGCACTTCTTCTGCAAAGCAGTCAACAAAGCTCTGCACTTGCTCTGCTAGAGGATGTCAGATCCACCCATAGCAGAAAAGAGATATCCCGATGCACCATTTGTGTCTCCCTCACTTTTTTCGCATGGATTAGAGTAAAAACGAGCGCTCGCTAAAATAACCTACGCAAGCAATTCATGTCATGAATTTCAAAGCGAGTGATGTCCGATTTGAAAGAATATGCCGAAATTACGTAATGCCGAGCCTGGGCTTACGAGATGGGAAAAATTCTTCCGCACCAACCAAGCCCAACATATTGTTCGTTAGGAACATCCAGGAAATCCACCGAAACTCCTCGCTTCGCCGACCACTACTCCTCGCCATCCGCCGCCGCCGCCATCACGGACGCGCCGAGGCTTGCCTCCTGCGTTCGGATCCCGCGAAGAAGAGAAAGATTTCGCTTTTTTCCTCCATCGGCGCAGCCGAGGAAGGGGAGCGATGAAGGCTGGGAGGAAGAACTCGCGGCGTCGTGCGACGAGGGCGCCGAGCACATCGAGCAGTTCAGGTTTCACGCAGCTGCAGGAGCTCCTCGAGGAAGACCAACGTCGATGCTGCTGCCTCTGCATCACGTCGGGGCGTCGGGCGAAGGGCGGGCAAGTGCCCGGCCGAGGCTCGTTAGCTCGCCCGCCGCAAGTTACACCCACAAATAATGTAATGACATGCATAGGGGTATATCAAAGGACAACATATTAGGGTTGGTTTGCATAAAGCCAATTTTATTTCAAATACAATTATTAAGTTTCAAGGCAGGTTACCATAATTAAAATTCATTTTTGTGAAAACCATTTTCAGTTGGATAGCATTCAACATAGCAATGGTGAAGGATATCCTCCTGCACAAGGCTTCCAACCCACACACATTTTGGTTAAACAACCAAAACCATTTTCATAACCTTTTGAAAACCAAAACCAAAGCTAACTTTGAGTGACATTGCCAGCATGTCCATGACCGTGGACACGGCTATTCGAATAGATTTACACTCTGCAGAGGTTGCACACTTTGCCCACATGACATGAATTCTCTAGTTTGCTTGACATCCGTCGATGCCACCTCACACTTCCTTTGGTGAGAGGTCTAGAGCACATGACAAGGCCTTTACAATGCATTGCTCCACCGCAGCCCACCCCCATTAAGGTTTCGTAATCCCCCCTTTGGGTAGAAACACCGCAGGGTTAGTGGGGTGCCCCCTCTTATGCCAGGTGAGACTATAACTAGTCATAACATGACAAACCCACCGCGTCCGCGGGGTGAACCACGATAGAGCTTTGCAAATTAGTTAGCCAGGTCCCACGCCCCACACTGGAGACATGTGGTTGCATAATTTTGGCATAGCCCATTATAGGCTTAGCAAGTGGTGTCTCAAAGACCGGTCCTTAACCGACTTGGGCAACAAACCTTAACCCTAGGGCATCGGATCACACGACCCCCGTGCATAGACATGCACCAACCATACAACCAACTTCGCCCAAGTCAAAACCATTTTCATTTACTTTGCTTTACAATTCTCCATGGCACACAAATGCCAAGGTCACAAGTAAAACATCCATGACACACCAATGTCATGGCTGAAAGCTCCATGGCACACCAATGCCATGGCTCAAAACATTTGATCATTTGATGTTTCTGGTCAAAACTCCCCAAATCAAGATTTTGGTCTAAGCATCACTAAGCATGTCATTTTTAAAGAGCTTCGGGTCCTCACTATTGCAAGAACCAGTTTTTATCTAAGGTGACAATGAGGTTGATTCAATCATGGATAGAGGTCATACCAAACAGTAGGCTTAACTATGGATTGAAAGATAGGCATTGAAATACTTAGTAAAGTAAGCATGCATACATCTTGAAAACGACATAAGTAATTTGAAATATTAGGTGCAACATGTTCAAAAGTGTAACTTGCCTTGCTCAAGATCTCGAGTGCTTCTCTCCTCACTAAACTCAGTTCCCCACGGTCTTGACAATCTACACGTGAAGAACCAAATATTCAAACAAAGCTCAAACAAGAATCCAAAGAACTCCAAATGAACTTAAAGACAAAACAAACAGAGAAGCTGGGAGGTCAAGAGGAGGTCCAAGGAGCTCGCTGGAGAGGTCTTAGGGCTCTAGAGAGGATGTCCCAAGACCTCGATGGAGGAGGTCCAGAGACTAGAGAGAGGAGGTCTATGGTGGCTCGGCTGAGACAGAGAGCGTAAAATGAGGAAGAAAGTGAGAAAGAAGGGCTCTCCCAAAATATATATAGGGAAGCCATGCACATGACCCAGATGAGTCAACAAGAGTTGGTAACAGGACTAGAGAGTAGGCAAGGAATGTGACAATCAAGCAGTGACATGTCGATCGCAAAGGTGGGGGCATTTTAATGTGATACAACATGCATTAAATGTCATGGAGACTTCTTGCCCAAATGACATAGTCAGGTAGAAGAAACCGGTGCTTGATCGCCAAGGGGGCGCCAAGACCCGCCAGGAGGTCCTGCAAGGACCTCGAGGAGGTCTTGCAAAGGAATGGGGAGGTCCTCACCCATCGTGGAGGTCCTAACGGTTGGATCTCCAAAGGGGAGGTCCAAACGGTCAAGATCAAGCGCACCAGAGGAGGTCCGCAAGGGCAAAGGGGAGGTCCTTACCCGCAAGGGAGGTCCTGACGGTTGGATCTCCAAAGGGAGGTCCAACGGTCAAGATTTAAGCACAAACAGGGAGGTCCACAACAATAAAAGGAGAACCTCACCCGACAGAGGTCTAGAACCGTAGGATCCAATCCAGGAGGTCTCGAACGGTTGGGATTCCCAAGGGAGGTCCTAACGATCGGATCTCGCCAAGAAGGGAGGTATGGACGGTCAAGATTTCCAAAGGGGAGGTCTTGACGGTCCAGATTTATAAGGAGGAGGTCTGGACGGCTAAGATCTCCAAGGGGGAGGTCTTAACGGTTCAGATATGCAAGGAGGAGGTCCGGCATTTGATTTCGATCGGACCATCCGTAATGGTTGGGACGTTTCGACCACCCGAACGCCACAAAGAATCGGGTCATACAACGAAGATCTAAGGGTTCAGAGGAGGTGGGATGTTCGGATCACCCAACGCTTCATCAGATCAAGCCGCCCAATGCAAATCGGACGACTCACAATCAATGGAGATGTAAATGGGCAAGGAGGAGGTCCTGGAGGACCTAGGGAGGTCCGGTAGGACACAGGGAGGTCTAAGAAAGGTAAGGGGAGGTCCTAGAGGACATGGAGAGGTCCTGAAGGACACGGGGAGGTCAAATAAATGTAAGGGGAGGTCCACATGGTTCCAAAGGAGTTCAAATACACACAAGGGTGGCACAGACTTGGGAAGATTGCGAGTCAGAGAGGACCCGAGAGGGGAATTGGACCCAGGGAGGTCCAAGTGCTTGGAGGATCTAGACCTAAGGAGGTCTGACCATACGAGGATCAAGACAGAGGAGGTCCGAACCTCTGATCCTAACAAAGGTGAGGTCTGGGCCAAAGGTGGGTAACAAATGGACAGAGGAGGAAAGACCAGCAAAGCTCCAATAACTCAATAAACCAACAAGGAACTTTTAGTTGTAGTTGGAGTTAGGCAGCTTAAATCTATTATGAAATTTTAGGTTAAGCTTTGAATTCTCATCAAAACAAAATGGTTCTTTTTATTTTTGAAAACTCCAAAAAGATTCTAAAATAAATTCAGGGTGTCACACGCAACCTGGCGATGTCAGCGTTCTCGACCAGGCCGGCTGTGTTGGGTGGCGTGTTCAGCAGGAGCACGCAGTTCCGGCTTGTGGCTTGAACAAAATTATAGGGTATATCCATAAGAACCAATGGACCAAAGGTTCACTTATGGCTTGAGCCAATGGATTGACAGGATAATCTTATTGTGGCTGTGCTATTTTGATTTATGAATTTTGTTGTCAGTAATTATATTATGTATTGAGACACTCTTATTGTAAATGTAGTCACTCATAAGATGAAATTTAGGTGAGCATCATGTCAGTTGTATCATATGGTGGATCAATGTTAATAGCTCCTGAGTTCATAAATATGAACTAAACATTTTAAGTTTAGGATGAACTACATAAAGAGCAAAGTATCTTGGTTTTACATTCATAGCCATGACTATCATAACCTTGTTTTTCTAGGGTTGATATAAGATTTAAGACTAGCATTGTGTTGTATATTCAGAGTTGAAGGCTGATTCTATTGTACAATCTTGTGCAAGTTGATCACTGTCCTGTGATTTAAGACTAGTATTGTGTTGTATACTTCTTGAGTTCAATTAATATCTATATAGCATTGGCATTCCTTCTGTTCTTTATCATGCATTACTCTATTGTTACTAGGCTTTGGATATTGTTTAGCTCATTTCTTGACAACTAGTTGTGAGTCATGGATAATAGTTGTCAGAAAGGAGGTAGTGCTATGCTCATTGTGATTTTTACAAGTTCATTTTTACAGAATCTGTGATGTGTGGCTTGTAGTTTTGCAGTAACTTATCTATGGCTAGCACTTAACTTTGAAAATTGAGCACCTTTGTTTCTCTTTGTTATGCATCAATATGTCCACTAAAATTGTCTCATTCATAGTTGAATGCTCATACCATTACGATGTCCATATGCATGCCTGTTGTTATAGATAATTTATCCTTATAAAATTTCACTATTGATTCCATGACTAATTGGTTTGATGTTGTTTAACTGGTTAATTTCTATCTCTTAAAAATGGTTGTAGTTTCTAATTATACACTTGGGGGTACATGTGAGGGTAGGGCAGGGTGCCTAACATCGCCAATGCTTGGCCCCAAGCCCTAAAAAAGTGGAGGGGGCATGAACTGTTTGTAATAATTATTTGTTGTAATAAATGTTTATTGTAATAATTGTCGTTAAATATGCTAATCCTTGATTTACATGGTGGAGAAATTCGTGCAACATGTTACAATTCGGTGCTTGATCAGTTTTATGACCTAATTAAGGTTTGTAAGGTGTACTTGATATCTAGAGGATCAATAAAACTTGCTCAGAAGTAGTTTACAAGGACTATGAAGTAACTCTGGATGTTGAAAATATGAACAATTCATAGATGTTTGCATCAAACAAACTAGTTATATGTTTTCGTTAATTTCTGGCATGCAATTTAAGGGGTTTTTATATTCCGAAAAAATATCCATGACCGTATTCGTTTTGATACGTATTCGCTCCGTATTCGTATTCAATATTATTTGTATTCGTATTCGTATCCGCATCCGGAAAAAATATGAAAACAAATATGGCAGAGCCATTATCCATCCGTATCCGATCCGTTTTCACCCCTACCCCCTGGTGCTTTCTTCTTCCGCATTCTTTCTTACTATTCCCTATTCCCCACTTCATTTCTCCATTCCTCTGGTGTCTTTGCTCCTTTGGCACTGACACTTGGGCTCATGGCGCCACCGTCCTTGGCTCGGCCTAGCTGCCGGTGCACCTTGGCCCTCCATGGCGCCGCCCATGTGCGCCTCCTCCTGGCTCAGCCTTGCCTCCGTCCACTGGCTTGAGCCCACGTGGCTCGCGGCTTAGCAGCCTCCGACGCGCCACCACTGGCTTAGCGCCACTGTCATGCTGCTCCTCCTCGGCCTCCACCCACCTCGCCCATGTGCCTTGGCCGCGCTCCGTTCTTGGATAGTGGATGTGTGGTTTGCAGCTGATTCTTGGCTTCCTCTTACCCAGGCTTGACTCCCCCCCCCCTTATGTTGTTTTGATTTTTATGCTTGAGCATTGAGTTGTGTCCTGATGTTTTGTTGATTTGCATGATGAAGAAGATGGATGTGGGTTGTACTGGTGGTGGTGTTGCCGCATCGCATTGAGGTATACTACTACCCTCCTCCCTCTATTCTCTCTATCCCCCCTGCTCTGTGATGGATTGTGATGATATTACTACTATGGTGGGTTGGGCTTGAGCAAAAATAGCAATGGGTGAAAACGGTGATTGTTGAATGTGTTTTGTGGGCATAGTTGAATCATTTGGTGTGGTTCCTTTTTTGGCCAATAGCAGTGGGAGCAATAATGGTGGTTACCTTGTTTGGCTTGGTCGGTATGTGGAATGGATGGCCAGTGAGGATGGTGGTGCTCTCTAGTTCTTGTCGGTCCCTTCTGCTTCTTGTTGTCCTGGTGGTCGTCAATGGTTCTTGGTCGTTGCTACGGTCGTCCTTGCTCCTTTGCTCCTCTCCTCTAGTCTTCCCCAACTCCTTTGCTCCTCTCCTCCGGTTGCTCTCTGTGATTTGGTTGTGGATGGTGTAATGGTGGTCAGGTGGTGGTGTGCTTGGCATTTGGCTTTCTTTGCTTACAAAGGTTGGCAGTGGGGCTCTTGGTTGCTTGCTATTTTGAGGAAGCTTAGAGTGGCTTGGTTTGGTTGTGGTGGCAGTGAGCTTGTGTTGGCTTGTTGCTTTGTTTGTTACTCTCTGTTGGAGAGTGTTGCGCACAACACAAGGATCACGGCAGCAATTGGATGCTCCGGATCTTAGCACCAACGTGCAGCACCTAGGCGGAGCTAGTCGTGGTACAGCACGGTGGTGATTTGCTCTGGCCTGATCTTGAGACCTAGCCGAGCAGCAAGCAAGGAGAGGTTGGAAAAGAACGGGACTATAGGAAGCTACAATAAAAAGTAGATGCGATTTGTATTGATTGATTGGTTTATGTCTTTTACAATCAGCCATGACCCTCTCTTATTTAAAGGGCGGCAGGTCTTAGCCGTGAAAGCCCAGGACTCCTAAACTGAACCAAATCCACAAATATGATTCGGTTATGCCTTCTATAACTGACAATTCTTTCCTATTTTACCGCGTCCTAGATGCTTTGTAAGGTCTTGAAGAAATCCTTGCGGAAGGTCCACGCGGGAGGTCCACGTGGGAGGTCCTGCAGAGGTCCAGATTAAACCGCGTATATGTCCCAAGGAGATCCTGAGTGCCCCTGATTAAGCCACGTAGAACTCCTGAGGAGATCCTGGACGGCTCTGATTAAGCCGCCAGAACACCCCGAAAGGTGTCCCGAGCGTTACGATGAAACCACGTGGCAGCTCCTGAGGAAAACGCGCGAGTACCTCTAAGGAGGTCCTGAGCGGCCTTGATTCAAGCCGCGCAAGTGCTCTACGGAGGCCCTGGACGACCTTGATGAAGGCACGTAGCACCCCTGAGGAGGTCTTGGGCGGCCATGATGGAGCCACGTGGCCGCTCCCGAGGAAACTGCGCGAGCGCCTCTGGAGAAATCCTGAACGGCCTTGATGAAGGCGCGCAGCACCCCTGAGGAGGCCCTGAGCGGCCATGATCAAACCACGTAATGCTCCGGAGGAAGTTTTGATGAGGCCGCATGAGCACTCCTGAAGAGGTCCTAAACGGCCCTGATGAAACCACATGGCACTCCTGAGGAGGTCCTGAGCGGCTCTGATGGAGACGCGCAACACTCCTGAGGAGGTCCTAGGCAGTTTTGATGAAGCCACGTGGTGCTTTCTGAGGAGGTCTTTGTAGGTGCCGCTCAGGACCACCTCTTCGAGCCAGGACCTCTTTTTTTTTTTTTGCGAAAACCACCCTCTAGGACCTCCCAGGAGGTCTTTGTAGATGTCATCCAGGACCTCTTGGAAGGTCTTTGAAGTCAGGACCTCCCAAGAGGTCTTTGAAGAAGCCGCCCAAGGCCTCTCAAGAGGTCTTTGAAGCCAGAACCTCCCAGGAGATCTTTGAAGAGGTCGTCCAAGGCCTCTTAGGATGTCTTTGAAGCCAGGACCTCCTAAGAGGTTTTGAAGAGGCCATTCCTGAACCTCTTGGGAGGTCTTTGAAACCAGGACCTCCCAGGAGGTCCTTGTAGAGGCCGTTCCAGGACCTCTCGGGAGGTCTTTGAAGCCAGGACCTCCCAGGAGGTCTTTGAAGCCCGGGCCTCCTAGGAGATCTTTGAAGAAGCCATCCAAGACCTCTCAGGAGGTCTTTTGAAGCTATTCTTTATAGATGTCAAATCTTGCCATCAACAAAGAGAGGGGCTTGTGAATGGAGAGGCTTGTGAGGCTTGGGTTGAACTAAGAGGCTTTTGTGATGTTGGCTTATGCTGGTTGTGCTTTGTAGGGGAGGTGCTCTCAGTTGCCCTTTTTCCCTTGCCCTGTGTATGCCACATTTGCCCTTTTACTATCCTCTTGGCTCTCACATGATACTATTTGGTCATGGACCTTTGGTCCGAAGGGTGCCTCTGATACTATGCTCTGAAATTTCTGCGACTAAGGTAAGTCAGTATAACGTGGGTGTCAGATTCTAACAATTGTCGGGTGATGAAACCTATGGAAGTGAGATGGTGCCGACTGACCTAGGTCGGTCTGGGAACCTCGCTGAACTTCGTGAAATCTGACACAATCTATTTCACTCTAACTCTACTATGGCTTTTGGACTGCTACTTGTCTTTTGGGTTGTTGGTGGCCGATGGACTGTGGGTAGGGTTTCGGATAGGTCGAGGAATGGGTTCGACTGGCTGGCGATATACAAACAAAGGAAGGAAAAGCTACGGCGATATGCATGAAAGATTTTTATTTTATTCTATTGTAATGTACTCATAGTTGTAATTTGTATTGTGATCTGATGTAAATATTTTTTTATTTAATTTAGAGATTGTAATATTGTTTTATTTCTGCTTGTCATAAATTCTGGTGATTGACTTTGAGTTATAACGGTGTTGTAAAATATGTTGATGAACTCTTGATAATATATCTTGTATGAATTTGATTGTCGATGTGTTCGATATTAATTTATAATTATGTTTTGTTCTTGTTTAGATGAATTTTATTTACTGCTATAATCGATTAGCGACGTTTAGATTAGTTTGATTTTTAGGGTTCTCACATATGCTTCACTCGCCGATGTACCTCCCACACCACGTGAGGCCTAGACACAACCTGGCCGACCACGGTCCACTTCCGTGCGATGCGGTCACGAAGGACCACGCATGACGAGACAACGGCGGTCGGTAGAATGACTGAGGAGTAGTGTTCACCTAGATGCTAGGCGGAAGGCGGGCTGCTATGATGCACCGATATGTGATACCGGTACGACGGTACGGATACGGCGATACCCCATTTCTCCAAAAAAAAAACTGATACGACGATATGGATGTGTGTGTGTGTGTGTGTGTGTAAATTAAAAATAGTACAAATATAAAATAAGATACTTGATAAGTTTGAGACTCTAAGTCAAGGGTTTACCAATGTATGTAAATTTTTCCATGTTTGTATGTAAATTTGCTCCATTTGCCCGGCATATATGTAAATTTATCAATGTATTATCTTGAGTCTTGACATACATCATACATGCTGCAAATAGAAAT